>VZSR01002364.1:961761-991761 GCA_013398615.1 Brachypodius melanocephalos | reverse complement strand
ACAGAATAAAGAAGTGAAATGAAAAAAATACTGACACATGCAAAGTACAAAATGAAATAACTGAAAGCTGAAAGCAAATAGCTGTAATTTGACATATAGTTTCTTTACAAAATATATTTTTGATGTGGGAATCTGCTCAAATGTTCAAGCCTCCCCCTAACTTTCCAATAAATAGCAATGTTTATTTCAATCAAAATTAGCCACAAAAGTCTTGCATTTAATGTGATACTGGTTTCTGTCATTCATATTTAATATATTTGTTTTCATTTACACTGAGACCTACTGTCTGAAACAGAGTTGTTTAAAAAGAAATCAGTGTGATCTGTCTTTTAACCTTTCCCCTTCTCATTCTGTGTTTAAGTTTCTTTAAAGCGTGGATTTCCCACAGGGTGGGCAGAATGACCGCTTGGTCAGCAATGCAGTTTTTCTCTGCTTTTAGTAAGTCATATCAATCACTGAATAAAAATACGCCACCACGAGTTTTCATACCGAAACAGGTTAAGCCAATACTACAGGTATTAAATTACACTTTAGGGATTACTGAATTCTAAAGGTTATTTGGAAGTAACACTACAAAAGGCTTTGTTACCTGGAGTTTTAAACTGTAGCCCTGAGTCACAGGGGGGATTAGTGCTGGAGAGATAGTAGAATATGAATTATGTAATGTCTGCATCCTTACCTGAGAGTTACAGGAACTAAACATACTTCCTACCTCAGTGCCAGTTTCAGGGTGAGATAGCAGAAATACCATTTTTTTCCTCTTCTGGCCTTTTTTCCCTTAGCATGAAGTCTCTCCCAGTGGCAGTTTCCACTGCAGAGCTTAAGTTTCTAGCTTCCAAAAATAAACTGGTCATCTGTTTAGCAGCCCTGGTTTGTAAATGTGCACAGTTTTGTAAGCCAGCAGTACATTTATCTATCTAAATGATACTTGCTTTTTAAACAGGGGTTAGTAGCAGTAGTTTGCACTTACATAGCCTTTTTCCACTGTTTTAAAGTGATTGAATAATTTGTGTTCCTCCACACATAATAATCCTGCAAAGCAGACCCAGAGAATACCTGTAGCAAAGAAAAGCTTGTCCATGCATGAAAAGCAAAAATAATAATAAAAGATTTAAAAAAATTTAAAAAAAAAAAAAAAGGATAAGAAGCTTCAGAAAATTAGTCTGCTTCAAAAAGCTATTAAATTGTTCCTATCCCTGAAGCTTTACAAATGTGGTAATTGTTGTGTTCTGGTCATGTAATATGTTTCTGCACCAAGTTGAGGCACTTCCCTGCTGCTGAAGCCCTGGTGCCTGGAGCAGGGATGGGTGGGCTGTGGAACAGAGGCAATGAATTTTCCCTCTGAGCAGCACATGCTCCAGGTCTGAACTCCCAGAAATGCTTCACAGCTGTGCTGGGCTGCCTAGCAATGGAAATGTTCTAACTCCAGCTGACTTCAAAAAGTAAATACAGAGTACAGGGCTGTTCCTGGTATAAAACAATAACCCCCCTCCCCAGCTAACATTTGCTTTTTGAGTTGGCAAACCATCACTGAAATGCACTTGTAATGGAGCTTTGCCAGTGTGAGTTAACTGTCTTGGAGCAGAACCTTTCTGTGAAGTGTTGAAATCTATCTGGACAATTTTATCAAGAGGCAGAATACATTTTATCAGTTATCTGGTGCATTGCACACCTTCAGTAGTGGGTTTTTAAGGAGGGTATTAATGAGTTTTCTGAGACGTGGCAGGAACTGAGACAGAAGCCTGATAAATTACAGTGAACTTTACCAGATAGTTTGGGATGCAAACTCAAATGTTTGTTTAGGTTTTCAATGTAGCTGAAATTTGAGAGGGTGACAGTAACACTGTAATCCTGGAACAGATGCTTCTGCTCTGAATGCTATTTCTCCCTCCTCCTCACATACACAGCTTTTGTTTGTACACACAGTGTCTTGAACACTTCTCAAGCTTCCCAGTAGAGAGACCCAAGTTGTTGTGGAGCATTGTGGGCATCACCAGCAACTCTGGAACACTTCCAGTGAACCATCTGTGGTTTGGTACAAAATCTGTACTCCATGGCATGTTGCAATGTCATTCAAACAAGGAGTAGACACAGTGCAGGCACTGATTCAATGAGAAGCTTCATGGAGTTGTAGGACTGAATTCCTCCCCTTGACCTTTTAGACTCCAAGTTGAGAATTTGATTTAAGCTAGTCACTCAGCTTTCCTGAATAATCAGCAGATGTGGACAAGCACTTGCAAGGAGGATTCATCCCACCCTGAGTATATAATGTAGGTTAGGCTGAATGGCTGACTTGTAGACAGCTGCAATTAGGCTGAATGAGTCCGTCAGGGAAGAGAATGTGACATTAACATCAGCATCCACCCGGGCTGTCCTGAGAGCCCTGGAATTACTCAGACTTGCATCACGGGGCCCACACTCCTCTTATGTAAGCTCAGGGACGAGGTTTTCAGCAAAAAGAACAGACCTACAGGAGACATGTCCTTGCTTTGGACATAGATTATAACATCAGACTCATGAACTACTGCTTGAATTTAGAACAGTATTTCCCTTCAGAATTTAGACAATATATTCCAATCTCAACTATAACATGCCTGGATTAATATCTCTCTTCCTGGCCTCTGTCTTTCCGTTTCTTCACTCCATCTTTTCTTCAGCCCTTTGTCACTTAATTTCTTTCCCTATGGCTGTTCTCTTTCTCTCACCTTTCTAAACTTTCAGTTAGAAGGGAAAAAAAAAAAAGAAAAAAAAGCTTTGACATCAATACAGTATTGATATATCATGGCATTTTTTCTTCTGCCTTGGTATTTCGTCGTTTTCCTTTTTACCCATTTTGTGTATTCAGACCATAAACTCTTCAAGACAGAGACATTCTTTCAATTTGTGCCTGATAAGAGCTGTATCAGCATTACTATGGTGTGCTGTGGAAGGATTTAGTCCAGTTTTACTCATAAGATCACCATGGGTTTCTCTGAATTTTGGATCAGACAAGCAGTAGAACAGCTGCAGTCCTTGGGCAGCCTATGACCATTCCTGAAGGATCCAGCTCTTTTTAGAAAACGGGGAGCTTCTCCATTATCCAGAGACTACAGCTAGAACATAAAGTGGGTCTGTTCCTTGCATGTGTGATTAAGGGCACCTCATGGTGCCAAACACTGGCAATTCTCAGATGTCAGAGAAGGCAAATCTTCCTGGTATTTTTATCTTTCACTTGAGTCTCTTCACATGTAACAAATCTACATCTTGGAATTTTTTCTTTGGAATGAGTTTGTTTGGACAATTGTCTGTACTTTCCTTTCCTGTAATTGAAAATAATGGCTGGAGCTGCACATTCATAAACCCACCCATCTCTACTTAGTCTGGAACTGGAACTTCTTCAGCTATCCAAAATACCCCAGGGTTGCATTTTACACAAACATGTACAGAATTGAATTGTATTGGTACAAGCAAATCTATCTGAACAACAGCCAGTGTTATAAAACTAAGCTTTGAATTCAGACTCAGGAATCCAGATTTCTGGTCAGAAAACAAGAACAGTACCATGTGGCCCATCCAAACAAATCAGTGTAGTTCAAATTGAATTCTCCTGGATATTATCATATTCCTTCTGTAAAGCAGATACGCTGAAAAGCTCAGTGTTCTGAAATGGAAAATGAATTTTGGAAAATCTATCATAAAAGGAAGTAGATTTATTAATAGTTCTTAATTTTGCCACATGTCCTTAAAAAGGCTGTTTAAATAATCTGTCTGTACTGTTGGAAACCCACAATAAAACATTGCTGTTCTGTATATGAGGTGAGAGCGAGAATTGCCCTGGTTTTATTTTACATTCTTTAAATGATGGAAGAGTTTTAGAATTGTGTTCAAATATTCTCAGTAATATTATTTATCGCGTAGCAGACAGACTGATATAGAATAGAAGTTTATTTCTCAGTTATTCTTACTGGAAGGCTTCTCTCAACACCTGGTGTTAGCAGTAGTTAACATCATGATGGCTTGGGTTGTGCTTCAACTTTAAAAAAAAAAAAAGAAATAGGACGCGCATATGGTAGATGTAATCATTTTAACAAGAGTTGATAGAGTTGTAGTTTCTTATAAGTCAATCACACTTACCTTAAATGTTAAAAATTTTAGAATGCTCTTTTTAAATGTCTTTTGTTCTTGATGAACAGTTTAGAAAATATATCTATTCCTGTGATCTAAAAAATGGTGATGTAGTGTCGATGAATATAGCAGAACAAGAAGAAATTGAGTTCTTGTCCATTATACAGAAAAATAGTTACCAAGTATTTTACCTCTTGAATTTGTTGAAATACTGAGCAAATTGTAACATGAACAGGAATGTAAAAGATTCATAATGAATGGTTTAAGAAGAGTTTGAGTAAGACTGAAATGCAGCTATGAGAGAATTGTTTGGCTCCATTCTCTCCACAACACAAATACTGTCGATTGTGAGACACCATCATTATTTGTGAACCAAATTTCACAACAACCTTGTGATTTCTGCCTGACACAGATTGGAATGATTTTTTTGTTCCTTGCTGAGAGAGCTAATAATGTCTTCAGTGGCCAAGTGCTTATTGCTTAGTCATTAAGAAGTGAACTTATATTAACTCAGAAGTTTTATTACCGTGTTGCAGTAATAAATTTTTTTGTATATTTTGATTACAATATTTTGGTGTGTGACTAATTACAAAGTTATGTCAATATAAGTGATATGTCCCACCAGTAGACTACATAGCCTATAAAAGAGAATTAATTTCACCAGAATACAAATATCTGGTGCCCTTCAACTGGTGAGTTTGGCAAGAGAAGAAGCCAAAACTTGTAGTAACCTCCATGTCAAATATTTGAGAAAAACCTTTCTCTTTAGAAGAAATTTAGGTTTTTACCTGCACATCTTTGTGTTTATATTAAGCCCAAAGGTAGAAATTACTACTGGTAGTTGAAAGTTAGGTGATAATAAAAAGACATAAAAGGGAAGACATCATGCAAGTGGTGGATTGTGGACAGCATAAGCAAGAGGAAACAGTGACAGGAACTCAGCCTTTCTGCCACAGTCTGTTCCCGTTCTTTCTTGTGGGGGCTTTATGGAATGGGGAGAGTTCTGTTTCAAAGAGAAGTGAGTAGGATGTAAAGCTCCCCAACTAAGAGTCTGCATCTTTCATTTTCCCAGCATTCCTAAAATTCTTCCCCCCCCCACCCCCCTCTTCCCCCTAAACCAAATCCCTTCGGCTTTGGTGACTTCAGTCTTCATGGAGTTGTAGCAAATGGAAGTAGAAGGGATCTAGAGAGGTCATTAACCCATCTCCCTGCCCCAAGGCAGGGCTGCAGCCCTAGTAGACTAATAAGCTTTTTTTTTTTTTTTTTCCTTTTTTTTTTGTCAAAGATCCAAATAAATGAATTGTAAATCTTTGGGAAGTTTGAGCCCAGTTGTTAAAGCTTCACGTAACTGTTAACAGAGTCACAAGGTTAACTTAAGTGAAATTAATATGAATCAAATTAAGAACAAACTATCACCTCATTTTAAATGAGATTCAGTGATTTTGTAACACTCATGTATTTTTTTGCTACAGTATTGCACTTATAATAGGTATGAAAATATAATAATGATTTTGGAGCAATATACAGAATTACTTAGGGTCTAGATTTGTGCCAATATACATATATCAGCTTATCACATTGTTGCTAAAAAATGTCATTTTCTTTATTGCTTAAAGAGAATATGAGATTTTAGAGCACATTTTAGAGAACATTTTAGAGAATATGTGATTTTTGTAGGCCTCTCTAAAACAATCCCCTTGATACAGTAAGATACACTGGCAAAAGCACTTGCTAGTATTTTTGTATAGTAGGATATAAAAAAAATAAATTGACTCAAACCAAACGTAGGAGCCCACTGGAAGTTCCTGGAATAGCCATGATGTGGATCTTTACATCCCAGAAAACCATCAGTGAGTATTTGGTCCTGTGTGCTGGGACTGGACTCACTGATTGCTCTGTGTCCCTTCTGAGCTGTCCTTTTACATAACCTCATCTTCCACTTCTGCCTTTTTTTTTTTTTTTCTTTCCCCATTGAGAACAAATAAAGTAATTAGAAGTTTTCTTCAGGCAGAGGGAGGAGCAGACACAAAGTATGTAATAAGTTTTGTCTAAACTGTTTTCCTTTCGTAATGCATGCCCTAAAGCTGTGTGCTTAGCTGGGTTCAGTGTAATTGTTCCTACCCTGCAAAGCCTTCCGGATTGCCCCAAACAGAGCACCACAACTCACATCAAGCCCCTTCCCCAGCTGTGCCCTGTTCCATAATATCCTTCTCCCAGAGCCAGTTATTTCTTCAGCCAGTGAGTTTGATTCTGGAGATGCTGAGTTTAAACCTTCCTGACAGCCTCTGTGGGTGAAAATATTGTGTGATCATGTCATTGAACACACAGTAATAATGCAGGTACACACTTAACTTTGCACAAAGGAAGTTTGCTCTAGCATTCCCTAGTTTTTCACTGATAAACTTTACCTTCCATTGGTGTATTTTTAAGAAGTCACCCCAAGGAGGGTGATTATAGGATCCAATTTTCACTTGTGTGTTTACTTTTGCCACATTATGACCATTTTGCCCTAAAATACGGTTGCCCTCCCAGCTTGCTCTTGGCTACTGAAAGTTTTGGGTTTCTGGAATATTTTAGTGAAAATGTTAAATTATTTAAAATTATTTTATGTCTAGCATTTGTGCCAGGGATGAGTTTTTGCTGTCCTGTGAAAACCTACCTGTTTGGCACACTCAGTGCATTCAGCCTGACTTCTCCAGGCGTTTATTTACCTGTTTTTAGTGCCAGGGGGCCACTGCCTGTACCCACAGTTTGGGCTGGGGAGCGGGGCAGAAAGCAGGAATGGGAAGCAGTGCCAGCAGGGGAAAGGAGGACAGATCAAGAATGGGTGAGAAGATAAGGAGAACAAACTAGGGGATGAGGAGCACAAGAGGTGGAGGCAGGGAAGGGTAGTCTGGTGCTGAATTTGAGCCTAGACTTAGGAACAGGAGCAGGGGGTGGAAGGAGAGGCAAGAGAAATACAGGACTGTCGGGTGAGAATGAAGAGCTTGGATGCAGAAAGCTGAGACTGGGGACTGCAGATAGCCAGAGAAGTGACTTTTTAGTCATGAAATGCAGTTGTGGGATTGAAGGCCTGGACAACTGGGATTGCCAGTGTGAGCAAAATCATCCTGATTCTTACCAGACTGATTAGAGAAAGAGAGCTTGAAAGGGATGGAGGTCAGAGCCTCAGAAATAGCAGAGCAGTCTGTCCACCAGAAAACATTTTTGTGCTTGAGTGGGACTTTAAATGGGATTATTTCTCTGTGATCAGCAGGTATCTGTGAAAATGTCTGTTCTGTGGTGCTGGTGTTCCAGAAGAATCACAACCTGTTTGTACCATCACTTACTGCCTTAGTTCAAGTGACCACAATGTCCCTACTGGGGCCAAAACCTGTATAATGCCCTGCAATTAATTTCCTGTTTGTTTGTGGCTTAACATTTAGAATATTTTTAAATGCTGTTAAAATATTTATTAGGGTTAATATTTTCAACCCTGTATATGGGCACACAGAAAAATTTTCCACACAGAAAATTTCTCCACATAGAAACAGTAAGGAATGGTATTTTGAAATACCTGTGCAGACTTTGTTCACAGGGAACATGTGTGTCCAGTGATTCAGGTCTTAATAACAGGAGAATACTCAGCTGTTTTCAAAGGACTCTGGTGTGGTTTGTTGTTCAGAATACATCTGATCTAAGGATGAGTGTGGTATATCCAGTGAAATGTGCTTCCTGGAGAACCAGCAATTTTTTATAATGTTTGAAAGTTGGGATTGTAGATGAGTGGATTGTAGAGGAAAGGATTGTAGGAGGAATGGTCTCATAATTAAGACATGGAGGGATATCATGGAAGGTATGATGTGTATCTCTGCCAATACCACCGAACTTCTGTGTGATCATGTTGCTTCAACACAGCATTTTTGTTTCAGTGCTCTTATTTGGTATCTCTTGCTTTCTGAGTGCCTGACTTGGGAGTTCTTGAAGAAATACTAAGCACTCAGCTGCAAACGAAGTTAGCATTTGAACATGTGAAATTCTGAAATTTCACAGAATGAACTCTGAAATTCTGAAATTCCAGAATGCTGAACATCCTGGAAAAACAAGTCCTAACTGCCTGAGCTTCTGTTTCTGAAATCAGTAGATATCTTTTGCTATTGAGGCTATGTGCCTCAATTCCCTGTCTCTAAAATGGAGGTAACTTGGCTGCCTTTCTCTCACAAGAATATTAGGAAAATAACACAGTTGGTATTTGTGAAGCATTCAAGTGCTATATAGTGACATGTGCTATTGAAAAGCCATTCTGTCTTCAGAACAAGGTTTGAATAGTGTACAATAAATATGTCAGAAAAGTTCAGGGTAAACAGTGACAAGGAAATAAAATACTGGATAGCCAATCACTAAAGGAATAGCCAGTCACTAAATGAGCACTGTGCACCTTCTTCACTGAAGAAGATGGGGAAGGAGACTATATGCCTTGTGTCATGAAATTCTGTATCATAACAAATACATCTGTGAAAGCCTAACTCACTTCCAACATCCAATGTAAGGATCTTTAATTTTTCACTTTTCCTATCTAAATCTTTGCAAATTTATAGACATTCTTCTATTTTCTGTTTAGAAAAAATATAAGCAAATGAACACAGTGTTGACTTTAAAGATTTTTTTGTTTTGTTTTGTTTTTTGACCACACTTTAAAGTCCAGGGCAGTGTGGCAGGGTTTGCAGATCTTCCCTGTCTGTGATATTTAGTCAGTCCCTGTGTAAGATGAGTTTGCTGAGTCTTGATTCTGTTTGCTCTTCATCACCTTGCTTGGAATGCATTTGGCAGACTTGGCAAAGGGTCAGTAATTGCAGGAGGAAGGCAGTATTACTACGTGTTCCCTAGAGGAAACCTCCCCTGCTCCTGGAGAGGGCACAGAGATGCCAACAGTGGGAGAAGGTTGGATTAGTTCACTTGTCTCTCCACCTCCCGCAAAGCACCGTACACCTTTTTAGAAAGAAAATGTTGATTGAAAGATCTGCCAAGTGCTCCCCGGTACTTCCCAGCTTCTCCTTCTCCTCCTCCTCTGCTTTTCAGTGGTTGCAGCCCCTCCACGCAATCCACCCTGTGCACTGGCTCTGCCCAGCACACATGAGAAAGGCTCATGCCCTGTTTGTGGTGTGTGGAGGCAGAAATGAGGCATCAGGGGCCGCAGTCCACAGCCACAGCCAGGCTTAACCTTCTTTGGAGTAAGGGGAGAGCTGTGAGTGAAGGATTCTCTGCCACAGCACTGGTTTAGGACAGTGAAATGTCAGAGCTGCAGAGTTCCTGTGTGGTATTTACAGGGAGTGGGGGTTGATGTGTGGCTTGTGCTTCACAGGCAAAATGCTGTCAATAAATACACACCTCTCTCCCATTTCAGCACTGGGGGATGGCATCTCACCCTGGACACAGGCTTTCCTACTCCTCGTGCATTACTTCATGCATTTCTTTCCCTTGGAGAAAATAACAATATAGTTCTTCTCTCAGTACTGCCCACAGCCAGTGCTAGGGAGCCCTTGATGAGCATCTTTCGAGTTCCACCCATCTGCAGAGTCTCAGAACCAGCAAGGAATTCAACAGTCAGCTCATTGTAAATATAAGATTTCCTGTGCTTTTTAATCGAATTCTTATGATGCAGAAGTCTCAAAAGTATTGAAGAAAAGGAAGCTGTGTTTACATGTGATAAAAGCAAAAATGTAGCGAAAGCTGAGAATAAGGAGTCCACACAGCCTCCTAATACAGTTTTGCAGCCACTACTGTTCTCCTGTTCCCTTCAGAAGCGTGTGCATTTTAAAAGAACCACCCAGTTTAGCCCTTGCCTACTAAATCTTTCAAGAAATATGCTCCTTCCACAATACCAGTTTCATAAATTATTGCACTGTGCAGAAGATGCTCAACTGTCTCACCTGACCAGCTTTCAGTGCCTCAGTAGGTCCAAAAGCAAATCAGTAATAAAGCAAGTAAAGTCTCAGTTTTACATTTGCATTTACATTTCACCTTACTTTACAAAAGCTAAATGGTAATGTCATGTCTTTTATATATCTCCAGTGCAAAAGATCCTCAAAGGGAGGGTGGGAATATTTTTGTCACAGTTGAAGAATAAGGTTTACCGTGCAAGGACCACGTGCTCGTGGGCAGCTATGTAACCTCTGTCTCTGTTTCCCCATCTGTAAACTGGATTTAATGTTCCTACAACTCACTGGGGAGGGCAGCCTTTGATTAACATGTATGATTGCCTTATACAAATGCAACTACTGTCACTGTTTGGTTTTATTAGCCACTATCAGTAGAATATGAAGAGGAAACATGTAGCAGAATAACGTGCAACCGGGGTGAGCCCTCTCCATCTTTTGACCATCACAGAATTTATTTTCAGACTCTTGTCACCATGTGTGAATGTTTAAAATAAAACTTGAACTTGAACTGTAGTGCTATAGAAATCAAATAATGTGATGTAGAGGTTGACATGCAGACAAAACACTGATTTTTAAAGGGAAAATGCCTGTAGATATAATTAAATACCTTGAGCAAATTTGTATTTTGTTTAGAAAATTTTCCTAAGGAGAAAATCTATTCCAATTTACAGTATCCAGTATATTGAAAACATCCAAAACTGTTGCCAGGTCAGCCTAGAAGAGTGTCTGGAAAGTGCTTTATTTGTGTGAGTAAACACAGATCAGTCAGGAGAGAAAGACTGCATTTTGAAGTACGCTATGCAAAATTAATCCTACCGCATTCATTTTTTTTTCTTTCCTCCGTGTTTTTCTCTCCCTCTCTCTTTCTTCCCTCTCTCTCCCTGTCTCTCCCTGCCTCTCCCTGCTGAAAATCTCCTGCCACAGCGGCTGCATTTGCCTCCAGACTTGTCAGACACAGTGAGCCGTGCAAGCAAACAGGATCTGGCAGGATCCGCCAAACTGCTGAGCTCAGGATGTGGTGCCATGGCCATCGGCAAGAAGCACCTGGACTTCTAGTGATTCCTACTTAGCAGCTTCACTCACATTTATGTGACACTCTAATTATGAGTGTTAATCACTTATATAAATATTTTTCTTAATGATTTGACCCAGCAGTCTTTAAAAATACATGTTGTCATATGATGCTTTCTTTTTTTTTTTTTTTTTCCTTTTTTTTTTTTTTAAATGCTCTGGCTTCTTAGTACTCATTTTGGTCTTGTTTGGATTTTGCTTTTTGTTGAAGCTTCTGTTATGTTGGGTCCTGCCATTGTGCTGCTCCATTGGAAACAGGTATTATTTTGTTCATTTCCTTAAAATACAAAAATGGCAATTACCCTTTCATTTCTATTTTTCTTTTTACATTAAAAATAAAGGGATATTTTTCCCCGCAGAATTTTCATATACTTATATATAATATTTTGTATGAATAATGACTTTATTGAAATAAAGGAATGGAATGAAGCAATTAATTGTCGTGTGTTATTCAAACAGCAAGCTACACACTTTTAAAAACACTCATTTCTGTAATTGAAATACCATTCTTAAATTTCAGAAAATCTCTGCCTCATTTTATTAAATATGTAATAATAAATTTATAATATATAAGATATTTTTTATTCCTATATGCCAGTAATTGAGGAGGGGGGGTTAGATCAGAATATATTATAGATAATTACTCTGCCTTATGGCTTACTATATGCATTAAAATGCACTTGAATGGAATTTCCTAACCAGAGAGGAAAGAATTGATTTCCTTATGCAGTTCAAAACAGTAATGCTGAACAGTTGAAGTCAGCACTATGAAATTATGTCAACAGACATAATTCAAGATTGAAATTCAAACCGACAGCTACATTAATGCTGGGAAACCAGAAGAGTGCATTTGAGCTCGGGGAAGGATATCACAGCGAGCTGGTCTAAAGCAGGGCAGAATACACAAGTAATTCAGCCTTTTGTACCCTCAGATGTACGATTTATGAACTCCTAACTGTTCTATATGTATCCCTGTGTCTCTCTCATCAAACAAAGGAACAGTGAAGCAAAGCTGACCTGGGAATTAAAGTGGTTTGCATTCTTTCTTCTGAAGCTGACTTCCATTTTGAAAGGTAATATCTTCTTCTCTGCAGATCTTCCAAGCCACCCAGCTGTAAGATTGCATTACAGTTTCAAAATTTAGTCTTTATAATAGTGTATTACATGGCTGGAGTGAAATTGAGTCTTCAAAGAATGTGTTAATAGGATGCGATAATGGTAACATATTTTGATGGGTTTGGAACCAAGACTTGGGGAAGTGGTTTGCTTTTTTTTTTTTTTTTTTCCTTCCCTGCAATCCAGGTTCTACTTTATTTTTTTCTTGACAACGCCGTGTAAAACAAAGACATAGCTTTTAAAACTGTCTAACTAATATGATGAATGTCAATCACTTAAAAAACTCCACTGTAGCATAAACACATACTGTATACAGCTTTTATTCTGAATTAGAATAATTGAATCAATGACAGTGATTTGCCAGGATGTCAAATCTATCCATCATATCCTGTCACTACCAGTTTATTTTTTGTGATCAAAATCAAAAAGACTACTATTTTGTCATCAGCTATTTCATTAGTAGTAACAATCAGGTTTTCTCTTCTATATTTTTTAGATATGCCTGTTATATTTTTTATTTCTAAAGACACAAATCCTTTTTCAATCTTTTCAAAATAAAGTTTCAGAACTGAACTGTCAGTTTAGTGAAGAAAAAAGACATCTACTTTCCTATGCCAACATACTTAAAATATTATCATTGATGTCTCAAACATTTTTTCTCTCTTTGTATTATGTGTAACACTGAATGGAAGTTCTCATTAGATACATAATTGTGCCTTTTGAAAGCATGAAATAATTTAAATACTTAGGATAAAGTGATTTTTAACAAAGGTGAAGTTTTACATAGTATGTCTTTTTAATGTAAATAACACAAAACACAGTATTTCTTTGTGGAATATAAAGTCACAAGACATACAAATTGCTGCCAACGTATTTAAATAGGTCATTGACGTAACATACAGAGGAGAAAATATCGTGAAAGTCACAGTCCCATTTCTAGTTGAGATATTACCTGAAAATTGTTACTGAGCAGCATGTGCATCCCACGTGTGTATCTGTCTCTCTGTGTGCCCTGTGCATCTGAAAGGCTTCAGTTTCCAAAACTTCAGCAGGGTAATATTAAAGCTGATGAAGATTATGAGTAATAAAAAGAACTCCTTCTACAAATCTGCATTATTTTGGGGGTTTTTTTCTGAGTCACTAAACATGCTTTGTAAAGTAAGTGTTAGAGAATGCAGATGGTGCAGTGGCGTTTACCCAAGGCGAAGACATAGAGCAAAATTTCTCATCTTTTCTTTCAAAATCTCTTATCAGTTACAACTACACGTGACAGTGACTTGGCTAATCCAGCAGGCTGATAGATGAGAGAGAGCTTTGGGTGTGCTACCTGAGAGCAGGTAGAGATAAGGTAGATAAAGTGTAGATACAGTGTGGATAGAACGTGGATAAAGTATAGATTTCAGTCATTGCACCAGCAGCAGTTTTGGCTTGGGAATCCAGAGAAATGTTTACCTGGTGATTTTCTGTGCCTTTTCCCTATAACCACTGTGCCTGTCAAGCTCCTGTGTACAAACCATCCTTCTTCAGTTCTGTCTTCCCTTGACTTGAAGGCAAATATTTAACTAAGGGGAGCAGCTCAGGTAATCGAAGAATGGGCACAGCCTCTTCTGACAGGCTGTGGCAATGTGCTGCCTGCTCCTTTTGGCATCTCCAGAGGCCCCTTGCTGGCTTGGATGGAAAGTCTGTGCCATCCTCACTCCTGCTCAGGGGGCTCATCTCCACAGAGATTGCAGAATGAGAGGGTTTTGTTTATTGCAATTTTTTAAGCAGAACTTCCTACTTTTTAGCAGGCTACAAACTGAAACCACCAAACTCTGCAGGGAAACAATAGATTCATCCCAGTGAAGACGTTCCCAATTCAGCACAAGAGCCTGATCTTTACAGAAATTGTGACACACAGTCAAGAAAGCAGTAATGAAATTTAAAATGTTGTGCCTTTCATATGTCAGATAAGAATTCTTTATGTAATTTCTGTTGTGTTGAGGTTTTCAAAATATAACTATTTGGAACATGAGAAGAATATTATCATAGAGAAATCTTTTTTTTCTGTTTGTAAAGACATTTCAAAAGCAATTTCCAGGATGCAGCTGAAATGAATTTTCTGTAACAGTAGCTAGAAGCATCTGGAAATGGGCATGCAGCTTCTCCAGATTTGATACCTGTGGTATTATACAACTGGTTTAATATTTAAATTTAATATTAAGTAGTGATGCTGTTCTAAACACAGCTTTTGGGAAAGTGCAACAGCCTAACTTGAGATAATCTTTTACCATGCCAGTATTGGAAGGTGAGATGCTAATCAAGTTTCTCTGAAACCATGAGGTTGTAACACATCCCATTAAAAATGTGACTGTACTACAAGAACTGAACTCAAACACACACACTTGTATTAAACAAGTATTTCTCCAGGATCATATATTAAAAATTTAGTTGAAGTGTTCTTCTCCTTTTGCCTGTGCTAGAGAAGCATCATAGCTACAGAGAACAACAGAAACAGGAAAGAAGATGCTTTTATGCCATTAAGAGATGTTTGGAAGCAAGTTGTATCCCCCATGCCATCTCTTGGGATTTCTCTTTTCTCTTGGGAGCTACGTTGAGTGCAAGACCTGCCTACATTTCTTTTTTTAATCACACTGAGCACATGATAGTGCTTATTCAATAATAAATGTACCTGCATAGAAGAAAAGAATGAAAGTAAATCCTCTTCATCTTAGGGGAAAAAAGCATCTCACATGGCAGGGGGTTAAGAAAACAAAAAGTCCGCCACTCTTTTTTTTTCAGGTTCTATTTAATATAAGCAGATGTTAGACTCCTTTTCCCAGAAAAATGAGGGGAAAAACCTCTGTATTTCAGCATCTGAGCAGATGAATCTTTCAGACTGTTGGACATCAAGCATCCTGGAGCATCTGCTGAAAACTTGGCTGCTTATTTAAATTTTGCCTTTAAACAATTTTGGAAGCTGTCAGGGACATCAAACTAATTTACAGACCTCCTGTTCATATCAAAACAAAGACACCTTTTATGTTTTCAGCGTTTTATTGCATGAGGATTTTCTGGACCTGCAGAACTTAATCTGAAGTCTTCCAGAGACACCAGTGATAGTTTAGACCAGGAGCAACCTGGTAGGGTAAAGTCCAGAGGATCTTTTGCAATTTAACAGATCTAGAGAATTTTTAACTGCATATTTCTCTATATACTTAAAATGTATTTTAATGTCTTCTGGCATTGAAGATAAATGTCAAACCCAAAATATAGCAAGAAATTTTTTTTCTTTATGCTGGGAGAGTTTGAGTCTGAATGTTCATACCCTCAGAATGTTCTCAGCACTTAAGAGTGTCAGAGGTATGCTCTTCAAAAGTCTTGAAATGGGTGAATTTTGGTGCACTTTCAGATACTTTTGAAGCCAGGTTGAAGCAAATGCATCTTGCTGGAATTTCACAGGGCTGGACTTAGAGGAGAACAGAAAGGGTGAATGGAATGGATTTAGGTATGAAATCAAGCAGTTTTCAGTGCCTGTATTTTGAGATAGAGCTGTAGACCTGTTAAAAATATATTGCTCAGGTGAAACTTTTCAGCAGTTCTTAGAACGCATTTATTTAATGCAATGTAAGTCAGAGCTTCTACTCATAGGCCAGGACTGTTTGTGCAGGACATCATTATTTGGCCTGGAACTTGCATGACTACAAAACAAATTTGGCTTCATGTCCTGTTTTAAATCAGTAGGACAGGGATCCTTCTAGCAGGGCTTGAGGGAGTTCTAGCTCCACTGTCTGCAGTTTGCAGCCACAGCTGGAAACTGCAGCTGCAGCTCTTCATTCCTGACCAGGGAAGTTTTAGTGCATCCCTTTCCTTTCTGGACACATTCAACGTCTCTATGGATCAAGCAGATGAACTTGTCAGACACAAAGGTATCTCAGCTATCCATCTGTGTGATGAAACTCCTTCTAGCAGCATGGCCTTGCACTTGGAAAAGGTGAACTAATCCCAGAAACACAGGCTGGGTCAGGCTGGAAGGGACCACAGGGAGCCATCTGGTCCAGCCTCCCTGCTCAAGCAGGGCCATCCCAAAGCCCATGGCACTGGACTGTGTCTGGATGGTTTTGGAATATCTCGCTGAGAGGCAACTCCACAGCTCTCTGGGCAGCCTGTTCCAGTGCTTCATCACTCATGTGGGAAGGAAGTTTTTCCTGGTCTCAGGTAGAGTTTCCTGTACATCAGTTTCTGCCCGTTGCCTTGTGTGCTACTGCTTGGCACCATGGGAAACACCTCCCTTCAAAAGCTGACAGACATTGACAGGGTCCTCTCTCAGCCATCTCTTCTGGAGGCTGAGCAGGCCCAGCTCCCTCAGTCCATCCTCATAAGAGATTCTCCAGTCCCTTCATCATCTTTGTTACCCTCCACTGGATCTGCTCCAGGAGCTCCTTGTCTCTCTGGTCCTGAGGAGCCCAGAACAGGGCACAGCACTAATAAATGAAACAACTCAGCCAAGACCACATAGGGAGTGACAGAAAAAGGAAAGCATTTGGAGGAATTCTCCAGCATGATGAAATTCCCATTTGTGGTTCTTTCCAGCCTATATCCAGGATAGTTCAGCAGCTTTGGAAAATTACTTGAGTGAGAAGGATTTTGGCAGCACAAGGAGGATTTTGACAGCACACTCATGGAGACAGTAGAGTAGTAAGTCCATCTGTGTGGGAGATTGTGTGGGAGTCTTCCCAGGAGCCTCAAAACAAGGGGCTTCATCCCAACTCGCCAAGGTTCATGGCTGAGGAGCTTCAAGCATCATTATCGATTCTCCAACTTCAGACAAGCAAATAGAACTTGTCCCAACAAAACAGAGGGAAAGAGGATGGAAGCACAGGCAGAGTGGAGGGAGCCACAATTACTTCAAGGGAGCTATTTTGCAGTCCTTGACTGTAAAAGTCTCAACGAAGTTTTAAATATACCCTAGCCCAAACAGGTGTAAACCAGCAGCAGTACACGCAGAGCAATTGAATCGTAACTCAAAAAACCATCAGAACCAACAAAAATTTAGTTTAAATAAGAATCCAAGGGGTGGAATATGTACTTTGCAAAGTAGCAACATTGACTTAAACTCAGAGAAATTAAAGTGGACAACTTGCTTCTTTAAAAGCAAAAAAAAATTATAAAATTTAAATGGCAAGTTTTTTACTTAATCTAGTCTGACAGGGGGAGTTTTAAAAATAAATAAACCCTCCCCTGCAGTATTTGAAACACAAAGCTGGAGAATACAGGCTGAGTATATATCCACCTTTGCCAAGTAAAATCTAAAGGGTAAAACGTAAACAGTTACAGAGAGAAATATAGATTTTCTTCACTCATTATAAATTAACATATTTATTGTAACGAGATGAACGCATTTGTCTGCTGTATGCAGTTCCATGTAAATCAGAGCCCTTCTGCTGCCCTGTAGGTAATTTATGTGGAGTAACTGTTCATAAACTTCTCAAAATCCATTGGTGTAGGCCTGACCTGGAGGAGGTTATCTGTGAATCTACAAAGTTCTCTGGTGCAGCTGGAAAAGCTTGTATGTCCCAGGAGAGGAAGAGCTGCAATTTGCAACCCTCACCAATTTTAGCTGTCAAAGAAGAGAGTACGTGAGGTCTGTCAGCTGCCTGGAGGCAATTGCAACCTCTGCTGGAGGATTCCAGGCAGCTTACAGCTCCTGTCAGGTACCTGAAGGTAACAAGAATCCTCCTGGGTCACTCATAAAACCTCTGCTCACCATCTGACCCACCTGCAATTCAATGTAGGTGGTGAGGCTCCAGCACCAGAGACCCTACCAGCCCAATGAAAACAGTATGATGGTCCTTTGTGGGGGAAAAGCAGCTCCAGCACACAGCCCACCAGCATCAGACACACACTTTCAAAATCATGATCCTCTCACCAGGGATATAACCAGGAAGAGGAAAGGGAACACCACAGAAGGCCCTGAAGTTCTCAACTAAAACAAGTCATCAGAGGTCCATAGCAAAACTTGAAGAGGAGCAGGTTTTGTGGAGACTTCTCTCCAAAGGGCCACCTTCCAAAGAACAGCAGGGGTTCTGGCAGCTGGAGGATTCATGGAAATCTACAACACGTCAGCAGTACACATTAACAGACTGATCAAATGGCTTCATTGCTTTAAGGTTTCATTTCTGCAGAAAATGAAAACACCTTCATCTTCCACATGACCGCTTTTGCAAACTATCTTAGGGTAGTGAGCTGTCCGGGGTAAGCTACCCTAACTCTCTGCTCATACACTGAGGTTTTCTTTATTCACAGCTAAGGGAATGCTGGGGGAGGAATTAATTTAAGCTATGCACTAAAGCAAGGACTTGCCAACCTGGCTGCTATCCAAACTGTACTATCTTTACTACTATGCATCCCGTGCAGGTCCTTCCAGCCTCTATTTTCTCAAAGAAATACTCAATGGTAACGTATGTGAGAGACTTCCCTAACTCCATTCTCCAGCATTAATCCAAAAGGAGCTCTATTCCATGCTTTGTTTTCCTCCTAAAGAGGAGGAACATGGCTCTACCACTGGGCAGTGCATGGCTTTAGGGGTTTCTGCACTCTTCAGCCAGAGAAACACTCCCTCTGAATGAGACCAAAGCACCATCCCAGACTCTCCTCTCACACCCATAATTCACATGCCTGTTTCTCATTGGGGAGGGTGTTGTTTTGGATGTCTGTAGGTGCCAGTCACACTCTGATTAGAAACAGGGCTGCAAAGAAGACTTGTTTTAAAAGAAGATCCTACACCATACCCAGAGTAGAGGAGCCTTATCAACTACACACAGCACAAAGCTCAGCTGCTGAAACTGAGGACAAAAGCAAACAGAAATGAACTGGAAAAAAACTTTAAAAGAACCACACATTATCAGTTTTTGTAGATAAGTGGAACAAATTTAACCTTAGCATAATTCCAAACTGCACATATTACCCAGAGAAAGGGAGATAATATATTTTAGTCAGTAATACCAGAGAAATCAATTTAAAAAAAAAAAAAAAAAAAAAAAAAAAAAAAAAAAAGCCAGACACCTTTGGCCATTGAAAGTGAAGGAAATGGGACTTCCAATGGCTGGAAAGCCTGGGGAAGGCAATATGTTATCAGTCCTGGGTCGTTGTCTGCTACTGTAATCTTGCCCCCACAGATAAATCCCATGTTAGGCTGCCTAAAGTGAATCAGCCCACGGGGGTATTTTGCTCGCTTTATAAATAAAAAGCTTAGCTAAAAAGAAGAGGGGAAACCCCCTTTCAGCGCTCCATCCTGGGTGAGAAAGCAGCTCTCCCTGCCTCCTGCGGCAGGGCACACGCTGGCCCGTGCTTACCTTTAAAAAGCAATTAAAGCCGGTATGTGCTCGGTGCGAGGCGGCTCCAGCACGTGTGTCACCCGTGCATGTCTGCTTCGCCATCAGCATGTATGGCTCATCATCTGTCTGCTCTGAACAATAACTGTTAGGTTAGCAGCCTTTTCACTTGTAAATGTAAATATTGTATCTAGAACACAATATTTGAAACACAAAATACAGTGTTATTAAGACAGCACTCACACATCAATTCTTGTGTGACTATAATTTGTGAAATGCCTTAGGAGGGGCTTATAAATAAAGTATAAGGTGTTATTATGAAATACATTTTAACCAAATGCACAGAAATGTCTCATTCCTATTGAAATCAATAGCAAAACTCCCACTAATTTCAGTGGTGAAAAGAGAAGACCCTTGGAAATTGCTGTGTTACACTGAGCAAATACATCACAGCAGATTTCAGCCTTCACAAGTAATACAGCTCTGGAAGAAAAAAGGGGGTGAAAATGCGTATTATAGGGTGTTCAGAGGACGCTGAAGATTTTCGTCCCCCACTCCTGCTGCTGTTTGCGGTGCCTGGCGAGGCAGCACGTCCCCACGCAGCCACACACCATCCCCTGCCCGCTCTCAGCGGCGCTCCCAGCCTGCGTGGGCGCTGGGGCTGCTCCGGGACCTCGCCTCGCCCCGGGAAGGGCCCGGGATGCGGCACCGGGGCTGGGGCCGAACCAGCGGGGGTTCCAGGCCCCAACCCAGCCGGGGAGATGCCCTTTGGCTGGGCTGAGGACGCGATGTGCCGGGCAAGGCTGCCCGGGAGCCGCAGAGCCCCCGGCGCGCACGGCAGCGGCTCCGGAGGCAGCAGAGCTCCGGGCACCGAGCGCCCCGGCTCCTTCCCGATGTGCAGCCAGCCAGGGACTTCTCCCCGCCGACCTCCTTCCATAGGGCACGATAAGGAGCCAGTGAGCCAGAAATGTCTCCTCTCCGCCGCGGCCTGCCGGCCTGTCACTGAAATGATCTCAAGGTCCATCCGCGCCGGCACGGCTTTGTCGCATGGCTGCGGAGGCGCGGGGCCGCAGCCCCCGGCGCAGCACCCCCGGGAAAGCCTTCGGATGGAGGCCACCGCCGGCTGGACCACGGGCGGTGGAGCTGCAAGGCGGGGAAAAGTCAGGAAGGGCAGGGAAGAGCTACGGGGAGCTGCCTCTGCCCGAGCATCGGCACCTGCAGAAACAGCAACCAGTGCACAAAAGTTGTCGGGGGAGGAAGGGGTGGGAAGCTCTTTTCCTTTCCTGGTTGAGCAGAAGTTGGCATTTCCATAACAAACTACATTAGTGGGTTTAAACACGACAATTAGCTATAGAAATACTGGGTTTGTACCTGTAATTAATTGTTCCCGGAATCAAGTTAGCTGTGTGAGGAGAGACCTGCCTATTGTGGTGTTTAATGCAATCTATCCCTTTCTTATAAATACACAACACGCAGGTCTGATAAAAAGATATACTAAAAACGTTAAAAAATGATGCTTCTTTGGCATCTGTGAATGGACGACTTCCAGGTAATTAAAACTACATTATGCTGGGATAACAAATATACTTAAAACTGACCAGTATCAAAATCAAAGCTCATTTTTGCTTGCTTTAAGCTCTTCATTTTAATAACTATCGTCTCATTCTTTGAGCAAAGCTGCCCTTTTTCCCTAAAGGATTTGGAGTTTACGTGCATTTAATCTCATCTGCAGCATTGCAGCCCCCTCAGCAGCACAGCCCTGCTACCCCAAGTCTCCAGTGAAGTGCTATCTGCAGTGACAAATATGCCAAAAGGAAAACATAACCAGCCTGGATGGTATCTTTGCTTTACAAAGGCTGCTTGTGATGCCTGTGCTTTGACTCAAAACTCCCCGCACATTGGCTTTTTAATCATGAGATCCCTTTTTCAGCACAGCATCGAGAGTAACAACTGCAGCACAATGAGCCAGCTTCATAGATATGGGAATGTTTAGATTTCCCTGCCAGTGACTAAAGGCCTTTAGCTTTCACTAGCCAGTCCCAGCTTGCATTGTTGTTGCCTGTTGATTTGTCTTCTCTCATTATTCCTTGACATGCAGCTCTCCACCCACGCCCACACTAACAACCCTCACACAAAGCGCATTGAGGTATTAACCAGGTTACAAGTTCAATGGAAAATTACACTAAGATTGTGCTGTGTGGCAATATAAAGGGATGGCATTCACTCTCCCAAAGAGCCTGTTAAAAACACAGCTGGGTTGTTTTTTTCCCCTTTTAAGCATCCTAACAAAAACAATTTTTTGGAGTCGGGGGTGTATATCTGGGTGTATGTGTGTCCATACGTACTTTAGGTACAATGGGAACAGACAGACACAGGCGTGCACCGCGCCTCCACCTCTGCCTGGCACGGTGCAAACTCCCCTCTGGAAATCCTGCCGGATTCTGGAGCTCGTTTAGAGCATCCCCAGAAACACAAGCTAAATAAACAACCTCCTCCTGCTCTCTGCTGCAATTAGATACATGAACCTATCTTCTTTTTGTTAGCCCAAATTACAGGCTGGTGGAAGGGCTGAAAGTCTATAAAAACGTTCCTTAAGAACCCCTCCTTACTGAAAACTGAAAATAAAATCAAAATAAAACTTTATGAGATTAACCTAGCACAGTAACAAAATTTGCAACACCACACTATAAGGTTAAAAAGAAAATAGTATAATAAAGGAAATACAAAGGCTTTGGCATGGTTTTTACAATCAACAATGGTTAATCTTGATATGTAGTTGTGAACAACTTCAAAACACTTAAGTTTAAAACTCTTGCAAGCACTTTTAATTGATTAGGAATGAATTCTAGATGCACAAAGATGATTGGACTGTGAACAGTAGTACAACTATATCTAAGAACAATTAACTCTTGCCGACCAAAAAAGAAACGTATGATGCATGAAAATGTGTATAAAACATCTATAGAATATTCTTGTCAAATATAAATGAAATTAACTTTATTATAGAAATCATTCTGGGAGATTTCTAGGGAAGACAAATACTTACATTTCGACATAAAACAAATTGGATTATATCGAAGACACAATCTACCTTTTATCTATCAAATTCTTTTCTTCATCGAAGCTCTCTCTTAACCCCTGTTTGCACAAAGCTTCAGCCGTTTACAACCTTTGGAAATACCAACAGATATTTTTCTTACATAAATCTAGTGCGTATTGTTCCAGGTTTAATTATATGCAATGGAATGATACAAACTTGGAACGTCAATCCATAATCTATGAACAGATTGGTAGAAGTATTCGATATATCTTGATAAAACTCTTAAATTCGTGGCAAAGCTTGTTGATCATGGCTTCTTTTTTTTTTTTTCCTTTTCTTTTTTTTTAAAACAACTTCATGACCAACACAGATCAAACATCCATCCAGTCTACATTGTTCTTTTTTTTTTTTCATTATAACATACAAATGCCCATTTACAAATAATACACCAAAATGAATAAAAGTTTGGATACCAAAATGAAGATTTGTTCCAACTGATATAATGCCTTCAGTGTACAAAGGTCCATGTGAAAGTCTTTTCCATGTGTTACAGCATAGGGCACAGTTGCAGTACAGAAGTACTCTGAGAGCCATTCTTCCTTTATAAAATACTGCTGAACATCCAACTGTTGTCCATATAGTCATTTACAGAATTAACACATGTTTTACTGTAATCTTGGCCAGTATTGAGACATATCAGGTTCACTGCCAGGAACTTGAACTGGAACTGACACTCCAGGGGAAATGAGACCTGAAAATTGAGAGGGAAAATGGATATTTTAGTTTTTCTATACATAGCACAATTTTTGCTTTACAGCTTCACGGATTTGAGCTTGTATTCCACTAAACATCAAATCTCACCAGCTATCAGCCTGTGGAACCAGGGGGTTGGGGATATATATATTTTAAAAACTATGCACATCTCACTGATTGTCGTTATATATAAACTTTCATGCTTTGAGATAAATGCCAGAGCCTCAGCTCATTTGTATCAGCTAAGAATTCAGACCAAAATACACTGAACATTTCTATTCTTTTGAAAAGTGCCTTGTTGGCTCCTGTTTATGCTGACACTTGCCCTTTTTTACCCTGATTTGCTTTTTTATGCATGGGCTAATATTTCTACAGGTTCCCTGCCTCTTTGATAACTTCAAATCCTTAGCAATAAATAACGTCTGACAAAGACACGGTAAAAATGTGCCCAGTACTGCAAACAGTTTCACATACACTTAACCTCACCAGTGTGGATATCTCTGCTGAAATTTAATGCTGAATTAAATGCTGATTTAGAATTTAATTATGCGTAGAAGATTTTGCAAGATGGGGGGGGCTCACTAATGAGCTTGTCTCTGTCCTGCTATTTCAACACCACCTCTGTTAATCAATTTTCTTTCCATCTAGCCCTCCAAGAAGCAGCTTAAAAATCAGCATTTTTTTGCTCTATCTTGCAAGGTTATACATTTTCATCTTCTGTCTGGTATGGCAGCAACTAATCCCAACAGAGAGACCTCCCCCAGTGAAGGGGAGAGACTTCTCACAGCGAATCCACATGAAAAGCCTGATGGCTTGAGCAAGGAAGACATGCTGGCAGGAAGGCTGGGGGAGCCCAGGGTCACTCACCTGTGGAAGTGGTGCCAGAGGTGCCCATGGGCTGGCTGTTCATGTGTGTCTGCATGTGAGGAGGGGTGTATGTATCATAGCTCCGTCCATTCACCGATGGACTGGTGGGCAGCATGCAAGAGTAGGAGGAGGTCTGGCTGGGTACCGGGGGCTGTGGGAGCAAAGGACAAACACAAAGTGTCACTGCAGGTAAAGACAGCATCACACCCTTGGGCATGGACATGCCAGCCCTCAGAGGCAGAGGGCAGCAGCAAAAATGAGCTTCAAGTTTCAAATTCAGAGACCCCATTGCAAAGACCTGTTTAGGAGCCCAACCAAGCAGGCCCTTCATGGTCCTGCTTTCGACCCTTTTTGGTCCAAAAACCAATATGGACAGTTACTGGTGCTTTTTCACACATGCTTGGCAAGCAGATCCCTACATCCAGATGCTGATGGAGGTGTTACATCCCTGAGCCTGAGTGCTGCCCTCATTTATACCCACGTAAAAGGAAGATGTCTCCTACCATTTGCAGCCAGAGACAGGGCCAGCATCTTAACCTCACACTTGGTGCTGTAGCTAAAATTATTCCACTGAGGCACAGAAGCTGGTCCTGCCTCTGCCAGCATGGGACACATGCACACAGATCATGTGTGGGGTTGGAGGGACCAAGGCTCTGAAGGGAAATCCCCAAACCCGTACATACATGTGCATTGATCCCCATCAGAGCCGCAGTCACCCCAAACCTGTGCCGGCAACATCCCAGAATAGACATCTCCATTTATCTCAACTCCAATCCTTAAAACGCAGTTTGCCAGGGGGGACAGCAGCTGGGGGCACAGGCTGAGAGATGGCACAGTGCCAGGGAGGGGCCAAGCAGGATCTTCTCCTGCTCCAGCCTGCTGGGCGAGTGGGGACCAGTGCAGCATTGACCCAAGGAGGCGGCGAGGGAGCAGGAAGCAGGATGAGTAATTCCCACTCCGAGCACACAAGACCCAACACGTCTGCACGTATTTCCTGTCTGCACATCCCTGACACACTGGGATCTCCAGCAGTACTGACAGCCTCCCTGGCTGAGCACACATGCTGTGCTTTGGGAGAACACGCTACACTCTGTGCACCCACGCAGAGATGCCAGGGGCTGCCCAGACCCCTCTCTGACACTGTGTGGCTGCCCTGCCACGGTGACCGCGTAGGCACTGTTTTCCAGAGTGCCTCACATGTGCTGTGTGCCTGCCCAGGTGCCCGGTGGTGAATCAGAGGCCTCCTGCTTTCCCAAGGGTCCCCTCCTGTATCAGCCTTTTGATCTTTTGTCATCTGCTCCCAGCCCGCTGCCGGGAACGGCACTGCCAGCCTCCAACGTCACAGAGCGGCGACCTAGCTAACACCGTTTCTTTCCATAGACTTGCAAGACTCTAACTTTATTTGGTTAATTTTGGTTCAGCAATTAGTAACATCGTAATTGCCACGGCGAAGGAGTCAGGCTCTCTAATCTGCTCGCCTGTCTCTAGCAGTGGTCAATGCTGTGTGCCTCAGACAAAGCTGTAAAACTCCCGTAATTGGCCAGCACCTTCCTAGGCCAACCCCACCATTAAAAAAGGAGGAATTTTGCATCTGAAAGGTCTATAGAAACAGACCCCAAAGGAATAGATTTCTTCCTAACCCAGCTGGTGATCAGCTAATGCTTTCAGGCATGAGGATTGACAGCTCTTGCAATTCTGGCTTAGCTGGCATAACCACTGATGCTAATCACATCCTTCCCTCTCTCAGGTGTTCCTAATGTGCCGCTGCCACGTTACCTACACCCAGAAGGTCAGATCCCCCCAGCAGCTTATTCAGGCAGCAATTTCCACACTATGGCATCAGCGAGTTCCAGAGGTTAACCACATTTTTTTTTTCCAAACAGCATTTTTTTATCCCAGATTTGTTGCCTTGCAAATTTGAGGACTTTCCTCTTTTAAAATCTGGGAAAAGCCCTTGTTGAGCACTGCATTTTTCAGTGCCCTTTCCCTTCTGATTCCCCCAAACAGGGCATCTTTTCAGATGCCGAGGAAGCCTTTGGGTGCCGGTTTCCCTGCAGCATGGTTTGGATGTGCAATCCCTCAACACAAGAAGGAAGGGTCCCCATCCACACTCCCAGACAGCCCAGGGGCCACTGAGTCCCACGGGAATGCTGTGCCCTGGTGTGGCACTGGACTTACTTGCATAGGCAGGTTGTTGGCCATGGTGAAGCTGGGCATGGGCGGCAGCGCGCTGTACGTGTTCGTGAGCGCCGTGTCCGTCCTGCCCAACATGGAACCTGATGTGAAAGAGGAAACTATAATAGAATAGACAGATAGATGGACACATTAGTTTAACCACAATTACAACTGGCAACACAGTCTCAGAGTGTCATTTTGCCCAGAGGATGGATGGAGGTGAGCGGGTTGGTGGCATTACCGGGGGTGGTTGGTTGTGGGATCGGCTGGTAAACGCTTGTGCTGAAACTACTACTGATGGGAATGTGGCTGGGAGTGTTGCTGGCTTGTCTTCGCTGGTTCCTCAGCTTCTCTTCCCTTCTCCATTTGGCCCTTCTGTTGGAAAACCACACCTGGAAATACAGCATTGAGAGATGTGAGTGACCTTACAAGGACTAGAGGCACTATGTGGGCCTCCCCCACATAGCTCAAGGCCGTGGCTTGCAGTGGAGCAAAGCAGCGGGTGAAAGCAAAGTCAGCTGCTGCTGTTTTCCTGAAAGGGGGATATGGGCAAATACCTGATAATAAATATGGGTTGCCCCGTGCTTTGAGAAGCCAGGAGTAATAAAATCAGAATAATAATAATAAAAATAATAATAGTTATAATTGCAGAGCATATCAGTACCTGTATCCTTGCTTCAGGCAGGTCTATTTTAGCAGCTAGTCTCTCTCTTGCAAACACATCGGGATAGTGGGTCCTCTCAAACTCTGCAGAAGGAAATATTCTTGCATTAGTTGCAGAGTTGGTGTGGCTGACTGTAAAACTAGAGTTGTTCCTCTGCTGCCTGTGCTCTAAATGCTCTTAAGAAGCATCTCTGTAAAGGCAAAGCTGAGCTTTCCGTCTGTGTGTTAGGAAGAAGGACGCCTTGCCTGCTGGGGAATATTGCTGTGGGGATGGGCAGGCTTGGGTGCAACGCTGCATCTTTCAAGAAGCAGTGAGGGCTTCTGCCTCCACTGAGGGGGTCCCCAAGGCAGCTCTGACCCTGTCACCAAGAAGCGAAATGGCACGTCGCTAAATAACAGCACAAAATAAAGACAAAGCTCCGCAGCAGGTCAGAGGCGAGGTGCGCCCAGGCCGGCCAGGGAAAAGGGCACCTGCTCCCAGCCCTAGGCAGTGGAGCACTGGGGATGGGGAGTGAGCGTGGGGGCAGGCGTGGAGGACTCTGCCAGCCCCCTGCCTGCCCTCACCTCCCCAGCAATGCAGCGCAGCAGACGGGAGGAGAGTTATCCCCCCAAGAGAAGCCTGGGGTGCAGCATCAGTGTGACCAGTGCTCTGAATGCCTTGCCTTTGAAAACCATTTTAACAGCTTTTCAGGGCACACCACGGCCACCAATGAATATTTGGAGCTCCGTGAATAAAAGAGCATGGAGAGAGCCACAGAGTTTAAATATATATATACATATGTGTATATATAAGGCACGGGAATGCCGTGCTTACATTCAGCTGGTAACACAGTTGGGGCACATTTTGCTTTCCTCTCCTGCTTCAGCCATAGGAAAATGTCACTCACCTTTCTCAAGGGCTTCGATTTGCTCTTGGGTAAAGGATGTCCTATTTCTCTGCAGCTTCCTTTTCAGCTGGAGTCTCATTTGGGCCTCGTCTGAATCTTCTCCATTAGAGCTGATGGAGTTAGTGTTTTCCCCTCCTCCCTCCTGTTGTGGACAGCCATCTGCGGAAGCGAGAGAGTCGGAAAGTGAAATGCAGGTACCCTCGTTTGAAGATCCCTATCAGAGAAGTAACGCAACTGGAAACAAGTTCAGCCATGTTTGCTGACATCCTCCCTTAAAAATGTCTCGGATATCAAAGCAACACGGCGCTAATGACATGGGTAACACAGAAACATTTCAGTTTCCAGCCTTACGTAAACATCAGAGATGAGAAATTATGATCACCTGGTCTTAATTTCATTTTGTTTTCCCTCTGGAATAAAACGTGCATAAAAATACTTTCCCCTGAAAGCGATTCTTTCCATGAATCCCTGCTGGAGTGCCATGGCAGTCTCCTCTGTCTGCTGCATTTATTTACCTATTGCTATATTTAAAATAGTGATGTTCAGTATTTCAGATTATCTATAATCAGTAATTCCTATCTAATCAATTAGATGTTGATAGGTTTGCAGAAAATGCTATTAAGAAACCAAACCAAGCTTGTAATCTTTTTAAAAAAATATTTATCCAGTTTTTATTTGAATTCTGCACAGTCAATTTCATTTTAAAGGTTGTGAATTTAGAAGTGCCTGCATTGTTCTGCAGTTTTATTCAACTATTGTATGAGTGTGCATTGCCTTGACACCTATTACTGAGCACAGCTGTAATTATATCATCACCAAGAACAGGCTATAATTGCTGAAAATGGAATTTTATATTTAGATAAAAGGACTGTCCATTCTTTGTAATGTGTTGCACCAGAGAAAAGTAAGATTTCTTTTAAAATTTTAACATGTAATTTTAAAAGAAATAGTAGCGAGTTCACTAACTAGCTAAATACGCTGTTCTGCAGCTGAGCGTTTGGCATATCATTTAAGTGGTACATTTTTAATTAGGGCATTTCCACCACTTTTAATGTAATTTCTGCCATTAAACAGGGGAAAGTTTCATTGTGCTCGGCGCTCGGGCGGAGGCGGCTGCGGCCCGGGGCCGGCTGGTGTTGGGGGGCTCCGCGGGCACCCCCGAACGCCGGGGCCGGAGGGACGGAGGCCGCTGGCGAGGCAGAGAAGTCCTTGTCCTAAATGAGCTCTCCCTCTCCTTTCAAAGCATATTTTTCGAGGCGTTTTGATGTCGCATAAAGAGGGAGCCGGGGTGAGGGACGCATGGGCTACTTATGCTAATTCCCTTGAAAAGTTACGCCAAAAATAAATAGCGACACTCCCGCGACATCCTTTAAATATTGTGGGAAATCAACTTTAAAGTAATATCATTTATAATCGGCGAACAATGGCCCCGGTCTTCAAAGCTCGGGGGGAATTGTGACAGGATCTGGTGGGACCCTTTCAACCACTTTGAAATGTTTTAAAACCCGAACTTTCTCCTCCATTTAAACACAGGGATTCAGCGGCCGTGGTCACCATATGGGCGGCCGCAGCCCCATTGAGGCGGCCGGCGGCGGGTGAATAGCGGGGGGGCGGGGGGAGCCGCCTTTCAGGGCACACAAAGCCCCGGGCCCGGGGACGGCCGCCGCGGCGGGGCAGCGCCCTGCCAAGCGCGGGTGGCAGCGCCGGGGGCCGCGCCCGCCCGCGGCGGGGCCGCGCTCACCTCCGCCACTGCCCTCATCCATCACTGTCCGCTCGGGCCGCGCCCGCAGCGCCCGGGGCCGGGGGGAGCCGCTCGGGGCCGGCTGCGGCCCCCCGAGCCGGGAGGGCTCCGCAGAGCGCCCCGAACCTGCCGGGGAGCGGAGGAGCCGCGGGGCCGCTCCCGAACCGGGCGCCCCTCTTGACCCCCGCTCCAAACTTTTGAGGCCATGCCTTTTTTGCCGCCCCAAAATGTTTCAGCCAACTAAAAGTTTCACCTCAACTCGCCTATGGTCGTTTCCAACCCCAGCCCGGACAATTAAGATATCTTCTTTTTAGACAACACCCCCCCCCTTTTCTTTTTTTCATTTGGATTT
>VZSR01002364.1:873780-956280 GCA_013398615.1 Brachypodius melanocephalos | reverse complement strand
GAAGGCATCCCCCATTACCATAAACCCTCGGCACGCCACGGCCAAGGGCAGCCGCCGCCGTCCTTGTGACGCACAGGTAAAAACCACCCCGGACTGCCGAGACTCAGATTTTGCTCAGGATAAATGAAAATACATCTCACGGACAGGCACGCAGTGGCCCCGGAAGATAAAAGAAGGACGAAACCACCACAAAGTAACGTCAAAACAAACCAAATTGAAAAACAAACAAACAAAAACTAAAAGGAAAAAAAAAAGAAAAAGGGCTTGACGCAAGGGATATCTGAGAAATCCCTAAAACTTCTGCTTTTCCGAATGCTCCTCACGCGAGGGGACAACTTATTGATGGGTTTAACGGTGGGATGACAAAGGGATCCCGGAGCCGCGCATCCCCTGTCAGGTTCCCGTGGAGCACTGGGTTGGGGCCGACCTCTCCGCGCAAGGGCCGCGCAACTCCACCTGCGCTCCTCGCCGCCGCTACGCGCACACCCCGCGGAAGATCCTCGTCCCGAGGAGATGAGGCCTTCCCCGGACTGGCTGAGCCCTCACCCCCCCGTCCCCCCGAGCTCCGCGCAGCCCCTTTCTCCGGGGCACGAAGAGAGGCCGCTTCTCGCCGGCCACGGCACCCGACTCGGTCTCCGTGCGCTCCTGCCCTGTGCCAGCGCTTTCCCCTTTGAGAAGCGCGCAGGCCTATACACGAGGTCTTAAACGACAACAGCAACTCCAACAACAACACAAGAAGCCCCCCCCTCTCCCCAAATGAATGATCCACAGAGACATCAGAATCGGGAAGCAAATAAACCCAGAAGGTGGCGAGGAGCTGCACCTAACACGTAGTGGCTTTTTCCTGCCCAACTCTCTCCGCAGAGAACGTAGGGACGCAGCCAGGTCCTGGGCCACGAAGTGGGGCTGGCCCAGTGGCCCGAGAGCCGTGATAACTCTCTGGTCCTCTTCCCCGCCGCCCTCGGAGGTACCCGCGCCCCGACGGGGCGGGCGGGCTCTCGCAGCCGCGCAGGGCCCCGCTCCCGGCGGAGCCACCTCCCTCCCTGGCCCGGCGTGAGCCCTCCGCCCCGCTCTGCCGGCCCGCTTCTGCGCGCCCGCGGCCGCCCCGCTGCCATCCGCGGCCGCGAAGGGGCGCGGAGTCACTTACTGTTCTGCATGTTGGGCTGATAGAGCAGTATCCCACGGGGGTCGCCTATAGCAGTCTATCAGTGACAAAATAGGAGTTAATCAGGGGAGGCAGTGCACACAGTTAAGCTGCAGAGAGGCTAATATCTCATCGGCTAACTTTGTTATCCTTAGGCATCTTCCCCCGATTAGTTTAATGGGGACTTTAGTACCTCAAGGCAAAAATGTTCATGTGTATCTCTAGCTTGCAGGGGAGAAAAATTAAGAAAAGCAGCCCGCCAAGTGGTTTCTCGTTTTAATTGCATGCAGGTGGCGTATTGCCTCGTCGTTAGTGCTCTTCGCTGAGGTGGTGTGTTAAGTAGAGCCACAACAATCACAAAGAGAGTCCGATGTCATGTTTTTAAACTTGCCTGAAAGCGAGGTGGACTGTCCTCTCATACAATTTAGGGACTCGCACATCTGCGTGTCACTAGTTAAAGTCTTCCCTCTAGGACAAAGCAGAAGAAGTACATTAAAAAGTGTGCAGCGGCGCCGGGAAGGTGTGCGGGGCGGCGGGACGCGGCCCGCGGGGAGCGGAGCGGAGCGGAGCGGGGCGGGCGGCGCTGCGCGGGAGCTGCGCGGGCACCGGCGGAGCGGGGGGGATGGCGGGGGAAACCCTCCGCCGGCTGCCCTGCGTGCTGGAAGCGGGGCTCCATTTTTACCTCCGGGTATTTCCTCGAGTTATTTATTTTTTTTTTTCCCTTTCCGCGCGGCACTAGCAACTTTTTCTCCCCCAAACTCCTCGTCTTGTGATTAACTTCTTTTTTGGTCTTTAGATCTTCCCCTTTTTCACTGTACTGTGACACACGCTGTCTACCTCGCCTCACTGCTTTAAAAAGTAAGAACAGGAGGGGGTGAGAACTGTTAAACAAAGCCTACAGAAAGCGAACAATGGCCTCCATTCTGCTCCTCTACCCAAACCCCGAGTACAGAAACCCAGGCTCCTTAACCGGCCGCGCAGCTTCCCAACTCAACGGACCAACAACCCTCCAACTTACAAAGAGCAGAGAAACAAGCCCCTTCTCCCTTCATTAGTGCCTGCCTTGACCCAGCGCCTGGACAGTCCCCAGCACCTTCCCCCCCACCCCCCCCGCTCGCTCCCTCCCTCCCTCCTTCCACTACTCCCTCTCTCCTCCTCTCGCCACTTTCCTTCCCTCCCTCCTTCTCTCTCCCGCCACCCCCCGGCCCACTTATTTATTTATTTATGCGCCCCCATGTATTTATTTGAAATCGTCGCGGGTGAAAATGGAAAAGTAATTTCTCGTTATAAATATCTGGCGGTAATTGTGTTACTGGTGCGAGTTGTTAGGGGTTGTAAAAAGATACAACAGCTCAGTGGGGTGCTCAATTGGGGAGGGACAATTACAATAAAGAGCCCATTCAAGGGGGTTGCTAAAAAAAAGGAGGTAAAATAATGAAATAGTCTCAGCCTTCATTTTCTCTCCCTTTTTTTTTCGCCTAAAATACTCATTCTCTTTCTTTTGCGCCTATAATGAATATTAATTTTACTCTTCCTGCATATGATGGAGAAATCAAAGAGGCACGTTTCCCCATTCAGGACTAGCCACGGTATAATTTATTAAGTAGCTTTTAGTAATCTTAAATCCATAAAAATAAACATCAAACAAGTACTTTCTCGCAGCGTGAAGACTTTAACTGGTAAATATTTACTGCTCTTTGGAGAGCTACCTGATTACCAGCAGAGCAAGCTACACTGTACTTCAGTGGAGACGTGGTGATATCTCCTTCAGCTGAACCGAACGTGAAGTCATCCCTTTAATACACCGAACACGTCTACATAGACACACACCAAACGGGAAACCCACCACTCCGGACACAATTTCCTCCCATATTTCATGCACAAATCATAAACGCGAGGCCTATGGGGTGAAAGAAACCACTCGAAAAGGCACCAGCAAACTTCCAGCTCTCATCTCTGCCCGCATGGACACCTCAGAAATGGCATTGAATGGGTTTAAAAAAAAAAAAAAAAAAAAAAAAAAAAGGATGGGGGGGAAGGAAAGACGGAAAAAAAAATAAAAAGCCGCGAAACAAAACAAACCCAAACACAGCCGAACGCGGTTTACAATAGAGAGTGAGGGTAAGCAAGGTCTTCAGCAAGGTAAGAGGAGGCGTGGGGCGAGGACCTGCGTGTCTGCTCAGCAACTCGCCACTGCCTCCAGCCAGCGGCCCGGCAGCCCCGGCCAGGCCCCGCAACACCAGTGCGAAATCGCCTTCGCCTGCCGAGCCCCGCACTCGCCGCTGCCCCGCAGGACCTCTCGGCACCTCCGGGCCCGAGGCCGCCTCTCTCCGAGAACTGGGATGCAATTTGCCGTGTCCTAATAGGCCAGGCCTAATCTGCAACTCAAGTTTTAATCCCGAAATCTTCATATAATCTCATGGCAGAGAGCATTTTTTTCCTCCTCTCCCGGTGAAACCGTAATTAGACGTTAAGGACAAAGTTTCGCGTTCCCGGGGCAAACGCGAAAAAGATAAAAACGAATCGGTTTGCGATGAGTTGTTGGTGAAGGTCAGCAGCTATAAACATTTATTGTCAAGGGCCACTTTTATTATTTTACGCCCCTAAAACGGAGAAGATGCAGTTACTTTTCTTCTCTAGTACGTTGTTGTCGTTTCCCAAAACAGCCTCTGCCAGGTACATTGAATAATTCGAGAAACTTTGTTTTTAAACTTTCCAGAAATTATTCCTGCTCTCCGTGCCCATGGAACCTCTCTGTGCAAAGCGTTACAAGGTTAAATTCAAACCCAGATTTTTTTTTTTCAATTGCACTTGAGAGGGAAAAAGGAATCAAGTTTATTGTTGCACTTCGCTGAAGCAATTTTTTTTCTTGCATGGCAAAGAGTTTTAAAGAACTTTTAATTTTTTTTTAAAAAAAAGCTTTGTTGTAGTGAGGGATTGCAGAGGTGCATCAAAGGGGCTCTTGTAGAGATAGAAGATGATAAGGTTTTTAAAATAAAATAAATAAAATAAATAAAATGAAAGCATATCGATTTTTAAAGGGAGTTTTAAAAAAATCCCCAAAGCAGGAGCAGGCGAGCCCCGGTGCCGAGCAGGGCCGGGCCGGTGCGGGGCGCCCGGCGGGGCCCGCCGTGCTCGGTGCGGGCTGCTCCGCGCCCCCGGCGCTTCTCCCGCGCCGGAGCTGGGAAAGTTGCCGGCACTAGGGACAAGTTGGGAAGATCCCCGGGTGGCTGATTAAAGCTGACAGCCCTTCAGCTCCGCTCAGCTCCCCGCCTGTACCGCGCCTGGGAGCTGACTTGGCCTAGGATATGGGTTATTTTTATTTTATTTTTTTTTTTCCCCATGCCACTCTCCCGGCCGCTCACCCTCTGTTTTTCAATACCATCAGGAGTGAACCTTCCCTAAGCCAGACAAAGCAGAAGTCGGGGACGGGGCCGCCCCGGGGGCAGCGAGGCGCCGCTTCCCTCCCAATCTCCTTCCCACGCGGCGTGGCGTGGGGCCGGAGCCCAGCTCGGGTCCCACCGCCCCTACGAGCCGGGAACCGGCAGCAGCGGCACCGCAGACACCGGCATTTGTGGTTTCTCTGACCAGCAAACGCTGCGTGGGAATGAATTACTGCTGCTGGTGTTGGCATTGGTTTCCGAGTCAGATGCTTTAGCTTTTCCAGAGGACACGGGCTTATGTGAAAGGCAGAAAGTTTGTGAGCTCCTGGGCTGGAAAGTTCCCTGGGAAGCTCTCCGGAATGCAAATGGGAATATGAGAGAGAGAGAGAGAGGGAGGGAGGGAGAGAGGAGCGGCGAGAGAGAGAGCCCTGCCTAAATATTAAAATGCGAGGAGGGAGAAGTTGGGAGAATAAATGAACAGACTCACCTTTATGAGGCATCCTGTCTTGTTGTCAAAGCTCCTGTCAATAGTTTAAGAGCGCACTGATTTGAAATGATGGTGCTTTAAAAAGAGTTGCCAGCAAAATAGTTTTTCTCCACTGAAGCTGCTGGTTGTGTGATCTTGAATTCCTGAGAAGGAGACAGAGATTGACAATAAAATGGGCTGTCAGTGACTGGAGAGCGAGAGATAAAAGAGTGTGTGAGTGAAGTGGGGAGAGAGAGGCAGAGCACACCTATGCTGATTGGTGATGGTTCAAGTGTATTAATGTGTGTGTGCCTTGGTCTCTGCCTCGCCTCCACTGCTCTTCACTGGCCCATTAGTGAAGCCTGACCTCTGTCATCATCTTCCAGCAAAACACTTCCTCCCCGAGCCCGGACCCGAGCGGGAAATGCGGCGGAGCCGGGGCCGGCGGTTCAAACCCACTAATCACTCCGCACCGTGCAAACGCCGCCCGCTCCCACCCGAATATCGCCGTATGCAAAGCGCCGCCAGCGCCTCCCCGCCGCCCATTGGCCGCCGCCGCCCGCCCCGGCCCAATTGGCCCAGGCGTTTGAATATGAATGCGCAGGGCCCGGCGCCGCCGCCGCCGCCCGGAGCCCGCGCCGGCCCCGCTCCGCCAGCCCCGCTCCGCCAGCCCCGCTCCGCTCCGCTCCACCCGGCCCCGCTCCGCTCCGCCGGCCCCGGGGACAGCCGCGTCCTCAGGTCGGGCTGGGGGAGGGGGCCGCGGTGGTGATGGCGGAGGAGGCGGAGGGGGGTGGGGGGGAGATCAATTTGCATTTAAACAGTTCGCTCCAGTCCGACAATGGAGATAAGGGGAAAATAACATTCAAATGGTAAAGACATAAATATTTGGGAGACAGGCGCTTTGTCAGCGGTGAATCGCCCGGAGCTCCCCGAGGCCGAAGCCCCCCTTCCCTGCTCCCGGCTCTGCGAGCGGGAGGCTGTGCCCGGCCGGGAAAGAGCAGAGCAAATACACCATTTACTTTGTGTATTGAGGGCTCTTGTGAAAGGCCCTGAAGAGTCCTTTACCAAACACTCACCAACTTCTCCCACGTGCCATTTGTTGACTAAGGGCTGCCGGGCTGATTTTTTTTTTTTTTTTTAAAGATCCCACGGAGGAGTTGGAGAAGGGCAGAGCCTGGCGCTGGGCAGTGCTGCCGCTTTGTGCCCATCCGAGTCTCCCCCCTCCTTCCCTCTCCTTTTGCAAGGGACCCCCTTCACTGTCTGCCAGAAACTCAAGGGGGAAAGTAAGTAAATGACTTTGCTGCTCTGACCACACACCACAAGTACATTTGTTGAATGCCGGACTATTAAGACACAGCTCAGTAAACTCTAAAGCAACCCCTCAGCGCATGCATTTAAGGTTACACTGGGAGCACCAGTCCGAGCTCAGGGTGTCCCAATCGGTTATGGCGAGTGGTCCGGGGGGAGGGGGAGGGGGGTCTGCATCGGGAAAAACAATAATTTTTTTTTTTTAAAAGCCTTGGGGAAAAGAAAGGGAAGAAGGAGAAGAGACAGGAAAAAGAAATTCCAAGAGCCACCGCGGAAAGTGGAGAGTATGAACGCGCAAAGCATAAAATGAAGTCGTAGCCGCATACACTTGACTTCTCTTGACATGTGAAAAGTGCTAAAAGTCAAAGCTCATCAATAAAGTATCTTGAAATTGAATAAGAGCCCTGACAACCATTGCATTCTTAAATAAAGTACAATGAGGAGACAAACGACTCTGCCAAGGAGTTTGCATGTGAGTGAAAGGGCGCCTCAATGGGAGCGGGATAATGGGCTGCTCGGCCGTCATGCACTGTCATCCCCTGTCCCGCCGAGAAGCTGCCACCGCTCCCTAATAGCACAAAATGGGCTCTTAAGAGACTGCTGCCTGTCCCTCCGCAGCTCCCTTCCCTACCCTTCCCCACCCTTCCCCCGACGCCGGGGTGCCGCGGTGACCACCCCGCGATATGGAGGCCCGGGAGGCAGGGGCTGAGGTGGGCAGCCTCCTCCCGGCCCTTTCTTCCCACCCGGGAGCGGCCCGAGCAAAGCTTTTCCTAGGAGGATGCGGGGAAGGGAGAGCGGCTGCGCTCCTGCCCCGGGATCCAGCAGACCCCACCTGCAGCAGCGAGGGGCTCATCGCCTTGCTCAGGCCTAGGTCAGCGTGCGGGTCCTGTTTTGTTTCGAGTTTTGTCCCGAGTCACGCGTTTTTATAGAAATGGAGCCGAATATCGCCATGGACACACGGGAGCGTTTGAGTGTGATGGGATCCCCCCTGAAGGTAAGGGCAGCCCGGCCGTGGGGCTGCGGGACACCCCAAGGGGGGCTCTGCCAACACCAGGGGCTGGGATAGGGACCTCCCTCACCCGCGCTCAGCTCCTCTCCTCTTCCCCAAAACTTTCCAAAGTATCATATGCCACTAAGTTAACCTGCCCGTGGCCAGACATCACTCCGGGGGCGCCGAGGAGAATTTCCAGAGTGCCAAAAGAGAAGAGAAACAAAGTCCAAGCTGAAGTACGAACCTGTGTGCCTGCCCTCCGGGGCGGGTGTGTCCCGGAGCTGTCCCGCGGAGCAGCCGGTGCCCTCCTTAGTTGCTGCTGGCCGAGGCCGGGCGTGCCGCCGCACGCATCCTGCGGGCGAGAGAAAGAAGCTGCGATATGTAAGCTCGCACCGGTCTCGGAGGATCCAAAGGGGTTTTAAAAGCTGGGATCTAGTCCTTTTTTTTTCTGGAGTGAAGTCAGTCTTGTCCGTGGCTTTTGATTTTTTTTTTTTTGTCCTGCTCTTTTTGTTGTTGTCCTAGGGTTTTTTCCCTGTTGCACTCCCTCTCTAGCAAATGAGCGATATTTTTTTAAAACTCTTGTCCACAGGGCGTTAAAGGAGGAAAAGAGAAAAACCACTTTGTCCGAAATTGCAGGCAAATATCATTTTTACAAGCTCTCAATTAGCCATCCCTTGGATTAGCACCTTCTTACGTCTCCTCGCCAGAATAAAGCAGCCGTAATCTTGTTGCTATTTTCCCCTCGGGCAGCGCGGGCTTTGTGTTCCCTCCCCCCAAAAAAACTTTTAACGCCCCCACCCAGAAAAAAAAAAAAAAAAAAAAAAAAAAGTCCTCCCTGTGTGGGGAGGGGAGGGCAGGGTTGACGTCACGGCGGGGTGCGGGGGGGCGCCGGCGGAGCGGGAGCCCCGAGCGAAAGTTGGGAGGAAGAAAGAGCAGCGGGGCGGGCTGGGCGTGCAGCGGGGCCGGGACCGGGGCCGCCCGCCCCGTCGCGTCCCGCCGGGCCGGGGCTGTCCCGGCGCGGAGCCCCACGGGCCCGACGCGGCTCCGCGCCGCCATTTTACCTCCGCCTGCTGCGGAGGGGCCGTGCGGGACCGGCCCCGCTTCGTCCCCGTCCCCGCGGGAGCGCCCGGCCCGGCCCCGGCCCCGCCGGCCCTCGGCACCGGGGCTGCCGGCAGCCGTTCCCCGCCGGGGGCTGCAGGACCTGCCGGGACTGCCGTGCCTGGATACCTCCCAAGGAAACGCTGTGCTTTTTCTTTTGCCTTTTTCCATCTAGCAGATTGCCGCTCGCCGCTCTCCCTCCCTCCCTGCCCGACCGGCCTGGTTTTCCTTTTTTAAAATTATTTTTTAATTGTTTTTTCTTTTCTTTCTTTATTTCTTTTTTTTTTTTTAAGTGAAATTTCCACTTTTGAAATGACTCCGCTCGCCTTTGTAATTGAGGGAGAAGAGCAGCAGTGCCGTGAGGTATTCAGCGCTCTCCTCGCCCCAAAGCCCTGCCCTTCTGCAGGCGCAGACCGCCCCCCCTTTTCCTCTTTTCCGGGGCGAGGGCTGCGCCGTGGGACCCCGCGGCCCCGGCCCCGGCCCTGGCTCTCGGCATGAACTTAGGCACTCTTTGAAGATTTCTACTTTAAAATCCGCACAGGATTAATGTAGCTAGCATTTTTCTGCATCTGGTTTGTTTTGGGTTTTTTTTCCTCCCTCCACTTCTTTTTTTTTTTTTTTCCTAACTATTCCAAACAAAAAGAAAAAAAATGGGCATAATATTAAAATGGTTTAAAAACCAAAGGTAAGTAACTATTACACGTGGCAAGACGCGCCTTTTTATTTGTTATTCCGAATTAAAATATTTTTCACTTTTAAAATATGATCTTGTGCCTGGGTATTGATTTGTATTAAACAGCAGCGCTTGCTTCCCTTTCGTATTTTGTTAGGTGTTGAAAGCAGAAAGTGCTGAGTTAGAAACTCCAGTATCGTCTCGTTGTATTAATATCTAGGCTGCAAACTACCTTTTTTAATATCCAGAAAAGTGCTTAAAGTCCTCTTGTCCAGTTCGGTCTAAAACTGAAGAGATACACAAACCCTGACGTCTTAGACTACAATGCTTTTGCCTTCAGGACACTTAATGCCTATTTGTATATGTAGAGACAGTGTTTGAAACCTATAATGCGCAGGACACTGAGTTAAGTGGAGCTTTTCTAGTTTATAAACAATCTGCAAAAAGTTTGGAATCGATTTAACCTCTTTTATGTTGGCCTTTTGCACGAGGCAAAGCTCCGCGTGGCAGGTTAAAAAAAGGCTTTTCTGGACCTTGCCGAAGTCGCTCTGAAGCTGGAAGACGACCATACATCTTTCCGTACGGGAAAGCCTTTGATTATAAATATGGGAAAAGTGTCATGCAATCAGACCCGCTCGAAAAGCCTTCAGAAAAGAACGGGGGGGTGAAAGCTTAGCGCATCCTGACGGGCTTTTTAAATGCTATTGATTGGGACAAGCTGTTCAAAACCCCAGTAACAGTTAATCTGCCTGTTAATCAAGCCACTAAGGAGCTCAATGCGAGTTTTATTAGCAACTGGAGAACACAGGCAGCAGAAAGGATCAAAAGCCTACACCCTTGATATTTGTAAAACCAGCCTTTCCCAAAAAATATTTTTTCAATTACACAGTAATTCGGAGCTTATCAGGGCTCGTTCGCAGCCCCACGCAGATGGTTCCGCAGGCGCTGCCAAAGCCACGAAAGCAAAGGAAGCAGCATCGCCCTGGCCCCGCCGAGGTGCGGGGGTTAAAAATAACGCGTGAAGGAGGTGTCCCGCTCTCGCCTCTCTCCCATCTCGGACCCTCCTGGCCTCCCGAATTAGCAGCAAAACCTCCACTTGGCAAACCACGAGGAACCGAGCGAGAAACTCCTCGTATTCACGTCAATTGTGTTATTAGGCTGAGGGGTCGAGGGCTCTTTTTCTTTTAGGTGGTGTGTTTGATTTATCGCAGCAAGTTTGCAGGACATGTTTCCCTCTGCCCATCCTTTTGGTAGATCCTCTCATTTAATTGCTGAAAATTAAAAAAGTTTACATAGCAATATTCGTAATTTAGAGAGCCTAAAAGTTGGAATTCAATTAATTTAATGACCAGAAATATTATTATATCGGCTAAAATCAACATTTGATCTTGTAATTTTTTAAATGCAATCCGATTCCTTTATATGTCAGCGAGATATGCATATAAAAGACTATCTGGTCAGAGGTAATTATGTCACAGCTTTTTCTCGGCATGACAGCTGGATAAACACCATCTCCAATAAACATCTCTAATTAGGGAGGAGGATCTGAGATAGATGGTGTTTGATTTATTACTGAAGGAGAATGTCCATTTACCGGTATATTATAGTGAAGAATCACAGGGAGCGTTCCCGTTAACGCACCGTGAGGAGTGTTTGGAGATGCTCAAAGACAGGTAAGCGGTGTTTTAGGTTTTACGCGGTTATTTTGTTTAGTGTTATTTCGGAGGAAGAACGGCCTTTCGAGGGTACCTCTCTTTCCCACCGACGCCCTGATTTAGCAGAGGCACCCAGGGCTGGGAAGCAAGCCTGAGTTTGGACGCCGAAAGGTGGCCGCCTCTCAGCGACCGGACCCTTCCGACGCGAGCCGGGTAACCGAGCCTCCTGAGCCACCGGCGAGCCGCAAGCGTTTGGCGGCGAAGGGCGGCTGGGACGCGGCCCCGACGGCAGCTGGCCCCGGCTCGCTCCCGCAGCCCCGCCGCCGGCCCTCCTTGGCAAGGCCCGGACCCTCCGTGCCGCGCTCCCGTCCCGTCCATTCGGCTAGGGCGCCGGAACCCGCGGCTGCCCCCGCCACCTGAGACGGGTCACGGCGAGGGAGCGAGGCCCGTGTCACGGGGCGGGGGGAAGGGGAGGGGGCCGCACCGCCTGCGCGGGGGCAGTTTGGGAAAAGGCTCCACCGCCGGCCGCCCCCTCTGCCCCGGGGCGCCCCCTCCGACGGGCGGGCAGCGGCCAGAGCCGCTCCCTCCCACCCCCACCTGTTGTGCGGGGCTCCGGCCTTCTCCTCTCGCCCTCCCCCGCGGGGTGGGGGTATCAGGGTCGGGGTGCCCAGCCCCTCTCGTCGGGCCGGCGACGGGGAACGTGCGGAGACCTTACCTGTCAGCGGGATCGGAGGGTCCGGGCGCGGCGGTCCCGGGGCCGGGAGGAGGTACCTGGCGGCTCCGGTCGCCAATTTCCACGCAAGAACCTGCCACACAGTTTAAATGTCAATGACAGCAAAAGAGGGGTGCTGCCTTTGCACTAACTTTCCCTTAATATCCACGCCAGCGCCTCCCCCATTGGCTGGGCCGCCCCGGTGACGTCACGGCGGACAGTAGTTAGCTAATGAGACATTTTAGGCGACACGAGCGCGAACGGCGCGAGCCCGGGACACCGCCCTCCCCGTCGGCGAGCACGGCACGGCCCGGCCCGGCCCGGCCCGGCCCGGCCCGGCCCAGCCCAGCCCAGCACCGCCCGGGGCTGGGCTGCGGGACGGGACTCCCTTGGACCGGGGCACCCTGGGGGTCGCTGCCGTTCCCGCTGCCTCCAGGCAAACGAGGGCTGCGGCCCGACGGCTCTCCCCAGCCCAGCCCCGCCTCAGCCGGGCCTATCCCCGGCTTCGCAGCACGAGGTTTAGGCTGAGGTCTGGCTTCTTTCCCTCTGAAACGCGCACCGCACGAGGGACGCTCTCGCACGGGGAAAAGGAGGCCCCCAAAACCTGACGCAGCCCTGTGGCTCCTCGGAAACGCTGTGGCCCCCCAAGCCCTCAGCCCTTCTGCAGGAGTGGGGCGCTGGCCCCGGCCAGATGGAAGGACAGGCGGGAGCTGCAGCCTCGCCTGGCCAGGGCACCTATGCGGGCCCGGCCGGGCTCCCCGTGCACACCCTCTCCCATTAGAGCAGGAGGGAGAGGCCACTATTTGCACACACTTGTCAGGGTAAATAATTCATCAGCAAAGAGCCGCCCCCCCGCCGCCGATAGTTTTATTGAACTGCACTTAAATGTTTCATGAACCTGCCGCCCGGCTGTGATGAGGCGGGGGCTGCGGAATCCATTAGGAGGAGGCTCTAACGGGGTGCAGGGAGAGCGCTTTGCGGGGTACAGGGTCCTGCCCCTGCTGCGGTCCTGAGGGTCAGGGACACACCCGGGGCAGGGATCCCGCTCGGATCCGGGGTGACCCTGGGCGGCCGGGCCGCGCAAGTCCCGCGCGTTGGCAGGTAGCGACGGCCCCGGGGGCGCTGCCAGGAAAGGGTTTCGCGGCGCGTTTGGAGCCGCTGCCATTAAGGGTCTTGCGGCTCCCTGCAACCCGGCAGGGTCCTCCAGGGAAGCGTTGGAAACACCACGGCTCCCGCCTGCTTATCTGGCTGTCAATAAAAGGAGATGGCTCCTAAAGCAGGGCCAGGTGCTGCCTCCCCTGCTCTCCAGCGCGCCGCTCTCCAGAAACTGCTCAGGCGTGAAGCCAAGTCTGCTTGGCCAGGCCTCGGCGGAGGCAGGCAAACAGCCCCTCGCCAGCACCAGAGCGCTCTGTTTGCCTTTTTATCTCCTGAAAAAAAAAAAAAAAAAAAGAAAAAAAATTAGAGACAGAAAGAGGAAAGCGAGGCAGGAAGGTGGGGGAGAGGTGGGATCAGAGTCCATATTTGGCCGAGAGGTCGCCTAAAAAGAAAAAAAAATTAAAATTATAATAATAAAGGAGACGGGGACAAAACCCTGCAAAGGCTGCGCTGGGGGGCAGGCGGGACCCTGCGGGAGGCCTCCTCTCCCTGCCGGACGCTGCCTTGGGACAGGCTCCTCTGCGGGGTGGGGGGCCCGGGGGGCGGACAGCCCCGGTGTCACCCTGGACAGGGCGGGGGTGTCCGGGGGCAGCGGCCGTCCCCCGCCCCCACCGCGCAGCCGTGCGGAGCCCCCGCGCCCCGCCGCGCCGGAGAGGCTCGGGGCAGGGAGCGGTGCCGGCCGAACGGGGCGACAAAGTGTCTCCCCCCACGCCTGTGCGTGTCCCCGCTAATTTTTGCTCCTCTCGCGGTTGGGTCCGCGACCTTTACCGAGGCACGGAGCAGGGAGGCGGCTCCGCGGTGCAGCGCGCACCGGAGCCCCGCGGGCGCGGAGGGAAGCGGGGTCGGTGCGAGCATCGCCAAGCCGGGCAGGGGATAGGAGCAGGGGCATGGCAACTTGTTACAAATTTATAAGCATTATACATATTTGATTTACACTACGTTCCGAAGTTGTGAGCTTTTTCTTTTTTTCTTTTTTTCTTTTTTTTCTTTTCTTCTTCTTCTTCTTCTTTTTTTTTTTTTTCCCGAGGATGCCCCAAACCCCCGTGTTCACATAGATTGAGCAATTCTCAACACACACTGTAATAATGAGCTTTAATTCTCTATCCAAGCAGAACTTGAGCAATAATAATAAGCACATCAGAACAATTTGTTTACTGTGGCATTGCACAGGCTGCAGGGTCCAAGACTAGCTACAATAAACGGTAAAAACCAAAGCAAAAGCCCTAGAACAGGAAAAATATTGCGATAGAAACGTGGTTTTGGCTTTCAAGGAAAGAGGCACTTGACTAGCATTGTAGCTGGGATATTTTGCCCTTGTCTAAGGTATGTGTTTTTAAATACTTTCTTTTTATTTCCCCCACACGTTTCTTTGCTTGTCTAACATTTCTCTTTTGCCCCCAGGATTGCGTTTAAACCTTGGTGCAGAAATGTAATTTTGCTCTTGTTTTGTATTGTTGGTTGGGGTGGTATATTTTTTTTGTTTGCTTGGTTGGGTATTTTTATCCTCTCGTCCTGTCGGCTCAGCCCTCTCGCAGTTTGATAGAAACTGAATAGCTCCATCTCTTCGAATAAGAAATACCTGAGTTATTATTGAAATGGCTTTTTGTGTGCCGCCGTGTAAAGTTGGGAGAGCTTTCCGGCTGTTGTGTGGCTGGCAGCCTGCGAGGCTCTCCTGCGACCTGATAAACGATTGCACCTTCTCTTCTCCGGAGCACTCGCCCAGAGCGGGCTGAGGCGGCTGACACGAGCACCCCGGTCTGTGAACTCTGGCGAGCTGGAAACTTGTTGTAACAAGCGGGATTAGAGTGCGGGAGCGTGTGTTTGGGGTCTCTAATTTAAGATGCTGCAAGAAACTTCTGTGAACTGAAGCGTCCTAAAGACAGAAATTTAGGAGAAAGACAACATTTCCCCTCGCGAAGAATCCCACTGTAGCCGACCATGTAACAAGACTATTCAATGTCGTAACCTTGTTTCTCATCCAAAAAAAAAAATTAAGATTAAAAAATACCTCTTGCTTTAAAAAGAGAAACGTATAGCTATAAATAATTTCTTTATACCTTGACTTTGTAGCTGGGTTTTCTCCCCTCTCCCTCCCTGTCTCTCTCTCTCTTTTCCCCCCCTTTTTTTTCTTTCTTTCTTTCTTTTTTTTTTTTTTTTTCCCGAAGACTCCTAATGCTATTAATTTGTCGAAAACTTTATTCTGGACTGTCTTGAATTATTTCCCTTCTCTATCCTTTAAAACATTTTCATAATAAGCGTGACTCCGGACAATGTTTGATTTGTTTTTCTCCCCTCATCCCGGTTTAGACTGAGACATTAGCTGAATTCCCTGAGGGTGATTGGATGCAATTCGCTGAAAGTCGACAGGCACGTCCTGGATGTTAGAAATTCACTTTTCCTCAACGTGACAAGGCTGAGTTCGATCTACAATTGTATTTGAAAGGGCAATGAGCGGAAAGATCTCCCATCATTAAAACCTCCCTCTTCTTTAGCAAAATAACAAGATACTTCATTTGCACACAAACACTCAGGGAAAAAAATAATCCCCAAACCCCAACCGACCGGCGATAACTCTTTGATAAAACGCTATCTCTGCATAATTTGGGAGGGGGGGGCGACATATCAAAAGGTATCGGAGGACCCCCAAAGCGCCCATGTGATCAAGTTGACTTTTTACTTTAAATCTTGAATAAGATGTGAGTTGTAACAAGGGGATTTGCACTTACTCCATGACCCTTGTAATTGGATTAAATATGGACTGAGACGTACAAAAACATACCAAGATTGACACCTGCCAACTGGACTTCCTTATGATTGATTGTGATGCTTCGTGCTGGCAACAATAATGAAATAAATTGTATGGATAAAACAGCACATTTGTCATTTCCGTGCCATAAGAGAGGAAGGCAGCGTGTTAGGCAAGCTGTTATCTGACAGGCACGAACAGCAGACACAACTAAAGAGCTAAACAAGGATTCCAGACATTGACAAGACAAATTATAACTTGTCACAACCTTTTTAAATTCAGAAGTTTTCAATTAACATATATATTGCTGTTACATATAAGATCGGGTGGACTTAAAACATAAACAGGCAGGGACGGAGGGCGGCGGAGGCTGCGGAACCGGCGCTGCCCCTGTTGCCGGCGCTGAGCGGAACCGCGGCCCCGGAGCCGCCCCGCCGCCCCTAACCGGGGCACGGCTCTGCCGGGGCAGCGGGGACGAGCCCGCGGGGGCCGCGCCCGCCGCCCGGCCGGGGCGCAGATGGGCCGCGGAGGGGCCCAGCGCAGGTAGCGCATCCCCCCGGGGCGTAGCGGGCTTCCCGGGGACGGACCCGCGTCCATCGGCCGGGATGCAGCAGCGCGGCGCGGCGGCGGCTGTCGTGTAGGGAAGCGCTTGGGATTTCGGGCTCCCGGCGGCGATCCGCGGCGCGGGATGGATGCGGAGCCGGCGGCTGCCGCGCCCCTCCGCGCCCGGCCGCACCCGCGCAGCGCTCCCAGCGCCGCGCTCCCGGCTGCGGGCAGGGCCGGGCAGTGCTCCCGCCTCCGTCGGGGCTGCAGGGATCCCCCGGGAACGAGGAGGAGGCGGCCCCAAAGGGACCCCCCCGAGGGACAGGGGCCGGGACCCACACCCGGCACCAGCCCCGCTTCCCCAGGTCCACCTCATCCCTCGGCTCCCGGCGGCACTCGTGGCCGGGCTCTCCCCAGCCAGGGCCGTGCGTCCCAGCGGGAAAAACCTGAGGTCCCGCCGAGGTGGGAAACGTCCCCTGCGGGGTGATAGTGCGTGAAAAGGCGCGACACACGGGGCATATCGTGGCACAAGGATCTGAGTCTGGGCTGGGTTTTCCAGGGTGCCCAAAGAGGCAGCGTGACCCGCCGGGGCTGGTGGGGCAGAGTTCGGATTTGGGCCGTCTGGTGTCCGCCAGGTCTTTAGTGGATGAAAAAATACGGAGGTGGGAGCGGGCTCACCTGAGCATGGACCCAAGCCTCCCGTTCCCGTCGTGACCCCCCCAAATGCAAACGAAACTGCGGAGCGTTTCCCCCACGTCGTGGTGCGCTTTGTCCGAGGAGATGCTGTCCTGGCCCGGCCCGGCGAGCATCCCCCGAAAGAAATTCAGCAGAAAGAAATTCCGGTTCTCGCTGATAACTGTCGGGTCCCACTCGAGGGGCTACTCCAACTCTTAGACAAATATTTTCCACCCCCGTTTCTTTAGGCTGAGCGGGATTATGCTGGGTCCGAGGTGACCAACAGTAGAAGTGCAGGGGATGCAGCACCGCGGTTTTCTCGGCCATCCGGGAGTGGAGAAAAAGGACTTTTCCCCCAAAATCCCGAGTCCCAATTTGGGGAAAAATAACTAATATTCCAAGGCGACCTTTCCATTTGCTGTAATTACTGCCAAACTCATTCCTCTAAATTAAATGCTGCAAGTGATTTGAATCCTTGTAACGCAAAACCCAAGTTCCATCGAATTAGTTGTATCCTGCCTGCTTTCCCCAGTGACTGCATCTATTAACATTATAATCTCAAACACCATTTTTTATGTAACACTATTGTTAGTAAATCAACTCCTCAGGTCCACAGAGACGCTGACCTCTGTCAATTCAGTGAAAGTGTAATTATCTCCCCGAATCTCGGACAGATTTAAGAGATTACATTTCAACTAAATCTATATCAATGCTAATTTTTTTCCAGACTCCAGGTGCTAGGCACTTCGAAATGGTGTTTCTGCCCAGCAGAATGGGTTACAAAGAGGAGAGGGCTTGCTGTGTTGAGGGCCAAAAGAAATGAAGCCCCACATAAAATTACACCTATTTTTTGCTACAAAACCTGGTTCTTGTATGGCAAAGTTAAACAAAGCAGCTATGCTAAATTAGCGTTAAATAAAGGCTAGTTTAATGCTCGGTTACAGTCAACTGGTGTATATTTGATGGCTAATTGTCTATCAAAATTAAAGAGAAAAGAACAAATGATTCCTTATAAGAAGGTGTTAAAAGCTTCGACAAAAGGACATTTCACAAATATAATATCTGTGGATGGCGAATTGTCCTTTTGAAGCTTTTTTAATGTACTGAAGGCCTGGGACTCCCTAGATATGACTAATGGGGAGAAACGCGCCCTTTTATTCCGAAAGAGCCTATTTCAAACCAGTCGCTCTAATAAACCGGCAAGGACAATATTCCGGGAGGAACGGGAACCGCCGCGTTGCTGTGATTTCCGACGGCCACTTAAATAAATAATGCCCCGGCAGTAAAAAGGCATTTAAATGTTATTTGGTTTGCGCTTAAAGAGACCTAAGCGCCTTCCCGGCGGAGAGCAGCTCTCACTTGCAAATCAACCCCGATCAGCAGGGAGAAGAGAGTATTTGTGGGGCTGTGGGGATGGGGATGGGGACGGATCCTGCCTCGGCTGCCCCGCGGCCAGGCGAGGTGCGGGGCCGCCCGCCCCGCATTTATTGCTTTATTCGGAGTAATGGGTCAGGAAATATTCCACGGGGCGGAGAGCGAGACGGGGAGAGAGCCGCGAAAACGAGAGGGGGAAAGTGGCAAAGCCAACCAACCAAACCCTCCCGTGTGAAGTTAATTCGAGAGGATGGCGGCGGAGGGGGCGCTGGGGCAGGGTCAGCCCCGCCGGCTCCGCGGGCGCGGAGCTCCGCGCAGGGAGGGAGCGGCTCCGCGGCCCCGCGGAGGGCGAGCGGGAGAGGTGCAGTATGCAAAAGAGCCCCGGCTAAATCATGCAGCAAGAACGACAAACCGTCTGGAAAATGGACCCACGGAGCAGCAAGAATGTACTTTTTTATCTTTGACAACTTGTGTCCTAAAGAAACTATCTTGAAGATAATTGAAATGATTACAATTCATTGCTGCCTTACTTTGAGTAGGAACAGTCAAATAATGAAATCTTAGTAATACAGCAAAAATTTAATTTCCATTACGCCGCTGCTCGAGGTTTCCCTTTTTTTTCCTCTTTCTCTCCCCTCTTTTTTATGCCTAGCTTCTCCTAGAAATTTTGTGCTCGCACATAATTCTGCACTTTGTTGCATTATTCATATTTTCGGGGTTATTTCCCATATCCTCCCGCCCTTTCTCCTTTAGTAATGGTCTCTGGAACTTCCAGATGTGGGTGCGGGGAATCTTCTGGAAGGAGATATCCCAAGAGGCTGGGGTGGGATCCTCAAACTAAGTCCAGCCAGGCCAGGGTGGATACTGCAGCCTGAGATTTTGGAGATTTTGGCTAACTACCCCCTCCTACAACCACTTCTGGCGATGAGCAGAAGTTGGTCAGGCACGGCACCCCCCACCCGGAGCAGCAATGATAATTCATTTTCGGAAACTGTTCTGGAACTCGGTTTCTTGTGTATTATTATTATTATTATTATTATTATTATTATTATTATTATTATTATTATTTCTAGTTAGTACCCTTTTGATATCACGATTATTATTGTTATTGCGTTATCTTGCTATTTTCACCAGAAAAAAATATTTCCCAGAAGCTGTAGAGTGTTCCTCGTGATGCCAGGTGTTTGACTGAGGTGGGTTTTGCCAGAGCTTTGGGCTGGAGGAGGGCACCAGGGCTCACCCACCCAGGGAAATGTGGTGGAGCCAGGGCGACCCTCTGCCCCACGGTCCCCCAGTGTCCCCCCTGGCTGTCCCCAGCCCCTGTGGCAGTTGTTGGCTGTGCTGCTGCCCGGGATGCCTGAGCCCCTTTGCAGCCTCTCACCTCGCAGATTGTGCAGGAGGCAGCCTGCCTTTTAATCCAAGTCAGAAATGGACCAGGGTACATCCTCAATGCAACTAACTGTTTCTAAAAAAAAGACCATCTGGTAATTGTCTTCCTTTAGATCTTCCCTTAATTATGCTTTTAATTAAAGATGGTTCAAGGCATTGGACCACATGAAGGGCAGTAATTACAAATTACATTACAAACCCAACAGATGTAGCTCTATCTGCTGGGAAAAGGGTACCGAAATAAAATTTGACTAAACTTTGGGATAAATTAATCCGCTGCCTTGAGAACAGAAGCACATTTTTTATTATGTAGACTCTAGCCAGGATTTAAGTTCTCTGTCATGATTGTTTTCATATTTCTTTGACATCTATTGATTTGGAGGCAGCTGCAAGGCTTTGTCACAAGAGAGAAGAGCAGTCACAATATATTAGCTTGATGGCATAACTCGAATATGAGTAGGAAGGATAGAAACATGACAGGGAGCCACGTGACTGAGTGATGGGTCTCCAACAAAATAAAGAAATTAATTTTTAATAAAAAGCTTTAAAAAATACCACAGCTAGTGCAACAGCAAGGGGAACGACAGAACTTGTTAATTATCGAGGGTTGGAGCCTCTGAAATTTACCCCTGAAGACAGAGGAGACAGACTTTTAATTCCCAGTCAGGACTTGTGCACCGAGAAGTCACAAGAAGCCCCCGTGCTCTGGGTTGGAGCCCACCCTGCCCTGGCAGCCAGGCCTGGCCTGGGGAGTTGGGGACACTGCAGCAGGGCTCCCCTTCCCCGACAGGCGCTGGGAATGAGCATCCCGCGCTGCCGGGATCTGCTCAGGGACAGAGCTCCCAGACCCGAAGCGGAGTTTATGCAAAGCCCCCTCGGTTAGCGGATTCAAAGAAATGCAGAGCCGATAGCCCCTGTAAATGAGGGAAGGCAGCGCAGGCTCAAAGATTTCCCGGGGGAATATCGCCCCGCTAATCTGTGGTCGCTGATGGCTCTGGATACGCTGCTTAGAATACGTCTTGTGGGGCTGCAGGAATAGAGGCTTGGAACCCTTACAATGACCTGATTTGCAGGGGCTGGCTGGCTCGTCGGGAGGAGATCAAGAGACTATGGGTATAAGATTTTACAAAATCCAGTTCTGGTTCAGTGCATAAAGACATCACTGATGATCAAGAGGCTGTTTTTAAGTCTACATCCAGTTCAAAGGATGCGCCTCTCCTGCATTTTGCCAAAATCCTGTGCTAAACGTATAACTCAAGTATTTGAGCAGGTTTGGGCAAGGCAACAGAATTTCCCTGTCTGGGGGAGGCTGTTTGTTAAAAGCAGTCATTGAAGTCAAGCTGGGAGCAGGGACAGTGAGGATTCACATGTCAGACGCTCCATCAGACCATTAAAAAGAAATTAAGTTGGGACGTTTCGTCTTCCCCTCTCCCAGCTCCACCTCTGTGGAAAAAGCACAACAAAAATCCAGCCAGTGCCTGAGTGTGGGGGGTGCCTACCCCTCAAGCCACAGCACAGCCCGTGACGCCTTCGGTGTCTCTTGAAGGTAGAGTGGACACGGGAGGCTTCGGGGGTGAGACTGCTCGCAGCTCCCCCGGCACTGCCACCCCGAGTCCCCGGGGACGGCGGGAGCGGCGGCCGGGCCACCCCGCTGCTCAGGCCGAGCACTCCCGGGGCTCTATCGCATCTCTGCCTCCCCTCTCACACACAGACACCAGCAGGCGTGCTCTTCCTGCCCTGCCTCGTCCTTGGTTTCCAGGAGCTGGCCCAGCTGCTTGCAGCCCCTGAAGATGCCGCGGCAGAAGCCAAGGAGAGATCAATGAACACGCTCGGCCCTTGCACCGACCTCGGCTGCGCGTTCGCACTTTCACACAACCTCTGCTCATAGTGTCACGTTCTTTTCCTTCTGAGGCGCGCTAGCCCCACAGATGTCTGGCCCATTTCCTTGCCGGTTGCTGGCTTTCCTCCTGTGTGTGGTGGAGGAACGGGAGCAGATTCTCTTGGCCTCTTGTGGCCCTCATGCCAGGAAGGGAGTCATTTGGACAGACCTCTCTGGATGCCTCCTGCTCAGCTGACCCAGGGCTCCCAGTAACGCTGTGATTTGAGATTGCCCAGTGTCAGGTATGGTCACACCATGAGCCGGTGTGCAACACATTACAGCTCCTACACTCTCATTTCATTCCAAAATGAACCAACATAACCCTCCTTTATTTGTTCCAATTTTGGCCCCGTGTTTTGCTATCACTTCCCCCTTTCTGGAAGTGACCCTGATGACAAAATCCCATTATCTGAAAGGAGAATAATTTCAGGTTTAAAAATTACATATGTTATCCAGGAAAACCTGTGTATATAAGGTAATTGGTGAATATAAGACTACATATACTCCTAAAAAGCTCTTACTGCTTATTTATACAGAACTTTTTGAACATATTTGCATATCAGCAAAAATACCCTTCTGCCCCAAATTGCAATAGTGCTTTTAGATCTGATGCAATATGGGATATAGATTTATTTAACTATATTAATAGTGCATATTTATACCTATATTTATATTATACGTATACAAAAATCCATTTAAATAAACCAAAATCCAGAATATATTTATACACTATAAAGGCAGGACAAAAATAGAATCTAGATTTTTATAGTGACTTCTGTGTGATTTAATTGCTCTGCCCATGGCCCCATGTGTCCCCATTCAGAAAGGATGCAACAAACGTTACCAAACAAACGTTTCTTCGTGAAATATGTGAAAGGCTACAGATGTTTCACTGATCTGCTGGGTAAATCTCAGAGCCTTTTTGGTGACGTGGTCTGCACTTGTTTACACAGCAAGTAAGCAAGTGAGGCGTGCTTTCCTCTGAGCTGCAAGGCTTGCCAGATATAAAGCTAAAGCCATATCTTACAGCCCTGGCTTTCACAGTTCTGATCCAACGCTCAGTGACGGGATGGAGAAATTCCCAGGTCCACGTGATGTGGTCACCAGGCTGAAATCACAGCTCATACAGTGCATGATGATGTTTATGTCAATAATGGAATACCACAGGTCTTGTTTCTATTCTTCCTTTGTGATCTACGCTAAGCACATTTTTTTCCCTGTTATGGCCTAAAATATAATTCTTTCTTGGAAAATGAGAGTCCTTATAGCTATTTTGTGCAGAGAATGTACAGTCTTCTGAATTAATTTAATATTTCTGTACCTGGTGCATTGGATGGAAGCTGGAAGCAGAGAGCAGATGAAGTGTGTGGAGGAGGCTGGGTCTTCGACAGAGCCTCTCACAGCACAGTCACTACTCATGTGAGAATCGTGTCTCATGCAGTAATGATGGAGCATAAACACACAGTTTCAGAGGTGTGGAGTAGGTGCAATAATGTTTTTTGGTGCAGGGGAACTTATTCCCGGGAGTTTCTCTGAGCTAATATTGTCTGTGGAGGATCATGAGTTGGGAATGTCCGCGTGATTCTCAGCAGCCAAGCCCAGCCCCGCAGGTCAGTCTAAGTGACCAGAAAATCCTCCTGTAAGGCTGCCATGCACTTTGTGAGGCCATGCTTTTAAAATGTGTCTAGATGGAATATTGTCTTTTCTCCAGTTTTAGAGGAAGATTGTCTCGATTACATATTGTCATAGCAAACAAAGGGTGAGAAAATACTCACTCCAAGCAGAACAGAAGCAAATTTAACACTTCCAAAAAGCACTGACAATTACTTTCCTGGGCATGGCAATGTCAGGTTTTTAAGGTGTAATACTTTGTAGTTCAATCCCAGTTAGATGTTTATGTGAGTCACATTGTATTCAGGGTATAACTTACTCAGTGGTAGCAAATTCATCTGTGGTCTGTCAGATTCTACAGGCTTTATTTGGAGACTGGAAAACTGCCTGTTCTGCACCTCTACCAGCAGATTGTTTCCAGTTAGGTTTGGGAACAGATGAAAATTTGGGTAAAAGAAGAGTATATACTGATATTTTCTTCTTCGAATGAGTGGGAAAAGCTTGAAGCTGCTGTGTCATTTGAAATGACAGAAATAGCCCCTGATGAAAATATGCAGGGTTTTTCTGGGAATTCCCAGTAATACCAGGTCATATCTATTACATGGCTTTCCATGCAATACCCAAATACCTCCCTGGTCTATGTGTGCATTAAACCATACAGACTAGCTGAAATCTGAACAATTCTTCATACTCCTAATTTTTTTTTTTCCTGATTAGTTCAAACCCAAGGATTTGGAGATATTATCAGGATTTTCTGCCTATTTTCTTCAGCAAATCACTCAGTTGTTCTTAGCCAGTCAGTCACAAACCTTTGCTGGTAAACATTTGCAAAGCATTGAAGCTGGGTTATATAAAATGCTGTGTGAGTGTGTACATTTGAAGCACCCTGAGTGTGTGCATTCACACACCTGCACACATGGCCCCTCAGATGTCTGTGTCTCTCAGAAACAGAATCTCCCTTTTTGTTACAAGGACACATTTATCTGTTTATAACCTGCTTTTGGGGCAAGCATGTCAAAGGGATAAGACACACATGTAAATTCCCGATAAAGATACGTCAGGACAGGAATTTTCCTGTATGTCCATTATTACAAACAATATTTACTGACTGGCATTGAGAACCAAATGTTTCCTTCATATCCCCAGGTCACCAAACCCCACCAGGAATGGTAGCTAAACTTGTAAATACGAGTGGATTACAAAACAAGGCAAATTTGGAGCAAAGCAGGAAAGCTGGTAAATATTGAAACCGTTGGCCTTTTCTTGTCTTAGGAAAAAAAAATTAAAATGTTGGTGTGTCTGTGATTGTCTGGCTGCTAATTAGTGGTGTGCACCACAGTTGGGTTTGGAAGGACCCACACATGGACCTGAGCCTGCCCAGCTGGGCGACAGCAGAGCTCTCTCTGCTTGCATCCACTCTTACACGGTTTCCCCAAAGAAATCACAAATCCAAAGGCAAACCCTGTCACTCAGGGACAACGTATAGATTTGTCACAGTCCTTGGAGGGCTGAGAATCCTAAAATCAATGGCTGGATTACACTGATCCTTATCTGTAGATGTCTCATCTGCAATAGATTAGGTATTGATAGGTTGCTTCATTTACTGAATCATTTCGGATGTCCATGTGGGAAGGCACAGTGGAGCAGTAATTGCATTTTCTGGTGTGAGAAACGCTTCTTAAGGAAGCCAAAGCCAAGGCAGTTGGGCCGTGAATTGCTGCTGCCTCCTGGCACATGTCTGAGCATACATTTGGTTACAATATTGCTGTGCTACACATTTTTGCAAGAGCAAAAATGCATTGCTGATTCAAGCACTGGGATGCAGAGATGTGCACATATATATGGGACAGTGTATGTGTGTAGACAGGGAGATGGTCTTCCCTGGAGATGTACATTTCAAGTATTTGGTGCTGCTGTTTCACCACCCAAATCTCCAGGCACACATACCCAGCTAATACTAAATAGTGTGATGTAAAAATATCCCCCAAATAGTCAAATTAGTGGGACTATTAGGACATTAAAAAATCAAAACTCTAGTATTTTATGTTACATTTTATGAGCTGTAGGACTTTACCAGTAACAGTGGGAAGTCAGGAGTAAAGGGGTTGTGGTCTGGGTATAAATTTCTTGTATCAGATCAGATACTGTTAATTACAGAGAGTTAAAGGATGCAGAGCAGCAAGGGCTACACGCATCAAACAGAGATCTGTATTGATTTAATAATATATGATTAACATTAACCATGTCTGGCAGATGTGTGCATCATAGTCCAAAGACAGATTTACACCTCGATGTGAAAATCAGAGGCTAAAGATGTGCAGGAGGAAGCTCAGTCTCTCCGAGGCCAATGGAAGTTTACCCACTGCCCTTCCCTTTCCTGTCTGCTGCTCAGTGCTTTTCTGCAGATGTCACTTACTCTACCCACAATCTGCAGGTAACAGGGAAGAGATGTGACTCAGATATTGCAGATTCTGCACTTGCATGTCCAGGTTTTACAGACAATAGTGTGTTTTTCTAAGGTTTTTTTTTTCATGAAGTCCCTGTAACCCGCGTGATTTGTCTATGAGTCACATTCTGAATCCCCCTATTCAAACAAAAATCTCCCTTTTACTGTCTGATTTTGAATAACAGCCATAACATCCTCAGATGGTTGTTTCAGAATCTGCTGCACTGTTTGTGCACACACACACACAGCTTGCATCCATAAATGTGTCCCGGGCTCTTAAATTCATGATGGTGAAGTGGAAGACCAGACATATCAGTAGGTGTTGAAATTCTTAGATAATAAGGAATTTACAGCAGCTTTATTGATTTTTTCCCCTGGTCTTCAGCCATTCTCTCAGTGATGTTTATTGCACATAGCCATGTTCTTTGCATATTTGGAGGAGTAAATTAAGCATCTGTGTTGTATGCACATCTCTAGGAGCCTATGCCTGAAGCAAGATAAAAAATGGAGCTAAAATTAAGGGAATATTACCTTCTCCTTAAAAATATCTGAAGAATGAAGCTGATACAAATAATGTGCTTTATTGTGAATAGATAGAACCAAATTCAGTAGTTTTAAATACCACTCTGGCCGTTTCATTTTGAGTCAAACCAAAGCACTGGAAAAAGCCGTGGCAAAGGGAGGAACCATCAGTGAGGAAGAATAGACGTTAAGAGAGAGTAAAGTGTAATGAGAAGAAACCCAATATTGACAGATCATGTAGAGCAGAAGGAGATGGGGTAGAAAAATGCAGTCAAACACAGACAGAAATATGCTGTTTAGCAGGAGGGAGCAGCTCCAGAAGCCAGCTCCAGTTTGTGTGATTTGCCCTTCCCTACAAGGCAAGGAAAGCTCTCTGAAATGTAGAAAACTTTCCAGAGCCCCAAATCCTCAAGAGGGAAGGACACAAAGGGAACAAATGCAGAGCCACCTGTGGGCTCTAAGCCACATACAGCCCTCCAGACTGGCACTTCCTCAGGGGTCCCACAAATCCAGCTCTGCTTGTTTTGGGCGTTTGGGCTTGTTTCTGGCATTTTGAGCTTGCCACCTGCCCGCCGCAGCCTGAGACTGTGGCACCAAATCTGCAGCTGCCTCCGACAGCTCAAGGATGGCCCAGCCAGGCTTTTAGACCGTTTCTTTTGTGATTTGTCCCTGGTGCAGACAGTGTTTGCTGGAGTGTGGCAGTGGTCCTTGAGGGGGCCTTCTAGAGACCCCTCCCCTAGAAGTATTCCTCATCTGCTTCTGCAAGAGGTTTTGCTGGGGTTCTGCGTTTCCCTGCTGCACGCAGAGCTAAGGGTCCCCCTGAATCTTTGCAGGCTCAGGCGTCTGGGCTTAATTTCAAAGCAACATCCAGGAGTGGAGCTGATTTTTGGTTAAGAAAAAACGTAATGAATACATGGTTACAGTAAAAACAGAGCAACATAGCCCTTGCATTAGAGAGCTTAGAAATAAATTGGACTTGGTTAGGCTTGATGTGCTGCTTTGCAAATGACTTTGGTCTTGTGTTGCACAAAACAATTTTATTTTACTGATATGAGACACTCCAAAGTAATAAAGATTCTCTGAGTATCCGGCACTTGCTTAATACTAGTGATTTGTCTTGATTGTGTGCACTCTGTATTTTACCACTATTCAGCCACCTATAAATCAATCACCTGAGGAAATTCATTGAAAAAAAACTGCAGAAATACATTTCTGAGCACAAATCTCTCACACAGCAGAACACTGAAGTTTTACTAAGTGGATTTTACCTCCAGGACGCACTCATTTTGCACGTTTTTAGTTATATTTTATTGCCCAGCAAAGCATATCCACAGATATCCTCAGGTATATTGAGAGCTGTGGCAGAGCAGGTCTGCACCTGTGTCTGGGGGTGGGGTCACTGGAAACTGGACATGCAAGCTCCCACACGGCAGCAGAAGCTGGATGTTAGCAGCAGTTTATTTAGGCTGCTTCCTTGCAGCTCAGATGTAGCAAAAAACCCTCTTCCAGCTTGTGCATAAATAGTAAAAATACAGAAAAACATTACTCTGGCAGCAGCTGCTTTCCAACCATTAACGCCACGGTCACAGTCGTTCTGAAAGGCTCTTTGGCCGTGGGTTCATAAGATGGATTAAAAGCTAGAAAAATGCAGTGTTAAACAGCACAGATGTACTCTCCAAAACACAAACCAAGGCATCAAATACAGGAAAACACAAAGTTACACTCCAAGCTTTTTTTTTTTTTTTTTTTTTTTATGAAGGCAAGAAGGTGTTTGTAAATGTTCTGTGTCCAGGACCTGCTTGAAACACTTGTGCTTGATTTTCAGAGACTTTGTGCCCCAGCACAGGAAAAGTGTAATGGAGAAAAGTAAGAGCCCAAATGCTATCTCAAAATTACAAGTGATCTCCTGTTTTTCACTTTCATCTGCAGAATATTATCAAAATACAAGCTGCACAGTGCAATAGGAGAGGCAGTCTTTGAGATCTCAGATTCATGAATGATTTCTTCTGACAACAAGAAAATCTACCCACACTCCCAACTTTAGGAAGGGTCAATGTAAGCTCAGAAATCCCCACCAGCCTCTGCTCTGAAACCAAGTTCTTAACTTTAGGATCAATTTTATTTGAGTTTCTTACACTTCAGCAAAACGCAGAGAGGTTGACAAATTCATTTTGCAGGGGAAAGTCTGCTACAACTTGTTTGCTTTCTGGGTTTGAAATGGGGATGCAGTCCAAAGCATTCCCAAAAAGAGAAATTTTTTTCACTGCACTTAAATTAAATTTTATAGGGACTGGCACGCCATGGTACACACTGGTAGATATTAGCATTGGTTAATAAGCAGTGGTGTTAAAAATTCTTGTGCACATTTCAGGTGAAGTTCAGTTGTTTGACCTCACAGATTTTGCCTTCTCAGGCAAGCAAAATGATTTTATTTTGCAGATAAGATTATTTTGAATGCTAGTTTACAACTAGTGTTTGAACAACAAGGAATTATTATTAGAAACTAATGCATTCTGTCAGGACCCTGAAATTATAAGTATGCATTGAAGTGGATCGTTCAGCTTAATCTGCAGTATCTTTGACTTCACTAAGTAGGTCAGAGCAGCAGCGAATGCAGATGTCATAAGATATGGTTAAAAATCTAAGCAAAAATACAGAAAATGAGCTATCCTCAAACTTGGAAACTCAAAGAATATGAAAAAAACCCTCAAACCTGTTCTCAGGTGAGAATTTATATTTGCAGAAGGTCTACATACAGTTTTCTTCAAAAAACACCTACTCAGAGACAGCTGCTGATGGCAGAGGCCATCAAAGGAGAAATGAGATTATATATGAGTTCATTAGGACTCTGTCCTTATTTTGCACAGGAGGCTGTCTGCAGGCAGGAGACAGCTTGGACAGGGCAGACTCATGTCCTTGGAAATCCCATCCTGAGCTGCAGATCTGCTCTTGAACAACAGGAGCCACCCAGCCATCCTGGGAAAAGGTGCTCGGGGCCCGGGTCTGATTCAGGCTACTAAGTGCTATGAGATGCTTCAGAGAAAATGATTTTCTGTTGGTGTTGCACAAAATAAATGCAAAAATAGCCTGTAACTACTGCCAGGGCTTTGGGTTATGGTAACTGAGGTCGGGTCTGGGATGCAAGGCAGCTCCAGGGATGTGCCCAGCCTGGGAGGGGGCAGAAGTCACAGCCCAGTCTCTCAGGGACAAGGTGTGACCAGGGTGGGCATGTGCCAAGATGTGACCAGGGATGTGTCATGGCATGTGCCATGACGTGGCTGAGAGCAGCAACTGCCCAGGGGCAGGGCTGGGGCTGGGAGGGGGAAAGAGCAATACCAGAGTCACAGAGATGTCCTCAGGTCACCTCCATCTGCCAGCCCCATGGACGCATGGGTGTGGTCTGGGCACTGCCCTTTCCCTGGGAGCTCCTAGGTGCTGCAGGGCACCTCTGCAAGGTGACAGCTGAGCAGGTGTCACCAGCCTTAGCTGCTTGGAAGTGTCACCAGATGGGGAACAAGAGGGTGGTGCCAGGAATTAGTATGCACAAATAATTTGTAAAGAGGCCATGGGGCTGCTGATTCAAACCTGCAGAGGGTCTGGACAGGGAGAAAAGAGCAGGGAGAAGTGAGCGCTGGCCTGGGGACATGACACTGTCAGAACTGGCTGTGGTGGCTGCTGGCCCTGCTGCCCCATCTTGCCTTCTGAAATGATTCAGTAGTGCCTTTCATAAAATCGTGGGAAGATGGTAAAAATAGCACATTTAGGGGTTCCCTCTGTCTCCTGCTTTTGGGGATCTCCTTTCCGGTCAGATGGACTGGAAATACGTACCTGAAGGAAAGCCCACAGGAAAAGGGTGCCAGACCCCAAACTACAGCAAGTGTCACCTGCCTCTTGGAAACCTGTCAGAGCCAGGGCCGCTGGCAGCTTGGGAAGAGGCTGGCATTTGTGCTGGAATGCCGCCTGGTTCCGGGAGCATCCTGGTGCTTCACACGGGGTTTCCTCAGACTTCGAGCTTCCTGTGCTACAGGCCGAGGAGCTGTGGAATTGCTGACCTGGGGAGCTGGTGTGGGATGCTGATGTGTGGCGAGGGAGCTGGGATCCTGCTCCCGTGGTGCCATAAACTGAGGCTGGCCATTGCTCCCTGAGGTTGGGGCAGACCTTCGGGCAGGATGCCCCAAGCTGAGCATGAGCCTGCGGTGTCACCGTGGGTGCCAGGGGCTGGGTGCTGGCAGCAGCCAGCCCTTCCTGGGGCCTGGCTGTCGCTGCTGCTCTGTCCCGAGCCCGGGCTGGTGTCACAGCGGCGGGAGCCCGGCACGCCCAGGCTGTCACCCTGGCTCACTCCCGCTACCGCCTGCCAAGCCAGCGGCACAGGGGAGCCAGGGGATAAAGCGCCGCATTGTGCTCTCCCAGCACCTTTTCCCCTTCCACAATCTCGCCATTGTGCGCCTTTTATCGCTGTTAAACTCCAGATGAACATCAAAAGGAGAGAAGTTCATCAAAACAGGGGCGAAACAAAAGGCTTTTAAAGCGCGGTTAGGGCGCAGCGAGGCTCGCAGAGGCAGAAAAGTTCACGCTCAGTACAGGCGGCCTCGGCGGGGCTGCTCTCGTCCCTCCCGCAGCCGCACTTGTTGCGGGAGCCGCTGGAGCACATCCCTGCATCCCTGCCGTGTTCCCGGGGCTGCCGCGGCCGGCCCGGCCCGGAGGAGGCAGCCCTTGCCCGGGAGAGCACATGCTTTATTCATACGAGCGAGCGGCACTCGCTGCTCAAAATATAAATACTGAATGCCGCTTGCTAATGAAGTGCTCTCTAATGACAGCTGGGAGGCTTTGGTTTTCCCCAGGAATAGACGCTGGGAACTCAAATAACCGGGAATAGTTTTGCAACTCACAATCACGTTAATAAGCTGTAAACTGTGCAAAATGTACCGGCCGCTGGAGAATTGTGAATTCTTCTTGCAGCTCATGCACAAGTGGGGTTTTTTTGTTGGGTTTTTTTTTTTTTTTGGTTTTTTTTTTTTTTTTGAGTAAAAAGCACAAAAAGACCTAGTGGGAGGTGGGGTGAGGGAAGGGATGGTTATGAGATTAGCATTTCTTGCCAGGGGAAGGCAGAGTGGGTCTCCTCAGGAAGATGTCCATTAGCTAAGGTCACGTTCCAAGAATGAGCTCAAGGTCTGCTCCAAAGTGCCCAGCATCTGGGACAAAAAACAGTGGGTGATGTCAATGGCATTTTGATCTCAGAAATATATATTTATTGTTTACTTGATTACTTAACTTTCCCCCTTAAATAAGAACTTTCTTTTTGTTGAGGCAAGTTTATATCTTCCCATTTCCCATTCAATAACTGCCCCAGACCAGTGAGAGAAAACATAACAAAGGGGACCAGAAATGTTTCAGCCTGCAGTAAAGAGAGTGAAAAAAGCTCTTGGTGAAAAAAAAGGATGACTTTTTTTTTTTCAAATATCTACAGAGAAATACACTGATTATGGATTTGAGGAAGTAGATCATAGAGAAAAAAGAGAATGTCTTCTATTTTCCAGTCTTGCAATTACAGAGCATACCAAATTCCAATTGAGGTGATGCTCATTTTGTGCCAGAGAGACAGCATATGGCACAAAGCAATTTTCATTCCCAGCTCTAGGTAAAAAGTTTGTTACCACAGGCTTACATGGGGATTGGTTTATTCAGCCCAAAAGTGGAAGCTTGAGGGCAATGGACTGTAAGGTCTGTTTTGGTGGCTAGTGGTTTCTCTGATAAACTCATAAGGTGAAAGGTTTTGTAGGCAGAATGATACCCTTACCCTAAAAAAAACACCCTTGCTGCTAGTAGGCAGGAAAACGGAAAACAGCAAATATAAATAAATATCAGAGAAGTGGAAAAAAATCCTCTTAAAGTCTTGTAAGATCAAGGCCAGCCGTGACCTCTTGACTACCTTATTTTTAAAAGTGACCCATGCAGGGAATATTTGTGCCAGAGAAATCCATGGGCTGAGGTATTAGCTGGTGTGACCAGACAAAGGATATTTTTTAAAGTCCATATAATGCTGAACACAAAGATAATCTACAGCTACAGAAAGCCTGTAGGTTGCTACAAAACCCCCAAGAAAGCCTCTGCAAGAAGGGGTAAACAATTAACACAAATTTTAAATCGATGCGCTGTCACCTTAATAGCCAGTGGAGTCAGCTAAGATGGGTGTAATATGATGAGACAGTTTAATTCTTGTTATGACATTAGCTGCAGACTTTTACAACAGCTGAAAATGCTGGAGTGAGAAGAGTTTCCAATTATCACTGAGCCCCAATACACAACTCTGGATTAGACTGAGGCATGAACAAGGGCTCCTCAACCTGGAAAACAACACGGAGTAGAGGCCGTGGAAGTTTCTGAAAGCCGGTGAAGATATTCTCTCTTCTCCCCTCTTCCTGACACCTTTTCACCTGCTGAAAAGGTTTATTTCAGATAAAATAAGCCCATTTTTAAGAGCTTTGCTGTGAAACCAGCTCCTAAGCTGTGTGTGCTACAGTATTACATACCGTAAATCCCCACATCCAGGAGGTGAACCGAACCAATCTGAAACGATTCTGTTTTCCCAGCATTAAGCTTCAAAAAATTAAAAGTCACCCAGGCTTGAAGGCAGATAGACAGGTAATAAGCCATGACAGCCCTTCACGGGAATCCGCAGGAATAGGCAAGTAGGTCTGGGTGTCAGCCATATAAATACGATCATCAGAGCCAGAGCGCCGAGTAATGCCGCCAAGTGCGAGCATGTCCACGGTAAAGGCAAGCGGGCTGTGAACAGGAGCCCCAGGCAGTGGTGAGCTGAGCTGAGGGCCTGCCGGCTGGGGAGGCTGCACCCCTTCCCCAGAGAAGGGCTGAGAGCCTGCAAATGCAAATCCCTGAGCCGGGAATGGGCTGCAATTCCCCCACCAGCAAGAAGGTTCTCCTTCGGGGTAACGCGGCTGCGCTCGCTGGCCAGGGGATTTTGGTTTTCATGGTTTGGGGTGATTCTGCCCCAGTTTTATTTCATACCTTGTTTTTAACCTTATTTATTTATTTATTGAATCTCACAAAAAATAACACTCCTTCTGGACCGACCTTACACAGGAAAATTTGTCATAACAAACCATCCACCTCTCCCACAGCTTTTCTCCAACTCTTAAGGGCCAATTGCAAACATGGGAAGGAGCTGGGTGGTTGGAAATAGTGACTCTTTAGTCCAAAGTTGTCCTGTTTTGTATTGCTCTTGTCACATTGCTCTGCCTTTTTAAATATTGCTTTTGGAAAAATCGGGTCACAGTTTCCTGTTCAGATCACAGTGAGAGAAATAATTTTGTCAGGCTTCTCCTTGTACAATCCTTCTGGGTTTCCTCCATGTTATTTCCTGTAGCTGAGGATACAGGCCTTGGAAAGGAGAAAAGTATGCTGGTGAGAGGATAACTGGGAAAAGCCCTACCCTGAGCTGGAAGAGATCTTTGCTGAAAAATAAGTTATAATTCACTAAAAGGCCTTTTCCACTCTCATGAAAGCCCCATGAGTGCTCCACGTTGTCTGATTACATCCCCAAAGTCCCCCCGGATTCCAGGTTGGGTAAGGTCTTTGCTGAAAAATAAGTCATCTCTCTCTAAAATGCTCTTTCCCATTCTTTTAAAAGCCCCGTGAGTGTCTGCAGGAGTCACCTTGGGTCGCCTGGACTGCAGGGAGCAGCAAGAGTCCCACAGCCTGGGGCACTGTCTGGGAGCAGGCAAGGAAAGAGAGGATGTCACAGAGGGGGAGAAACTGATACTCCACTCAAACCCCACAAATCCTAACAGGAGAGACCCATCTGAAGTCAGTCCTTGTTTTTTCTCTGTTCAACACTCTTTATTTGGCAACTCATTTTTGAAAAGGTTGACCTGAAATTTGCTGTGTCATGCAGTACCTTATTCTGCATGGTAAGGTAAGATAATTCCTCATCAAAACGGTTGGCTTCCAACCTCCTCCCCTCCCTGGTGAATGAATAAATAAGTAAATACACTTAAATATGTCCTGGATATGCTTTCTCTGCTATTTCCAAAAGCAGAGAGGGAAGCTCTGGGTCTGGCATGCATTGTCCTCTCCCAGGGGCTGCTCCAGGGGCTGAAGGGCAGCTGAGGGGTGGTTGTGGGGAGGTTGAGAGGCACTGAAGAGCATCCTGGGGACACCTGTACACATTGCAGGTGGCCTGTGTCCTACAAAACACTCCTGACCCGCCTGGATCTGTGCTCAGCCCCTTCAGATGCCGTTCCCCCACCCTGGTGCCACCTGCCACACTCTTCCTTCAGGATGTCACTCGCTGTCTGCCCCTTTCCCAGAAATTCACCTCCAGCTTTTTTGTTTCACGATGCCAAATCCCCAGAGTGAGAAGGGAATTTCATGCCTTTATATGGAATTGCAAACCTGTATTAAGCCTCCAAAGATGTTTTTATCAAAAAATCTCGATGGCTGCCAACTTCCCTAAATCCCAAACTATCATTACACATTTAGTCTTAGACGGGGGATTTTTCTGGATCTTCCCTCCTGACCCAGTGATAAAGCCAAGTTGGTTTGAGATTGAAGATTCATTTATCTCTCCTTGGCAATTATCTCTATTACTGCCCACAATCCTTCCCAATCTTTTTAAACAACATCCTGCTATTAAAGCCACTTGGCAAGCATTTAAAGCCCTGGGATAAGTTAACCATGCACAAAATATCCCACTTGGGGAAGGATCCAGCGATAAAAATAAATGGTTTACGTTCTGAAGGCCACGGTTCAGGATGGGCATTCTTCATTTGTGAAGAGAGGTCATCATTGCTGACAATAAAATTATGTAGGACCTGATCCTCCCCCACTGAGCTCAATAGCAAAATCCCTCCTGATTTCAATGGTGTTTTCCGGGGTCAGTCGCCGGGAAAGCCGACATTCCACAAAGTTGCTGAAAATCTATAATTGGATATATTAAGAGAGCTTTCAAAGAGATGTCAGATTTGGAGGCTTAGTGTAAACTGTGCTGCAAGGGGGATAATTTCGTATAACCCAATCAATAAAGCTTTTTCTTTTTTTTTTTTTTTTTTTAGCGTTACTTTTCTGCTCGATCCCCGATGACGGAAAAGCTGAGCTCTGGAGACTCTCCATGGGCATGGAGGAAGTGCTGGGAGCCTGGTCGGAGCGTGAGCCACCCTCTGGTGGGAAAGATCCTGCCAAGTGGCCTGGTGTGAGCTGTGAGGGGTGTAATCCTGCAAGTGTTTGATCCAGTGGCTTTGCTTACACGACAGAGGTAACTCGTGCGTGTAAGTACTGGAATACCGAGCCCTTATTTTCATGGTGTTGCTGGTCTCCTGTCACAACACATCTCTTTGGGAGATATGATCGAGAGTTTTGATGAATTTTGCCGTGCCTTACGTGTCTATATTTAGTAAAATGCAGCTTAGTTTGTTTCTTTGGAATGAGAGATTTGGATTTATCCCCCAAATGCCTTTTTTTAAACTCATGGGCTGTACTTCAAAGTGCTCTTTAACGCCACTTTGGAAATGCTAACTGGTAGCTCTTTAGGAACTGGACATCTTCCATTTCTACTTACATGGTGCTTTTCTGACTGATGAGCATCTTTTTGGTTCTCACGCAGAGGAAGGGCCACCTGGCACAGGGCAGGGCAGGCACAGGGGCTGCAGCCTCAGGAGATAGACACCACAGTGGCTGAGGGGTTCCACTGCTGTGGGGCCTCAGAGAAGGGAGACCAGGATGGGGTTTGCTCCAGGTTGCTTCACCCTTGCAGCAGCCTCATTTGTAAATTTGTGCAGGTCATCTCCCCTCCAGTGTCCCCGTGCCATCTGCCCTGTGTGTGCAGGTGGGGACAGGGAGACACCCACAGCTCCCACTGGGATGTTGCCATTGGGAACTGCTACAGGTCCTCTCTGCTGTTCAATTACACTATCCCACTGCTTCTCTTTCCCTACTGTGTCCCCAGAGCCATTCTCCACGGGGCCACAGTCACAAAGCTCGCTCATGCTCCCCAGAGAGCTTAATTGTTTTTTCCCTTTCCTTTTCAGTAAAAGCTGAAATTCAGTAGAAGCTGCTGAGACCACCATGGAGAAATGCTGGTTCACCATGCTGGCTAGCACCAGCTTGATCTGGCTCCAGCTCTGGGATGTGCAGCCTACAGACACATTGATGAAAAGAAATATTCTAAAAAGGATGAGTCAGCTGGAGGCCAGTGGGGAGAGCATGCGGGATCTGACTGGAATTTAAAAAGTTGTGAGGCTACACGTTGTTTTGAGCCCTGCCAGCAGAGAAACTCAAACACACGAAACATTTTGTCATCTGGCATAATTATGTTACTTTGCTGATTAGCTGGTAAACTCTTTTCAAAATGCTTTTAGACAATAGTAAGTGCATGAAATATAAAAACTTCCTGCTGACACCACCACCAAAGGCCTGCTTTGCACATCCTTTAAAACTGTCTTCCCCAGAATCCCACTGACTGTTGAGCAGCCTTGAAATTGTTTTTTTAGCATGTATTAGATGACTTACCCATTAAAACAGTTGAGGTATCTTCACGCCTTCACTTCTGTGCTGTAAGCTGCTGTGAGCTGTGAGTACACCCACACTGGTAGTGCAATCTGGATTTCTCTGCTCGCTTTTCTGTGTCTTTGCACCTGTTGGGACACCAGCAGTTTTGAGCGAAGCTTCTTCACCCACTCCTCCAGCCAGGTACTAGCACATCCTTCCTGGCTACTCTGGGAAGCAGGCCCCAACATTTGTGTAATTTGTGAGGCACATAACTTCCAAAGATTTGAAACTTTGGCTGTAAGGTTCTTTGAATAAATGATGTCAGAATTACTTCTGATTGTTGTGTGGAAATGTATACACCCCATCCCTCCCCTACAAAGAGCTGATCCACCCAGTCCTACTTCCCAGCCCGGTCAGACTAGTGGGGAGAGTCTGTGCTCCTTTCTGGAGCACCCCAAGCAGGGGATTGGGAAGGAAATGCTGCTGACAGGCTGTGACTGGCCATCCTTTACAACTGCATTATGTCTGCCTTTCCTGCATTCCTTCATCCTTTCTTCCATTGAACCTGGTCATTCCCAGGGATGCTGATTACACGAAATGTGTAACTGGCCATGGAAAAGATGGGTGAGCACAGGTGAGCATGAGGCACACCTGACTGCTGCCTTCCCTCCAAGGAGCAGATCCCTCTCTCATGTGTGGATAAACAAGCCACCAGTTCAACCAGACTAAACCAGAACAGGTAATTTCCCTGACTTATATACTGTAATCTTTAGAGGGAAGCAGGGAAGTATTGGCAGTGTTTTATTGCTCTCATGGACATGTTGTGAGAGTTTATTCCCCAGCTGCCCGGGATGGTTAGCAAAGGGCCTGAAGTGGGCTCAGAGCCATTAGCAGCTTTCTCAGAAGCTTGTTGAGGACCTCTGCACCAGGGAGAGAGGCACTGGTGTGTTTTAGACAAGGCAACCTGGTTTTCACCCCAGAAGAGTGCTGGAACAGATAATTACACAATTACTTGTAGACACCAGGGAGGAAGGAGCTACCAATAGGGATTTGTCAAGAACAAAATATGTTAAATCACTCCAGTTATTTTCTATGACAGGGGAAGTCCTGCCATGTGGAGAGAAGCTGTGGATGTGCCCCTGCCTCCAGTTTTCTCTCACTTCAGGAAGGCAGTTCTCCTCAGGAAGGTGTCTTGAACAAGGCTGGGCAATGTGGATTGGATGAAGAGATCCTGCAATCCCCCAGTGCCAACGGGACCATAGCACTGCATTCAGTGCCAGTTTGAACTAGCAATGGCTTGGGCTAGGGGATGGTCAGCCCTGCAATCAGCCACTGCTAAATTGTGCCTCCTGTCCTGGAGAGTGGAACTGGTATTACCCAATTCCAGTCTCAGATGACCAAAAGCAAAGAGGACCAGTGGCATCCAGTCAGGTGGGAGGGCATTCAGGATGACCATTTGGGGCTAGAAGGAGCAAGGTACAATGTAGAAGGGACAAGTGTGATGAAAACCAGGGGTGGGGTGAAGTGCAGCCAAGTGGGTGCCATGCTCCCATTTGCATGTTTTGCTTTAGGAGCAACAGAGAGCCTTGAAGAACCTTCAGAGCTGAGCACTGAGCATTATGAAGGGCTTGGAAAACAGGATTTACGCAGAACACATCAATGACCTGGAGCTGTTGAGGAGAAGGTGCTGAGGAGGAAGACATTATAACAACCTTCAAGCTCGCTAAAGATAGTGACAAAGGGAAGAACTTGCTGTCTGAGTTCCTCCTGCAGCAAATGAGCTCAGTGTGTGGCAAAGGGGTTGGTTCAAACCCAAGGCGTGTCTTCCCTGACAGTAAGGCCAATGAGCAGCCAGGACAGGATGCTGGGATGGGCCATGGCAGCCTCAGGAACCCAGGAGATCTTGTCTTGATGCAGAGGGATGGTCCAGATGATCCACTGATATTTCTGGCCCTTAAAAAAAAATTATAACGCCACAAAACGCCTATGGATTTCATTAGGATTCCTTCTGGAATAAAAATTCCTCCCTGGGCTTGTTCCTCTGCCGCGGCTCACCTGTGTGATGTTGCTCTCCGGCGTGAAGTGGATGTGAAACGCTGCTGCTGGGATGTGTGGCTGTCGAACACCTCCGCTCCAAAGTGCAAATAACTCTCCGGGCTGCGAGCTGGGGCCCGGGTCCGTGGTGAGCCGGGGACTTTGATTGATGAATTTTCACAGCAGGTGAGAGCAGCAGGAGACACACACATTACAGATTTCATGTACAGATAGTAGCACTCAGGAAGACAAATTGAGTGAATGCCTCAGGATGTGGCTGCAGGGTCAGGCTCCAGCATTACCCAGTGGCAGACAAATCCCTGCCCTCAGCCTTGGCAGGAGGCACCTACTGAGATGGAGGGGGTGACACAGCTCCTGTGGCCAGCTCCCAATTTTCCTCATTACCTGCTCTGAGATTCTCTCAAAGATAAGAGGCTCTGGCGCAAAGCTGCTAATTTAGTCCCAGCAAACGAGAAAATAAGTCTGGATGTGAAAGGCTGGTGGGATTTTGACAAGATGCATGTAGAGTTTGGGCGACTAGTCTTAATTAGGCCATCTTTGTTTACATTTGATGTTTATCAGCTAATTGGCATGGCAAGGTGTGAGTCACACGGCTTCCCTCTGGCATGAAATCAGTTCGCAGGAGAAAAACTGGGAGAACAAATGATCCCAATTATAAGAAAACCCACTGTGCTAATTACCATCCCACGGACTACGGAGCCTCCCACCCGCGCCCTTGCCCAGCCGCCCTCCCCGGCGCTCCCCGGGCAGGGACCAGCCCCGGCACACTCCTCCCAGCCCCGCTCCCAGCCCCTCGCTCTGCCCGGGACCCTCCTCTGGCACTGCAGGAGCAAAGGTGATGCTTCACCGGCTGCTCATTTCATGCCCCACAGCATTTCTCGGGGACTAAGCCTGCTGCCTTCACTGCTGCCCTTTTTATTTCCCCCTCCATGCTTTTTTTCTTTGGATTGATGGAGACCACTTTGCAGCAGCGGCTCACGGGGAAGGTCTCATGCTCCCAACATTGTGGTACCCATCAAGTCAAAGCTTGGATGTTTGCTGCAGTGGAGCTGGACTGGAACCTCACTGCGTAGGCTAATTGAAACCAGCAGTCAGACCTCGCCTTGACTCTGTCCTCCCTCCCTTCCCCCGTTCAAAAATATTTTTACACCATCTATAGGTTGACCAGTTTCCTGCTGTACCTTCCTTCCACTGCCACGGCGCTTCGTTGCACGTGCTCAAACATATTTTAGGTGTGTATTTACATATGTACTCACTGTAAATCTCCACCTTTGTGGCTCTGTCTGCTCCTCTCTCCATCCTTCAGGGAGATGTGCTGCCCCTATACCCTTTAGGCCTTTTCCCTACACACTGAGGGTCCAGTGTGCAGGAATGTTTCCTGGCTGCCCTTGAGTTGAATGATGATCCTGGAGGCTTGGAAAAGCCACAAAGCTCAATGCTCTCTGTCGCCCTGTGTCTCTCTTGTCTTCCCTTCTTAGTAGGGGTAACAGATGGCTGAGGCTTTCACCAACAGTCCCGAACACATTGTCACTCCCAACTGAAAGTGAAATATTCAGTGGCATTTAAATTAAATAGACTCTAATGCTTCAGTAATATTAATTACAGTTTCATTCATCCCTGGCCCAATAAATCAACACATAAAGATAGGATGATCCTGTGGCTGGCAGCAAAGCAGGGCTATTCTGCCCTTTGTAAGGTTATGCACACAAAGCTCCCATTCTTATAGGGACATGATGGCCCCCTCAAACATCTGTGCTCAGCATCACTTGAGGAGAAGCCAAAGTGGTAACATTTAAACTTTTCTTGTCCAATTTGTCCACGCAACAGGGCTCAATTCAACAAGAACTTGCAATTTAAAATTATAAAACCCATGTTAAGTGGGTGAAAACTTTCCAGCGTTTTGGCCAGGGGGTCCAGATTTATTCTGGCAGCTCCAGGAAGCCAAGGGCAGGGCATCCATTCTCACTGCTGAATTTGTTACCCCAGCTTCAACCTTTAAAAGAGGGGGTTGGGGGTGGAGAAGGCTGGAAGGGTTTGAAAATTAGCACCTCGTGGTGCTAAGCTAAATTTCAAGACTTGGGGAGGCCCTGGGCAACAATTTTTCACACTTTTTTTTTTTTTTTTTTTTTTTTTTTTTTTTTTTTTTTTTTTTTTTTTTTTCTGGTGTGAATACCACAGGGGAAATAGGCTCTATACTTCACCAACAACAGGTTTTACCCCCTCACTGCTATACATATGTAAAAGGAGGCTAATAAAACGGTTGAAGAAAAGATCGCTGCTAGTAAATCTTCTGGAGACAAAACCCTCCACTTGTGATGCTTCAAAGCTGCCCAGAGCTACCAGTTTACCCAAAAGTCCCAAGTCAGGGCTGCTGATTGGAAAATAAAAAGCCCTGTGCATAAAAACTTCACTCCAATTGTTATGCAGTGAATGTGACGTTTACATACAGCAGCTTTACTTGACCAAATGACTCCCAAGTATACAAATGAAGGGCTTGTCACCAATAGTTTGGCTCCTTTGGAAAGATCCAGCTAGAGTAGGTTCATCATGAAAATAAGTATATTATAATGACAAAGCAATGCCATATCTTGTAAGTGCATCGTGAAAAGGTGGAGCAGCTGAAAAAAAAAGCAAATTAAAAGGGAATTTTTAAAAAGCAACAGAGGGAAGGTATAACTGAGCAGCAGCCCTTCTGGGAGCTCTTCTGCGAGCAGGCTCCTCAGCTGCCGCAGCACAGCCCCTCTGCGGGGCTGGGCGTGATGCCCGCGGAGCTGTCTGTGCTGCACACCCACACGGGGAGGAACAAGGGCTCCACAGGCACTGATCCCGAGGGACAGCCAGCACTGATCCTGAGGGTCAGCCAGCACTGGTCCTGAGTCTCCAGCCAGCACTGATCCTGAGGGACAGCCATCACTGATCCTGAGGGACAGCCATCCCTGATCCTGAGGGTCAGGCAGCACTGATCCTGAGGGACTGGCAGCACTGATCCTGAGTCTCCAGCCAGCACTGATCCTGAGGGACAGCCAGCACTGATCCTGAGGGTCAGCCAGCACTGATCCTGAGTCTCCAGCCATCCCTGATCCTGAGGGACAGTCAGCACTGGTCCTGAGGGTTACACAGCACTGATCCTGAGGGTCAGCCATCACTGATCCTGAGGCTCCAGCCATCCCTGGTCCTGAGGCGGCCCCAGAGCAGCGATTGGCACTCTGCTCCTGCAGGTAGCACACACCGGAGCGGCTCCGCTCCTCGCCGAGCCAGCGCCCTCGGGGATGCGCTGTCGGTAGGAGGCTGTGCCCAAGAGCCGACCTGTACTTAAGTGCTTAACAAAGGGATTTTCGGAGCCAATTCCTTAAGCAGAAAACTATTTAAACTACCCTGGGACTAAATACTGAGGAGCTTACCCTAAATTCTCCCAGGTGGAGGTTTCCACTAATCCTGCTGGACTGCATCGTGCCTCTTGTGGTTCGTGTTGAGCCAATAACACCAGTGCTGTGTAGTGTAGGTATTTCTGTCCAGGTGTTTGACCGATGGTATCTGCCACTGTCAGTCTAGGCTTATCCCACTTAAACCCCATTAGCAGCTCAGATAAGCCCTCCCTGTCGTTAATGTCTATCAGTTTGAGACCTTTTTGTGTGCTTTCTCTAGGTGTCCCAAAAAATGACAGCATTTTATGAAGGTGCTTTCTGACAACACTACTTTTCTATAGCCAATGTCCAACCCAGAAGCTGGGGGTCAGGCGTGGTCAGGCCCATCTAGTTTTGAAGCTGTATTTCAGGATGCTGGGCAGCTGGCACCAGGCTGTCCACTCACTGGGGTGTGCCTGCAGAGCTCTGGCAGCCCTGGTTGCCATTTTGACATATCAGAGGTTTCCACCTGAAAGTTCAGAATATTGACATGTTCGATTCAGGGATGTCTTCTCCCTGTTCTTTATCACTAAAAAAAAAAAAAAAAAAAAAAAAAAAAAAAAAAAAAAAAAAGCAAGCAGTGTCTCTGGGCTGGCACACAGAGCAGGCACCATCTCCTCGCTGCTCTTTATTTGTGTTTGCCAGAGCAGCATGGGAAGCTCATAAGAGAGGGATGGACACACAGCAGTCTCCTGTGGGTGGCTCTCAGCAGCTAATCTGTGAAATGGTTCAGGGCAGGAGGGGCTGGGGGTGGCAATGGGATGTGCCAAGCTCTCCATGTTCACCTTTCCAAAGCGGCATCCACAGAGCCTGGCCTGGCTGCACGAGTGGGGATGAGCTCCCTGCCATGAATATCCTCCCAACACAAGAGCAGATACAGAGCCTCTGGAAGGACATCTTGAAATAAGAGGGATAGGAAAGAGAGCCCACCCAGCCCTCCTCCCCACTGCTTTGCTGTCTTTCAAGTTTTAGCTTTTGCAGTTAATGCAGCACAGTCAGGTGTCCCCTGTGTTCAGAGCACAGATCTGGGGATGCTTCTGGGAGGCAGAAGTCTCTTTTGCATGAGGAGGAGGAAGCCTGACACCCAAGCTGGGTGCCCGTGGGCCACTGATGGCTCCTGCCTTGACTCCAAGGGAGAGCACAAGACAGGCTCCTGGTGGCGAGGCCAGCACTGAGCGAGAGGCAGAGCAAGGGCAGGGCTGCAGGCGAGCAGCCAGAGCCCCCACAACGGGGAAGAAAGATGGGAAGGGGCTATGCCACTGGGAGTGGGGGGGGCTGGGGAAGCCTGTCAGGGAGCAGCAGCTGCTGCTGCACCCCAGGGCTGTGCTGTCGCTGCCTCCACCAGCCTGCCTCTCCAGGCAACTCCCTAAAGCTGGCCTGGGAGCCGGGCTGGCAGGAGCTGCTCGGCTCCTTAATGCTCCAGCTGGCTCCAAGGCCGTTGCAGCAGCTGAAAGAGGGGGACGCAGTCCCTGGCATGTCCTAGTTCCCATCAGCTGGCCGGGGCAGACCGGCCGCCCGTTACAAACAGACAAGGGCAGCCCGTGTTGCTCCAGCCCGTCCTTACCCAAGCCGGGCTCATTCAGCATCATGAGGAAAAAAACTGGGGCAGGAGCTGGCTGAGCCCCGTGGTGTGCTGCTGGGCTGGAGGTGGCAGGGCAGAGGAGCTGGCAGCAGCCCAGGGCGGGCAGCATGCAGAGAAACCAAAGGCAGAGGACACTGCACAGGGTTTGGGAGGCAAATACGTGTGCAAAGGTAGCTTGTTTCGGTTTAGCAATTCAAAATTGCTGATGATAACCTCAAATGAGTCTCTTCTCACTTCTACTTTGGAAAAATAAAATATCAGGACTCAAAATTTTGTGTGTGGCCATGCAAATCAGTATTTTGTCCTACCCTTACTGGAAGAGTGTTTTAGGTGCTTGAAACTGCTCTTTACCAGCTGTGCTGCTGTCCTAGTGAAGGGTCTCCAAGGCCCATCTGCTTCCTTTTGCAGGGAGCTACAGCAGTAACCAGTGGAGGGGTTTGTTGTCTAGGCCATGTGTAAATGTATTACAAACCCCTAACTCCTTCATTTAGGCTACATTTCATTTGGAAATACTTCTCCATGGCCTGGTCTGCAGTCAAGGAGTTAGGCTTTGAGGGGACTGGCCTGGATGACATCTCCTCCTCACATATTTATGAACCACAGGAAACATCTGCATGAATAATGTTGCTAAATCCCAGACAAAAGCTGCAGAAGTCCCCTAGCTTTAATCAAGGAAGCATTGTTCACTGCTTGTAGATGAGATGGAAGACACAAAGTTCATCCTTCCCTGCCCAAGAAGAGGTCAGCAGAGGTTTTTCAGTAATGCAGAAAATATTTTATCAGCCTGCAGTTTGGGGACACTGGGAACTATTACCTAAAGTACACCATGCCAGGTTAAACCTGGACTGTTTTCGTGTTCAGACATAAACCTTATGCAACCTGTTATGAGCTATCAGAAGAATAATTTGAAAAACAATTTTTATATGGCAGAGATTAGCAGGGAACATTTCACTGAATTTATCTCAAGGTGTAATTTGCTAACATCTTTTTCTTCCTTGCTCAAAACATTCCCTGGTAGTTATTTTTAGTGATGGCATATATGTTTCCTAGTAAGGCACTTTGCATTTAATAGTAATAAGAAATAACATTATCTACTTTTTATGATTGAAGATTAAGGAGTCTATTCTAATAGCTTTGGTTGTCAACACAAGGTCCTCTGGTACTATGTTTCTTAGCTTCCCTGTCGTAAAAGAACATGTCTATGTGGATATTATTAATTTATCATTGCACAAAACAAAGTTTATGAACACTTAATATTTAATGTGCTGTGAATTTAATAATAAAAAATTAAGATCTACCTTACATCATTTTTTATCTACCTGATTTTTATTCTTCTCATTAGCTCTTTATGGCTCTGTTCTAAGGTTTTAAACCCCTTACTCAGGTTTAAAAGCATTTAGTTGTGTATGCTGAAATGTAAATAGTTAATCTCTAGCCTAGTTGAAGACAAGGACAACACCATGATGATGTGAAGCATTTCAACCATATGTGGAACATAGGGCTGTAGATACAAAGCCGTACTGAAGTCAGCCTGGGGTGGCACAAGTTACGTGATCTGAAGCCCCCCTGCCTAGTCACTCCAACACACAGAGCTTTCTTTCCAAAAGCTCTGATGCTTTGGCACTGACACTTTGCCTGGTGAAAGGGGAGGCACCTGTTGCAGCTTCTCCAAGGGCCTATACTACTTCTGTCTGTCTGAGCAGCTTCTTGCATAAGCATGACTAGAAAAAAAAAAGTTTTCTATCACAAAAGATTAACAGACTTTATTTCTTCTCTTGGCTTCAGCTTTCCTCAGGACAACCTGACAGATCTTGTCATTATCTGGAAACACTCAGAATAAACAAAACTGCTCAAGATCTTAGAGTGGGGAAAGCATCTTTTTATGCATCAACACTGCACATTCCAGCCCCAGATGAGGGTCTGGCTCTGCTCTGTCTCAACACTCATATGCACACAGCATTTGATTTTGCTCCTTCAGCACAGTGCATTCTAGATTTCAAGTGCTGAACATGATTCATCCTCATTTCTTTTTTTACATTTGTATTATCTAGCCTAGCTGTTGAGGGTTTAGTTGGAAGAATAATTAATGTTTGGTTGATAGTCTGAATCCCAACAGCTCATCCCAGACAATGTTTCTTGACAGCAAATCCTGCACCACAGAGATTAAGGAACACATTTTCAAATGTCAGAAGACGAGGACTGCATGCAGAAACGCAGCCACACTTGCCAGCATACCCTGTCCTCTCTGCCCTGTGTCCCCAACATTCCCATCACACAGTTCCTGAGCCACAGCCCTGGCCTGACATGATGGCATCCAGCATTAATGCATTTAGGAATGCATATCACCAGCCGTGCATTGAACCGGACACTTGTGTGTGCAATTATCTGACCCGAACACCCAACATGTGTGTGCCTCTTGGGGTTGCACATTCTGCAATCCAAAGCAGCCCAGATTTTAAGTGGCTGCAACACAAATAGGGAAGCAGTCATTTTTCAAAAATCTGGCACCGATTTCACTTTTTTTTCTGAATGAGACAGAAAGCAAATGTTCTCCAATGAAAGATAAATGACAATCAGAGCTGGAATATTAATATGCCTGGGTGTGGGAAACAAGCAGGATGAGCCAGAAAGGAAGCAAACATTGCTGGGTGATTATCCCAAGTGGAGAGCAACTGTCAGGGCTGCTCCTTCAGAGAGAAGGATGCATAGGGAGAGGAGAGAAGAAAGGGCACTGTCCATAAAGAAGAAATTTAGAAAACCACTAGGAAAGGATTTGGAGTAGAAAAACCAGGTTGTTTGGAATGGAGGGGAGTCACCAGGACAGATGGCTATTGGATGTCACCAGGCCCCCTTCAGAAGGACAGACAGAAGAAAGGCTTGCAATTGCCATTGTGAGCTTAATTTGATACCCAGAGAGCATCAGCAGGTGAAGTTCAGGGCTCTCTTTGCTTTGGCTGCCTCTGCTGGTGTGACAGCATCCCCTGAGCCACTGCACTGCCTCTTCCTCTGGGGAGGAGGAGACCTACCTGAGCTTGGCTTGAGAGGAACCTGCACAGTACCTGCAGACATTTTACATTTTACTTAAGAGGAGAGGAAGAAGTTTTACATCTACATTTTATGAGATGAGGCTTCACAGAGTGCACTGGTACTTCCCTGAGCTCCAAAAAATGGTCATCAATTTAACCACTACCAAAAGACAAGGCAGTGCTCATCAGGGAGATATTTGGTGTTAGTGGCCAAAGCATAGATTTGTTTCCCAATAGGTGGTTTCTTAGTACTAAAACTGTGATTACTGGAGAAAATGTGAAAAAAGACCAGCTCCTTCCAAGCCACAGTAATCTCTAGCTATTTCACTGGAAATGCCAGTTGTGAATATCCTCCAGACACCACAATAAATACTGTGGGTGGGACGGGAGCGTGGTGCTGGGAGTGTGCAGGGTGGGCATCCCTCTCCCTGCCCCCTCCTGCCAGTCCCAGGGGTACCTTACTCCTCCCAAGTTCCAGGGGCTCTCAGAGGAAGATGATTTCAGGGACTGGGTAAACACAGTGGGGAGAGAGGGCTGTAACCACCTGGAGCATCACGAGTCGTCTGTCACCTTATCACACTGCAGCTCCCCCTTCCACTCCTCACTGTTAATCTGAGAAGCTCGTGTTGTGTCTCTCCAAGAAAGTGTCCTCGCAGGTCAGAGCTGGTGTGAAAAGGGGTTTTCCTCTCACAGTCTGCCTGCTGCAAAAGGAAATGACTCAGTTCCTCCCTTCTCCTTTCAGGACGATCCTTCACACAACTTGTCACTGACCTGCTTCTAACAGGTGACTTTCAGCACAGCACCCAGGGGACAGAGCTCTAAAATGCCACCAAATGCAAACCTCTAAGAGCCTAAACAGCCTCCACCAAGCATGAATAATGGTACCTTGCACTTTTTGGAAGGAATATCACTTTCTTGAATAAATGAAAGTAACAGGATTCTCGTTTTATTTTCACACTCCTGCAGCTGTTTCTGTTGCAGTCAATGACTGTGCTGCCTGCAACACAGAGTGACACTTGGCTCCAGAGCCTTCTACACCCACCAAGGCTCAGACTATGCTTTATCAGCCAGGCTTCTTGGCTCTGACTGTGGCCAACTCTCCCTCAAACCCAGGCTTGTCTTACTTGATGCTTTATTGTTTCATAGTTCTGTGCAAACAAGTCATTTTTAACTGCTCTCCCAGGCAATAAGCACTTTACAGACACAAAACCCACACAAAAGAGTATTATAGGGACTCAGGACTGTTGGGTGACCTAAGCAAGAGACTAATCCTTGAAGATCTCATGATCCAAGTGCTGAAATTTGGGAATACACGTGTAACTGTTTTCTACAAGTGTCTTTTGGGACTCAAGCTGGATCTTTCAATTGCAAGGCTTGTGAGAGCTGCTTTGTAATTTGCAGAGGGAGTTTGTGTAATGAATGTACATATTTAGTGAGAGGTGATGAACCCTTCCTCACCTCCCATCCAATGAAGCATTAGCACCACCAGTTGGTCACCAGCCCTGAATAACACCCAGTCCCAGCTGCAATAATAGTGCAGGAGCTTTGTTCAGGTTCTCAAGAGCAACACGGTGTGCCATCCAGATGTATTGTTTAGTTGGCCTGACGCTGAGGCAAGTCATGTTAAAATTGCAGCAGTGCATTTTTTTCTGGGTTTGTTGATTGTACCTGATCTGTTCCAGCTTGAAATTGAAAGCTCACTAATGAGGGAATCAGAAACCTAAAATGAAGAACTCAGCTAAATCCCAGATCACTCAGCACAGTCATATTTTTCCAGTTCACTGGTGAAAGGCTCAAGGAAGATCCAGAGAAAACACTATTAGTGTTTTAGACTCCTTGAGCATCCTGATGCAATGATGTACTAATCTGCAGAGGGATATGGGGCTGACTTCCAGTTCTTAGGTCAATAAACTGGCTTGCCAAGCTGTTCCTGCCTGGCACACAGCTGGACTGCCGTGGATGAGGTCTGGATTCATACACGTATCTGCAATGATGGTCCTGCCTTCAAAGAGAGATGTGGACACCTGGTTACTTGAAGGGTGCATCCACTCTTCTTTGCTATTAGAGTTTGCATGAACTGCAAATACTTTCCCTTTTCCTGGTTCTCTGCCTTCCTCTTCCCTCATGTTTGCTCATAAAGAGTGTACAGGAATTTCACAACACTAGCGGAGATTTCAAGTTTCATTCCCACTTCTACCAAGGCTCCTGGCATCATCCAGGGATTCAGCAGGAACATGAACTGAACTACCTTTGTACCTCCTTACAGGTCTTTTCTCTGGTGAAAGTGATGTAAAAAAGCCTCAGTGTAAAAGGGAATCACTATGTCTGGACTGTTTCAACCATCACTTTGTGAGTATCTGAGATGGAAAAAGGGTTCTATCCAAACCCATACACTGCAGGGAATAACACCTCCTGAGAGAGGAAGCAGTTTGTCAGCTAGGTGCTGGGGATAAAGTGTATGACCTGCTCCTTTACAGAAACATTAGCCATTACACCTAATAAAGTGATTATAGACACCCTCCACAAATTCTAGCATTAATATCTGGCCCATGGCACCAGTTTGATTGGTACATGTTGGGGCTTGACTGCCTCTCATCCTCCTCCCTTCACATCACATCCTTGCGGTCCTCCCTGCATGGGATGGCATCTGACAGTGGCACCCAGGGCTGTAAAATCTGATTCACTCCGGCAGGATTGTCATTCTCAGAGCCAGCATGTCCAACAAAAGGCAATGCTCGAGGCATTTTGAGTTCGCTAGGATTTTTTAATTAATCTTGCTTATAGGTGGGTGCAGGGGTCTCTGTGATGGCTGTGACCTCCTCAGCTGATCCTGTACAAGCACAGAGCAAGGGGGAGACATTGCCAAGGAATTTCTCCCTCCAGGGCCTGTGGTTGTGAGCCACTGGTGACACACAGACATCGAGCCCAGTCCTTCACCATTCCTCTTGACACCGGAGGGATCAAGACCTTGATAAGCAAGAGAGGTGAGAGAAGGAAAAAAGGACTTGGACATCACTTCTTCCCACAAGAAAGGTTCTGATATTCTTTGTGGTGCTCTTGCTGTGTGCTTTATGAAACACTCTCCTGTACTGACTTGTAAAAATAAAAATAATAAAAATACTTTTGCTTCCTCTTTGCATTCACATTTCCCATTTACATTCATGTTCACATTTTTTCATCACAAGGAATTTCTGTTTGAGGATATTCCCACAAAAACATCTGTAAGAGTTGAATATGATATAATCTATGATGTTGACTAAGACATCATCAAGGGTCAAAAATGTAGAGCAGAATATGACAGATCTCAGCATGATTTTGTCCTGCTGCTGGCACATGGTGCTTACAGAGCAAGGAGCTCAGCTCCTTCGAGTAACAGCACAACTCCTCACCTGAGCAAGCATTTGTGGTGTTCAAGCCTTGCCTTCGCAGGGCTGGAGTGGTCTTGTAAGATTTTTTTTCCTTTCAAGAGGTTATTAAAATTGAAAGATGATGCAGCCCATTGCTTGGTTGTTTCTCACAGGCTCTCTGGTGCTCAGAGGGTGTATCAGCCTCGTGCCCTGGTTCTCAGGCACACAGGCTCTCTCTCTGAAGAGGCTGGGCAATCTCCAGTGCCACATAGCACTCAGAAGTGGCACTTAGACTGTAAATATTATATGCTGCTGTAAGAACATTTGAATGGTAATACTCAAGCAATTACTTTCCTTTCAAGATCATTAAACACAAATCTGACTTGTATTTTAATAGGACTGCCAATGTTTTTAATGGGGGGCAGTAAAGGGTAGGATTTTTCTAATGGATGAATGTTTATATTATTATCCACTCTGAGAGACCACATTAGGAGGAGCCTGTGTAACACTCATGTGTTTTGCCTCAGCCTTTTTCTCACAGTATTCAATTTTTTCTCAGTTCTGCATCTTCCAGTGTAATGGCAAAACTGCACCTACAATAAATTCCACCACCATATTCTGATTATGGGACAAAAAAGACCAAACACAGCCATGTTGAAACGAACTCACAATTGGCATTTTCATGATGTTTGTTAAAACTGCAGAGAAAGGCAGTGCTTGGCAGGGTGACAGTTTTGGCCAGTGACACCTGCTCTGCAGCCACAGGACTGAGCAACACCAGTTCTACATGGCACCTTGCAAACACATCTGGGGACAGCTTGGGAACATTGCTCAGCAGGGCCAGCGGGTGTTTGTCCCTACATCCATCCCCATCTGTGCCTGGGCTGCCCAGAAGAGTGGACAGCATTGTGGGACATGCCACGGGTGGCTGGGTCTGCCCTGGGAGGCAGAAACTGCTCTACCTCAACACAGACACACTCATCATCACTGCCCTCACCACAGGGACTTGCTGGCTGGAAAGCAAAGTAGCTCCCTGGTGTCTTATCGACTTTGCGAGCAATTTGGACAAATTAATTCCTGACTGCTTATTGCATATCACTACAACACTTGCATCATCCTCCCATGGGGGAGTGACCCACGTATTTTTACTAAATATGACGTATGGGGCGGGCAGGGAATCAAAGCTGGGCTGAGCTGGTCCTCATCAGGCTGTGCACTTTGGGAGCTAAGGAAACAGCAAATACTACATTCTGTGTCCAAGTTCCACTCACTCCTTGAAAGCAAAGGCTAGGAATGACTGTGCTACATGACTGGTTAGCAGCTGGTAACCTCTGGACACTAACTAGAAAATTTTGACTATTTTTTGATTCCCACTTGCACATGTACCATAAACACACCCCTTTCCCTGCTACCTATGGTGAAAGATCTGCAGATAGCTCAGAGCAAATGGAGCACTATAGATTGTATGGTGTTATTACCATTCCCAAAATCTGGGGCTCAGAAACACGTTTCATTGTGGTCAATGCTTCCTATCATTCAGAATTTAACCATGGATGTTTGTTTTTTGAAACAGCACCCAAATCAAGACTGTGTACAAGAACCACCTCCATCCTCACTAAAACGTTTCAGGTACAAATCTGGATGTCTGCTTATCAGGTAGCCTTGGGCAGTAATTATTACAAGCCTAACAAGTAGAATTTAGTAGATGCCCATAGGATTGCATTGTAAACATTGCAATAGAAACCATCAAGAAGGTGGCTTTCAATCCAGAGATCATTCAAAGATGGTCAGGAGTTAAAGAATAAAGTAAGCAGTGAGCTTTTCTATTACTTTGCATTTTCGTGGGCAACAGCTAAAGCTGTCCAGGAATTGCTACAGGACCAAATTCATAAACAGAATATATGGTGCTAATAAATCAGAACAAGTTCAGTGACGAGCCTGTTCCCAGAAATGTATGGCTTTCCCACTACTAAAGGGGAGCATTGCAACCACAACAGCTGCCATGTTTGGGACTATTATTACAGGAAACTGTTGACATTTTCTGGGTTAAGGATGGTTATCTGGAATTCATGGATAATTTAGTCCTTTTGCTTGCAGAAATAGTTTGATATGCTCTTTAAATAAGCATATAAAGAGATTGATGTGTGATGTTTGCGGGTTCAGATGTTCTGAAAAGTGATGTTCCTCTATGGAAGAGAATAAAGCTTAAAAGGGGATATTATTTATAAAAGCACCAGCATGCACAGGCAGTGTTTATTTACCATTTAAATGCCTCATTTCTGTTCTGGCTGTCTGTGCTATAATTTGCACAGGCACTTAAACTTGAGTATAAATAAATGCAAAGAAGTGGTGTTTATGTAGAGTGAAGATGAGGAAATCAAGCGCTAAGAGATGGAGGCCACTGCTGCCTGATCAGCCATCTTACCCACCTTTGGCAGCAAGCAAGGAGCCATCCATGCTGGAATTGGAAGAGCTTGATCAGAATATTGATGCTGAAGACGTGGCAGAGATTTCATGAGCAGGCAGGCAGTGTGAGCACCATGGCATCTCACTGTGAGTGAAATTCAGGGAATGCGACCAGACACCTCAGATATTTTGTTGGGATCCTCAGGACGGGAATTGTTTTTGTCTGGGCAAAGTGAGGCACCAACTCTGCTCCAGGATGAGGGCAGCAGATGCCAGAGAGCATCTCCAGGATGGCTGGCTACAGTGGCAACATTTGTCACTGTCCCTTGTGAGTGTAGAGGGGAAAACCAAACTCCTTCAGCTCTGTGCACGCCCACCCACTCCCAAATCTGTAAACCAGTGCTTTGCTTCTGCATATCTGACCCCCTTTTTGTGCCTATGAACTTATTTATGGTAAAGATGCCATTTTACAGGAGCACAGCCTCTTGGGATGTGATGCAAGGACCTGTCACATGTGAAGGCATAGGGCAGGGCAGGCATGGACGCTCCTGGGGTGGTAGAGAACCTTGAGGTTTAACTGCTGAACCCAGCAGGATCAGATTCACACCAGTTTTATGAGGAAAAAAGTCTGAGGTAGAGTTTGAGTAAATTATTAGGAATATAAATCCATCATCTGGTTGCCCTTATTTGTCTAGACAGAAGAATTGAGTTGTTTTGGCAGAGGAAAGGAAGGCACCTATTGCTTAATGTCTATTAAAAAGGTGAAAAAGTCACATCTTTATTCACCATGTTACAGCAAACTCTTGCCTTGAGCTCCTGAGAACAGGCAGTAGGGAGACAAATGGGTGTAAGGAAAGGTTATGCCACTTACTTACCATGTCTACTCTGTTGCAGTCCACGGGGAAGGTGCCCTCACTGAGATCTCCTCCCAAGGCATCGGAATGTGATGACATTCGGAGCACAGCTGTGCCATGTCCTGCCCTTGACAGACTGTCAGGGGGTGTACAGCCTCTCCAGAAAGAGAGGCCACCCCACAAGGAGAGGGCACACGTGGGGCACAGGGAGCAATCAGGCAGCAGGGGTGCACCAGACTCTGGAATGGCTGTTTCAGAGTTGTCCCAGGAGATGTTTCTGTGCTTGGAACACGCCGGGTGTGGACAGTCAAATCTTCCTTTGCTTCTGCTTTAACTGCATCAAAGAGACAAGCCTGAGGCCAGTGAGGTGTTCAGTGCCAACTACATTGGAGGGAAAAGACTGGAGATGCTATTTGGGGTCTGCATTGGCTTTGGGAGGAGATCTGTGGCAGCACCACAGTGCTTGTTTGTGACTCTAACTTCTCAGAAGAGCCATCCTTATCTTTCTTAAACCACCGCTTTCCACTGATATGGACACCTTTTTGGCATCAATATCACTACAGCATTATCCCATGTGCATGTTGCCATGCCCCTGCACCAGGCACACATTAACACAAATAACTGAGACCACTGCTCCTTTGCCCCTGCCTGACAGACAGCAGGCTGAGTGTGAACCACACTGTGTATCAATTAAATGAAAAATAAATAATAGGAAGAAAGTAATATCTTCAACAGTGCGTTCACTGGCACATACATATTTATTAGATAGCAAGTAAAATGCTGCTTATATCATGTTTATGTGCACCATGAAGCCCTAAAGTAATCTGTGGTGTCATGGTTTAAACGATGGAAGACAAATGCAGTGGTGTTGTCACATTCCTCAAAGCAGCCTGACTCATAAAGATCTGCTTCTTAATTTTTCTTTCATACCCTTGTTTCATACCCTTGTTTCTATTGCTGTGCATCCTGCCCAAGATACCAGGCTTCTCCAAGGATATAAAAGGGAAAAAAATAAATTTCTAGACATTTCTCAGCCTGCAAGTTTTATTGCAACTTTTTCCCAGTCATTCCGTCTTCAAAGACAAACCAAAAGGAGGCAGAGGGAGCAGGGCTTATTCAATGGAGTTGCAATATGAGGGTGAGGTGAGCTAGGAAACACAGCAATAAACGTGTGTGGTTTGCTGGATGTGTGAGTAGCAAGGGGATTGTCTCCCGAAACATGGTTAAATATGTAAACTCTGCCTAGGGAAAATGTTTATTTACCTAGGTTGACAGCAATCGGGATAAAAAGCACTCAAGATAAGTGGCCCTTTAGCCAGCTTTAATTTGTTGATGGATGGATTGATGGGAGGATGGTCAAAGAAATGACAACATTACTCTCTGTAATGGAGATATCTCGTCTGCTGGAGTTTGCAGTACCATTCGGTCTAATTATTCCTGATCCATCTATGAGCAAACTTCTCTCCCAGTGAGACAAGTTGTCATTCCTTTCCTTTAAATAAAAACATAAGAAGGCAAAATCAAGAACAATTAGAGAAAAGGATGATGGTATCTTCTGCAGTCAAAATTTTATACAAATTCGCCTGTATTGCTTAAAGATGGTTTACTGTATTAATTGAAATAGTTGTGCATTCTATTATGCAGTTTGTATGGGAACAGATGGCCCATTTCACAAATTAGGCCTTGTCTTTTTGCATTGCTTCAACAGAATAATAGTGAATGAACATCGCTATTGTAAATGATCCCAAGTTCAAACCTTGTAGCATCACTACAGGCTCCACTTTTCTGGTGGGAACTAATGGAAAAGCCAGGAAATAGATAATTGAATTGATTCATCCCGTGTGTTTCACCGTGGCTGTGGCGAAGACAAAGAGCAACCCATAAAGCTTCAATCTTGCTCACGTCTTTCCTGGAATACAACATAGTCCGGGCTACGGCTCCTGCAGCACAGAATAAACTGGGAATTGGGCTCTGGGTTGGGATGGCACATGAATTTTGTGGACTGTAGTGAGAACAGTTTCTCAGGCTTGCAGCAGCAGTGACACAGCTGAGGAAGGGTCACATGTGAGACTGTGCCCTGTTCTGCTGAGCACTCAGAGGTGACTGCTTGCAAAGCATCCTGAGAAATATCCTGCATCCACTGCAGAAGCAAAAGCTGCCAATCAGCAGGACAAACTGATGTCTCCTGCCTGAAATATGCATGCTCCAGGACTAGCAATGAAAGAATCAGTAGCTGCTTCCCCAGCCAAGGAGATTGCTGCCCCCAACTTAATTGAGGGAAATCCATGGTAATACTTGTTTCCCAGAGGTGGACAGCCTGCAGTTTTTGAAGGATCAGTTGTCTTTTAGCTTGGATTCCCCAAATTTGGATTAACCCATATCAGTGTCACTACTAGAAATTGCATTTATAGTTTTATTTTATGTGGGCTGGCACAGGGTGGGCAGCACAAAGGGCGGCTGAGTTAAGAGGAGCTGCCTATGAAATGGGTGCTGGTGTCAGCTCACATCCTTGCAGAGACCCTCACCATCAACAAACTGAGCAAGCTCTGCACGGGCCTCTCAGAGGAAAATCCGTCATGGGTGGGAGGAGTTTGGTGGTGGGAACTAAATTACTCTGGCACTAAATTGCCTTAGCCTGGACCCATTGAACGTGTGGGTCTGCCCACCAATGTTTGATCTGCTGAAAAAAACCCTGGGAGCCCTTGGACAGCTCTCATGAGCACAGCACTGCAGGGGAACTTGGGCATGATCCCATCCAATGCACTTCTGCATGCCTTGGACCAGCCCCAGCTGCACGACAAGCACATATGCTGCTGCTGGAAATTTTATGTGGAAAAAAACTAGCCTAGATTGTAGTTTATAGTTCTTTTCAGCAGGGCTGCATGAAGCTAATGACACAGAAAGCCATTTGGGTTAAATTGCGAAACTGAAAGATGCAGCACCTGCTTTTATGCTTCACGTGTTACTAAAAATACTTCTTCCCCTCTAAAATGCAACACAAGTGACAATAGAAAAGAAAACTCTACAATGACATTGGTGACATTATTAATAGGGGTTTAATCAGTGTCCCTGTGGACAGAAAGATGAAAACAAAGATAGCAGAAACAGCAAATATCATTATGCCATTGCTCAAACCCTTGGTGCATCCATACCTGAGATCATTCTTTGCCCTCCTGATCTCTCACTGTAAAAAAGGGAAGAGTGATAAGTTTTAGACAAGAGACATGAGAATGTAACAAAGTATGGGATAGCTTCCGTATGAGGAGAAACTAAATAGCATCTATTTATCCTGAAAAAGAGACTCCTGAGGGAGAGAAACATGGCAGAAAGGTGCGGAGGAGGCAAATCAGCCTGTGAAGTGCTTTCGACAGACACATGAAAGAAAAGGCTCAAGAAGCAAACAAAAGTGCTGAATTTAACAGAAACGTAACTTTTCAGGGAAGGTGTGGATGTCAGATGAGGTTCACACAGAAGGTTATGCTGAGCCCTTTGGGGACAGCAGCCCCAGGGATGCCAGGGGCACTGTGGTGCAAAGGCCACCCATGCTGGCTGCAGGCAGTGATCCCACCCGTGCTGGGGCACAGCCTGTGGTCAGCCTTGTCCTTGTTCCCAGCCCCTGCCACCTCAGGCACTGGGGCTGGATGGGCACATGGATGCCCACCTCACTGGCAGCCTTCAGGAAATGCTGCTGGTACCTCTCAGGGCCCTTTGTTTGCAGGTGCAGCTCACAAGATACAAATATCACAAATACTGTTCAACATTTTCCTCTTTGCTCTTCAAAACCAAGAGAAAAGCCCTGACTCAAGAATTTTTTTTTTTACCAGTGAGAAGGGAGCATTGCCAGAGAGAATGAACCCCTGTAGAGATTTTACTTTTGCTATTGATTTTATGCGTGAGATGCTTAGGTACTCTGATAGTATCTGATAGTATAAGAAGCCAGAGAGAGAACAGAAAGGCTAATACTGCAACAATGTCACCAGAATAACTTGTAAATTTTTTGGAAATTGTATGTTTAAATCTGACTCAAACACCTTATTGTTTATCAAGCAGAGAAGTGTTTTGACAAAAAAAAAAATCCTCCCCTTGAAAAGTTTTAATTTTTAATTGCTTTTTTTTTCTGCAAGAAGGACATGGAAGGGAAAATGAGGTGTTTCAGAGGGTTATAAATGCCTTAGAAAGGAAAAAGTGTAAATGGCAGCAGTGTAGGTGGTGAGCTGAGACATTCATGGTGAGGGAACACACCTTCCCTTCCTTGCTACGTAATTTGTGTCACATTGGTACTATGTCACTTACTCGAGTGTTAAAAACCCTCATTGATAACATCCCTCTGAAATAAAGGGGTCTCTGAATCACAGCACTGCTCCTCTGGGACAGTGCAGCAGAGGGCATGGGGATGGGGGACACTGTGTCCTCAGCTCCTCTGGAGCCTCAGAAGCCATCCCAGACCTGCCCTTTCAACAAAATGCTGCTCTGCTGATGCCTTAAGTTTGAGGTTTCCTATTTTCCAGATTCTGTACTGCATTAGTATGTAACTCAGAACTTCATTTAAAGTGTTGGCAAGTTCTCTTCACAGTGTAGTTACATAGAACAATCCTTTTCCAGCCCCAGAACCATTATAGCTTCAGGCCCAAAAAGTACAAACAGCAGTGAATTGAGGAGAGCAGTCTGGGAGGATGGGACTTCATTACCTGAAGCTGTAATTGGACAATTAACCCCAATCTGTAAATGGACCAAAACTTTTAAAAATGTGAAAACTTGTGACTCGTGGTCCAGCTTGGGTGGAGCCCTGGCCATGCTCTTGTCCTGCCCAAGGTGTATCCTTTGAAGGCCTTTTTAATAAATATCTACTTTATTCCTTTAACTCTGCCCAGCCTCTGCTCCAGGCAGCCCTTTATGCATCAGTATCAGGCAAAGCTTCTCTCTGAACACATCCACCCGCCCCAAAACAATCCAGGAGCCAAACGCTTTCTAGAAGAATGGGCTTTTAAAGGATAAATAGCTTTTAAAAATAAATAGGAATTTAGCTGGAAGGCTGGCTGCAGTTTGGGTGCTCCCTGGGTTCCGTTGTTCTCCTGGGAGGGAACAGTTTGGATCTGTTTGGACTGGGGAGGGATTTGAATCCATGTCAGTCACTTCTGGGGCAAGTGCCCTCACATTGAGGGTCTTTAACATAAAGCATAAGCCAATGCATGTTGGGAGTGCAGGTCTGGACAGCTGAGCTCTGGAGAACAACGGGCAGATCCCACAAGCACAGTCCCACCCTTCAGCTTCCCAGATGTTTAATGCCTCAGGAGAGGCAAGATGTTAGGGATTGCCCTTCTGGGCAACCCATTCCTCTCTGCACGTAATCCAGAGAGCCTGGTCCTCATGCTGGACTTCACATAAATAACCCAGCCCCCTCCCAAAAAAAAGGTGGTGAAGTCCTGTCTGCACTGCCTCTACACTGAATCTGTCCCCAGATGTGCCTAATTTGAGGCATTTGATTTATGTGTCAGAAATACTCGTTCATGAAAAATATGAGCTCTTTCCATACCTTTACTGCATGACTGTGTGTCAAGAGACCAAAATATCTTTCATTTCAGTTCATTTAGTCCAGCAAGTGTCCCCACTGTAACTGCAACTCACCCTGCTGTCAGGGAGTGCACCAGAGCTACTGCAGAGCTAGAGAACCAAAAAATGTACATTTGAAGTGACAGCATGAAAAAAGTGGATGGGGGTGAAATATAATTAGCTGAGGCAAGGACAAGTAGGTAAGTCTCCACAGTCATAATTTATGGCGGATATTGTTATAGTTATTACCATGCAATTTAACAGGAATACACCAGAGCAATTTTCGTATCTTAAAACATGCAGATGCACTCATATATATGAGGAAAGTCTCGGAACTCAAATCATCCAAAATAATCAAGAAAGTTATTATCATAAACAGCCACAATTAACACAGGGATCGCAAGGGATGGGTCTCAATTCCTGATAATCTTAAGAGAAAACGAAAGCATTATTAAAACTTTAGTGTGGAAATGGTACATTCACAGCCCTCTGCACACAGCAGCACTCTGCAGTCTCCACCAGCCACTCCTCTACCGCTCCTTTGCCAGTCCCAGAACCAACAAAGTGTGTGGATTTGAGATTTCCCAAAGAGACGACACAGGTGGTAATGGAAAATATTGGGACTGACCTTGCCAGTTTAAATAGATGATTTTTTTTCCTAACAATAGAGTAGTGTTCAATTACTGAAGAGAGGGAGATATGGACACTATCAGTACAAGCTTCTGGGGATTTAAAGTTGCAAAGTGCTTTATGACAGTCTGTGCTGCCATCCATAATTTACAGACTTCCTTCTAACATTGCTGTCAATACAGTATTGCTCTTATCAGCTACATAAATTATTTCTACCAGTGATAAAGAATCAGAGAAATCTTTGGGTAGGAAGGGACATTTAAGGTCATCTAGTCCAACCCCCATTCCATGGGCAGGAACACCTTCAACTACATCAGGCTGCTCAGAGCCCCATCCAACCTGCCCTTGAATGTTCCCAGGAATGGGGCAACTATCACCTCTCTGAGTAATCTGTACCAGTGTTTCACCACCCTCACTGCACAAAATACCTTCCTGCTAGCTAGCTAGATCTATCTTTTTTTTGGTTTAAACAATTATCCCTTGTCCTATCCCATCAGGTCTGGCTTAAAACTTTTTTTCCTTTTCTTTCCTCTAAGCCTTGAAGGGCCACAATAAGATGTTCCCAGAGCCTTCTTTTCTCCAAATCCATCCCTCCCCAATTTAGCAACAAGGATTTTGAGGCACTATGTCAAAGGCCTTACAGAAGTCCAGACAGATGACATTTGTAGCTTTTCTCTTGCTCACAGATGTGGTAACTCCATCATAGAAAGCCATCAGGTTGGTTAGGTAGGACTTGCCATGCTGGCTGTCCTGAATCACCTCTCTGTTGTCCATGTGCCTCAGCAGAGCTTCTGGGAGGATCTATTCCATGATCTTTCCAGACACAGAGGTGAGGCTGACAGCTCAGTAGTTCCCAAGGTCCTTCTTTTTAAAAAATGGGTGCAAAGTTTTCATTTTTCAGCCACCAGGGACCTCACCTGACTGTGCCACCATTTCAACAAAAGGAGACATTCATCATTTGAATTCACACTTAAATTGCTGAAGATTATCCACTGCCCATTAGATTTCAACAATACCCAAATGTTAGCTGTTCTAATCACATGCTAAAATACAATAACTACCAACTCTCGCAATCATCAGAAAAAATCAATCACTCCCACACTGATCAAGTTGCTGTCTGTCTCAGAAATCTTTTTTCTCTTCTTTTCCTCTACTTATGTGTGCCCAGTGTGATTTCAATTTAATATGCAGCCAACCCTAATTCCTCATAGCTGCCAACTTAAGGTGACCAGCTTGTGTATATACCTGTTTCAGTCCAGTAGATATGGTTTAGAAATAGTTGCTCTTCTCTTGGGATATGAGGATAGGCTGGAAGAGCTCCTGGGGTTTACTGTTGTCTTTAAAAGTCTGTTTCTCAAGCTTAAAAATGTTGTCCCAGATTTGGAAAGGGAGCACTTGCTTAAGAAGGAGGAATGAAGTACCGCAGCTGTCAGCACCATTTCAGGCATTTCTGGATCACAAAATCGTTCTCTGTCTACTTGCCACGTCCCTAAATAAGAACAAAATGAATCTCCAGATAACGCAATTTAGTGCTTTTGTATCTTTCATTTCGAGGCTTGAGGTGAGCTGGGACCTTCTCTGAACCAGAGCAATGAGCCCCAAGCCTGCATTTCCAGCAAATGACTCTGCAGTTAAAGCAAGAGACCCACAAAACTCTTACAAATTAAGGCTTATGTGAAACTGTTAAGATCAAAATTTTAGATGCATCAAAGAAAGCCCATTATGTTATTCCAGGGTTGGATTTTTGCATCTTTTTTTTTTTTTCCTAATACTGCTAGTCTACGTCTGTAAAAATCTTCTTCCTTCTGTTTGCTGAATCATGCCTGGAATCCATATTAGAAGTCAAGTGTAAAAAAAAAGGAGGGGAAGCTGTGCTACAGGCAGCTGTTGTTGTCAATGCCCTTTCTTTCCCCGCAATAAAAGTCACACAAAAACTTAAAACCTTGCTGGGCCTCTCCTCCTTACTGTCAACATCACCTCCCTTCAGATCTGTAAAAGGGCAAATCTTTTCCTAGCAACAGCATTAACCCATTCACAGGGATTTGAAAACAGGCTGTCTTTCTCTTTTTCTTTCCCTTTCCCATTGCTGGCAACACCTTTTGCTGTTCCTGCACGCCTGTGGTTCAGAGTGTTATACTCTCTTTTTAGGACTGGGAGCCATTCCACAGGAATCCCAAGAGGAGCAGAGAAACAGGAAAGTCCCCAGAGCATGTGTTCTGCTCTAATCAAGGCACCAAATAACACAGCAAGGGAAGGGCTGTTGGTATTACATCTATACAGCCACAACAGAAAGTTTTATAATCCAGTATTAATTTGAACATGTGAGGTTTCTCTGACACTCAGACATTTTTTCTGAATCCCAAGACAAGAATTAGGTTGCTAATTGACAAGACACTTGCTCTTGTCTCAATAAACCATGATTGTACTCCTTAGTCACTGTGGAATGCCCCTCAAATAGGAAAGAACACGGGTAAGTATAACCACATAAGAAAGGTTTACAGTTCATTTCACATATATAAAAATAGATACAGAGATAGCTATATTTTCTGGCAGGACCTAAAATGTTTTATGTATGTGTTTTCCTAGCTTCTGGACCAAATTGTACTTTATTCCTTTTTCACAGCCTACCAACTCAATAATCTTATTTTCTGTCATCACTCTGAGGCACCAACATAATTGTCTGCATCTCCTAGCAGACTTTGGCTATGGAGCTAGAGGAGCTTGGGAGTCACAGGGCTACTCAGTTATGCATCCTTAACCATGTTAAGAGTGGCCTGTTGAAATCCTGTCTATCTCTGGGGAAGGACCTACACAAAAAGAATGGACCATAACAATCATAGACAGGTGGAAATTTAGCTCCAAACCTGAACCTTGTGCTGAGTCCCTCACTACAGGGACAGCACACAACACTGTCAGGCTACCCTAAAAACCTCCAAGGAATTCAGATTACAGAACTGAAATGGTGTTTTGGTTTTATTTTTCTTCTTTGCATACTTGTGAAAATGTGGTATCTGTGCATACAAATGCCAGACATTTCCAAAAGGGATAGGATGGAGGTCATTCAAAACTCATAGACCTCCTGGTAATCTGAGTTTTATCACAGTGCTACCAACATTTTGTGAGCTACTGCCATGCCTGGTATCCACTGACATTTCTTGCTTGAGACAAGGGTAAAACTTAAAGATACACATTTGGTGATACATCAATTCTGAAATGAAATGAGTGATAGAAATCTTACATGATTTTTTGAAATATCTCCTATCATCTCAGAAGCATTTTATCAAAGCAGCTCAAGAGAGTTTTTCATTCAGAAATTACCAGAGAAAGTCTCCAGACAGTTAACCACAGTGGGTCTCTAGAAGGGTTTTTATTTTTTTCTGAAAGGAAGCAAGATGCAGAATCTTGTAATCTGCTCCTCAACCTATGATTTCCTCACCAGCAGATGATGTGGATTTGGAAAGGGGAGACTGGACAAGCACTTGAAAGAGATTTACTGAGGGCACTAAAACAGACAAATTGCATTAGAGTCAGGCAGGCTCCTGAATCAAACCCAGTCTGTGCCTAGGCAAGTATGTAAATATCGTAGATGCATGCCTTGTTCCCCCTCTACCCCAGGCACTGGCTGTGGCCACTGCTGCAGACAAGGTGCTGGGATGTGCCTTCCTCTGAGCCCTGATGGTTGTTCTTATGTTCCAGTGGAGTCACAGGGAAAGTCCAGTTGGCAGGAAAGCCATGTTGGCTTCATGCTGGCTTCATGTTGGCATGAAGTGTGCTTGGCTGTCCATCTCTTTTAAAAATATATTTCCTAGTCTTTAGTGCTTCAGTTTGCTCTGAAATCTATACCTACAAAGTAATTAATTCCTAACAATACATAAATGGCTTTTCTGCTGGATTTTAGATGGATTACATCTCAGGTGTTTTAGACAGCCTCGGGGTGAGATGGCCTTCCTTATACTTCTGTGATACACCTGAGAAAGTGGTGACACATCCAGAGCAATTTCTTTGCCTTGCAGTTCCTTCCACATATGCATCATCATCCCTGATTATTTTTATTACTTATATTTTTGTGTGTCACTACTATGAAGTTACATAAGGTGATTAATGCTCTATGACTGTGTAATGACTTAATTTGATTTGTGAAAAAATAATTAGAGAAGAAAGCAACCGCCCTTAGAAACAACCATGAGACCGGACGGAACGGTATGTCTTGGGCGTGGGAATGGTTACACACGAGTTTTTGGGAAACAATCACTGCAGGATTTTGCTCACCTGCTGTGCTTGCTGAGTCATCACCTCAGTGACCGGTGTCTCTTCTAAATTATCAGAAAAGTTTAGGAGAGAAATTTGTCAGGGAAATTTGCTCTTCTCAGCCAGTAGGTACATCTCAGTTAAGCTCCTCTAAAGCTTTTGACTGGCCAGGGGAGTCCTTCCCCATAACTCGAGTATTTATCAGAGGGTTTGGTTCAGTTTCAGAGGACAGATCATCGTGCTGGCATCTCCACACCCAGGTGGGAGTGAATACAGACCAGCCTCTGCCAAAATAATAACAACAACAAGGAGATGTGTTGAATAAGTGCTTCTGCTCAGCCACTTCCTCTGCTGCTGAAGGAGGAAGCAGAGGGGAGATTTTCAGAAAACAAAAGCAACCCAATGCCATCCTTTAGCATCCTGCAGTAGAGGCTTCACACTTCAGTGCTGTAGATTTAGGACAACACACCTTGCAACAGACCTCAAAACCCTTGCAACCTTTCCTGTAGGATTTAGGGCAGCAATAGTGAGGGCATAAGTCTGTTGAGCTGTGTGACTGCCACTGTCCAAAAGGCTGTTTAACCTGAGCTTAAACATAAAGAATGACCCCATCCAATGTATTGTTGCATCAGCCATCTACAACTGGAATCAGCTCTATACGGTTCTGAAAAATGTCATTGAAATATTTGTGTCTAACCTGGGAACTTGGGTAGCAACTGAAACAGATTTGGAAGGGAAGTATGGTAGGGCTCTACAGATAAAGGTTCTCATTCACTCCTGTGTTTCACTATTGAAGCCTAATTTTGCTACAACATCAAGTTAGTTCCATTGAAAACAGTCCCCCTTTCAAAAACAATAAATCCACAAAAAAATGAAGAAACATTAGGAGTCGTTCTTTGGGTCTAATTCCACTCACTAGCAAAGCCAGGGTGTGCAGAAGATGATTCCTTTTGGTCTTAGAAGCACCTGTCAGTTCACAATCCAAATGAGCTATACTGGCTTGTTTAATCTGAAATGATGAGAATTTTAAGTCTTGGGGGAAAAAAAGTACTCAGGATTTTCAATTCTGAGCTTTCTCTGTTTATCTTCCCTAAAATTCTTTAGCTTCTCCCAACATTAAAATCAATACACATGTTATTTGTGACACCAAGGAAAATGTGGGATTTCAGAAGCCATTCAGTGTTTGCTGGTAGAGAGGACCAGCTGGGACACAAATGTAGTGTTGATTAACTGTTATTTTAATATACTATTTATATTTAAAATTTCAACTTAATTAAGAGGCTAGTTGGGGCAGAGATCACAGGGAGATCATATGCTTATTTCTTTATTATGAATAAAGCATGTTCTCAAAATCTTATTTAATTCTGAGAAATGAATTGGGTCAGAGGAACGAGTGCCAGGGATGAGTAATCAGTGCCAGGTTAGGCATGCTTCACTGGCTTGCAAGGGATGGGAAGCTCCCTGCCATAGCAGCTCATCAGCCCAGACTTACCCTCTGCCTGGCACCGTGTCTGGTCACTGTGGATTCCCACTGTGCTGCTTTTCACCACCTCAGTTGGCCACTTCAGTCAAGTTTATATCAACTATTTTTTGGCTTTTTGAGGTAGGTGTCTCCTTGCTCGTCTTACAAAAGAGCTTTGGTTGTGCCTGTGACACCAGCCGTAATTCAGACTGGCAAATGCTATTCAGCTCCATCAGGCGTGCTGATGAGCTCTCACAAGGATGGCTCAGGCAGATTTCCCAACTATACGTTTCCTCTTGCTGGGAGATCACTGGCCAAGGGTTCACGAGGTGAGCAGTGCACCCTTTCCAGGAGAAAAGGAGGTCTGTGCATTGCCCAGGTAGAAATTCAGATGTTGGAGGAGTGTTTGAATCAGGGCTGGTGACGCAGACACAATTAGCGGACGTTGCACCTGCCAGACCTGCAGCAGATATTAATGTTGCTCAGAAAAAAGGGGTCATGAACAGAGATGTCAGACTCTGAAGCTCCTAAGGAAATTATGCTGTCAGCAAAAGGCCAGGCAGACCCCCGAGACAGGAGAGCGCGCCAGGAGGTTCCTTTTGCTGGGAATGCAGAGTTTTCCCTGTGGGGAATGGGGGCTGGCAGCTGCACACCTGCCTCCTCTGCAGCTTCCCAAGTGCCTCCCCAGATGGGAGCATTTGCTGGAGATGGCCCACGCTGCTCTGAGCAGTTTCCTGAGCCCTGTGGCTGCTGTCAGGGGAAGGAACAGTGTGTGAAACACGGCATCGTTTCATCTCACTGAAAGGAAGCAGATAGCACGATGTATAAAATAATGTTCCAGTCCCCGTGTGTGGCTCAATACCGGTGCTTAAAAGCATTATTCAAATACTGTGGACTCACAACAAGCACACAGAGAAGAGTTGTTTAGAATGCTTCTAAATGACCCTGCAACGATTTCCCTGTGTTTGCTACCAGCTTTAGCAGTCTCCATCACTGTGACTCATAAAGTAGTTGGTGCAGTGCCTTGCTCCACATAGCTTCTTGTTCCCGAATCAGCTGGGCTGTTCTGCACTTTGGGCATTCTCCTTCCGCTTGGACACTGAAAGACGTGTTAAAGAGGAAAAGGGCATTGCTGGAACTTCACCCTTGAGACAGGACAGGAGAGGAGCCACAAGCTTTGCCGTGGCTGATTTCAGGAGATCTGGCTCCAGCGCTTGGTGAGAGTGAGGGACCTCAGAAGGGGATCCAGCCTTCCCTGCTCCCTGCCCTGTGGCCATGTGTGGAGGCAGAGCCCAGGGAAAGGGCTTTCCTCTCCAACCTGGTGCTCTGGCTGGGCAGCTGAGCTGTTTAAGGGGATCTGGTGAGAGGAAACTTCTTCAAATAAGAACCATAAGGGAGGTCAGGGAGCGATCTTACCTCCAGAAATGATGTGAGGAGGTGTTGGAGCTGTGCCAGTTATTCACTCTCAAGCCAATTAGAGAATGTGAGGGCCTGGGGTCCCTTTAGCAGATCCAATGTCTTTGAAGTTAAATACTGAAAAAAATCCATCTCAAAGCAGGTAAGTCATCCCAGGAAAAAGACCAATGCCCATGTCTCCTCCAGGACTCCAGTGAGCACTGCAGATGGTAAGTGCCACAAAGGCTTTCTTCTTCTCTTTCAGCTTTCCAGAATATGAGTCTTTGGGCTAAATCCAGCACAAACGTCACCTGATCTGCAAGATGGGAACGAACCAGAATAACTGGTGAAATATGAAAATATCATCTCATTCCTTCCTCCTGCTTCCACCTCCTCTCGTCCCACCTTGTTTCCCAGAACTACTCATTTGTGTTCTGTGGCTGAGGGTCACTGCAGGAGCCACACTGGGAGTTCACTGGTAATGCTCTGTGAAACACCTCTGCTACGCAAACTTCAGCAAGCCTCTTGCAGCAGCATGAAAACATCAATATTTGTGTGCCAGTGAGAGAGAGAGAGAGAGAGAGAGAGAAATCTGCCACACATTAAAAAAAGCTTATTGCTCTCCAGTGGGCCCAAGGGGAGCAAAGAGAAACCTGGAGGTTTGTCCTGCAGTGGGACAGGGAGGGAGCTGAAAATCGACAGGATGCCTCAATACAGTTACAAAATGAAGTGAAGGGCACCGAAAGAGGGATATTCTGTCACCTACTCACTTCTCCTTTCATGAAGCCACACATAACACCAAGTTAATTAAAGTCTGTATTCTGAGAAAAAGGAATGTTCCATTTGGTAAATTTGGAAACAGCTGGTTAGTTTTATCCATTACTTTAGTGCTAACATCAGTTGAGCTCATTCAACTCTCTCTTTTTATGAAGCTGTCCTTCCTATGCTACCTGATAGCTACTAATTGCTGCAACTACATTTCTGAATTGCAAATTTTCTGCACTGATAAAAACTTTGATTGCCTGTCAGCTACACATAAGGAAAAGATCACCAGTGCTAAATGAGGTGTTCCACGCTTGGATAATAATGCCTAATGAATTATTCAAAAAAGAATGCTTGAATGAAGCAAACAATTTGAAGGGTTACTAGCAGCCGTAACAGTTCAACAGCCAAAAGAACAAAAGTATCATCCTGAAAATTACACTAATGATTAAAAAATGCGTATTAATTCTACATTTGGAGAAAAAAGAAATGCCAATCTGATTTTAAAGGTTAATCATTATTTTTTCACTAATGCTCTAATCTCTGGGAAAAACACCCTTTACCAATATTTTGGGATGTATAATATTATGACATAACATATTTATATATTTTTTAATATAATTAACCCTCTCTGCAAATTTCAAATTTCACTGTGGAGGAACCAAAAACCTGGTTTGAGAGTCTGTTACTGCCTACAAGATTCTTTCTGTTGCTTTAAATGAAGCTGGGATCAGGCCCAGCTTGCAGCACAGCAGCATCCCACTGGATGCCTTGGGGTCAAGCACCACTAAAGGTGCTCTCAAGAGAGTGACTGCTGAGCCACAGCGTGGCCTCAGCCACACCAAAACACAGCCCAGAAAGTCTGAATGGCTCCAGACTGGTTTTAGTGCACAGAAGCCAGAATCTGGCTCCCACTGTTCATGTGATGAAAGATTTACTAAATGAAAAAAAAAAATTGGTGAAGGAAACAAGACCCACACATTCAAATTGTATTAAAAACAACAACTATATTCACGTAACTGCTGTAATATGTAACTCTTTCCATCCCAGAATTTTATTGCTCCTTAAAAAAAAAGTGGATGGTTATTAAGGAAAGAAATATTTTTCTCTAAATGCTCCTGGCTAAAATGAGAAGGATAAAAGAAAAAGAAATCCTTAAAAAACCATGAGAATTTCATGGATGTCCGATGCCGAAACATTTTCAGCTTTCATAAAAATATATTTCCAAGACCAAAAGCGATAATTTATTATGACAGACTCTTTCTGGCTGCCAAAAAAGACAGGAAAAATCTGAGAACTAAATCCTAAGGAAGATCTCCTGCAAAACATTAGCCTTACACGAAATACGTGAAAAATACCAGCACAGCAGCAGCGTCAGGTTTATCTGCTGTGCTGGTCAAACCCTCCTGGTTGCTGTGTTTGGAGCTGAGCTAACACAGACACACCATCACAGCAGAGAGGTCTCCCAGTGACAGCACAGTGTGGACAGCACTAAGGAAGGATTTGGAAAATAGCATTTATTAAAATGAAACCCAGTCAACCACTTAGCTACCTCTGCTGCAATTTTACAGCGATAAAGCCTTTGGTATTAGACGCCAATTAGTGATTTTATTATAAAGATGTTCAATGTCAAGATAACACTTCTTCTCATTTCTGGCAGTGACACTGAATGGTGGATAGAAGAAATGACTTCAGGAAAGCAGAGCTGACCATCTGCTTAGGCCTGCTCACTCACTGATGATTAATCCTTTCCCTCGAGGACAATGTCTCCATGTGTTTCTCTTGCTGTCTTTTTAATGTCACAAAAAGAGGTTGATAAACACATTCAAGTCACAATTAAAAAACATTTTAACTGACCAGTTGCCACTGATGATATTATTAGACAGTTTTAGTCACTCTTGTAACAATGTGTTTAGTGGTGTTGATGTGAAGTGGAGATGAAGTTTCTTTAATGTGCCTCCTACCTATTTTTATGTTTAGGTGACATTTAAATGTTTGCCTTGATGCAAACAAGCAGTCTGCAGGAGGCACGGGGAGAGGATCGTTTTTTACTCAACAAAAGCAAAAACTGCTGTCCTCTGACTGGCATGGGGGAGGAGGAGGAAGAGGAGGAGCAAAAGACCCATCAGAGCTTGTGGGTAGATTGCCGTGTCTGTCCTGCAGACCTTAGGAGTTAATGTAAGTTGTGACTCAATAGCAATGCAGTAAGTCATGAAAGAGGACGTAGGAAGGAGAGACATGGAAAGTGGTTACTCGTTGAAGGCAAATTTGACTTCTCATTTCATCCCTCACGAAGAGGAATTTTCAAAAGCCCTGGGGTAATTTGGAAAAGCTGGTCCCATTGACTTTTAATCAATTATTATGATTATTAATATATCATGACATATTTTTGTAGATAATGAGTGAGCAAATTTACAGCCCAGTCTGATCCGTGGTGAAACTGATGGCAATGTTTGCTGTATGAAAGATAGTTCCAGTACTCCATTAGATTTCCTGTGGGCATTGCAGGGAAAAAAGAAAAACAAAACAAAAAAGGGGGGGAAATAAAATGGTGGTTTATATAAGAAAAAGGTAATGGCCTTGCAGTTTACCAGTTCAGAAGGAGCATTTCATGGGATGAGAGCACAGGAACAGAAATGGCAAGAGAAGACAACCAGGATCTCGTAACTCCTGATCACTGGTGAACATAACAAAGCAATTGCCATAACACAACCACTGGAGGCTGGTGGACCTTGTGTGGACAGAGGAGATCCAGTGGAGGAATATAACTGAGGACAGGCCATTACAGAGGTGGGCCTTTCAGGAGATTTTTTCTGAAGCATTTTTTCTGCATGATGGCAGCAGGAATGGATACTGAAACCTTATTTCCTCATGGAGCCCAAAAATAGGACAGGATTTTAAATGCTGAACCCATGAGAAAAAGTTGTTGCCTATAAATGATTTCTTTTAAAATCATCAGGATATATATGCACCAATTTTCAGTGGAATTGAATAGATGCTTTATAAGGGGAGAAGAGGAATAACCCTTGAAGAGGCTCTCAAGGGATGGCTGCTGACATGGAAAACCATTTGCCCCAGTCAGATTTTTGGCTTTAATCTGAGATGAAGGGTCTAAGTCATTTAAGGGTGTTTCTGTTTACCCCTCAAGCTTCCTGGAGGCAAGAGAGAAGCTTCCGTGATCAATATTATCAAATGGCATGGAGAAGCACAGGGCATTCCATACAAACATTCTTCCTTTTTCAAATGCTGGGGACATCTCATCTACTAAATAACAAGGCACTTTCCACATCATAACCCACAATAGGTCAAACAGACCAATTCAGTATAGTGGAACAGGATAAAAAATCTGATTTCTGGTTTATTAGAAAATGGAAATTAGGCAGTAGGTGGTACCTTGAGCAAAATTTTGAGGGTGGATTACCACAACAGATCTAAGCAAGTATCAGCAGGTAACAATATTTAAAACTTCATTTAAAGACTTCTTCCTGCAAAAAATTCCTATGCCTAATACAGAACAACACTTACTCCAATGGACTTGTGGCAGAGTCTTTGTAGAGCTGGATGTGAGAGGTAAATTCATCAATTCCCAACATCTAGTTCACATATTAGCCATCTTCAAAAATGCTACACCTCATTGCTTTAGGATATTGTTTCCAGTAATAATCTATGCACTTTAAAAAAAATTTCCTATCCCTACATTTTCTTTCTTTCACTTAAAAAAATCTTTTATTCAAAGAATTTTTAACAGAACAGTAGACAAGATTCTTCCTCTTCACAAAAAAAGGCTATCAATTTTTTTCCAGACCAATGATAACTTCCAATTAAAATTTTATGACCAAAAATTCATGAATTAAAACTTTGGAAGCCAAATAGTTCCAGGAGACTGCTCAAATATTGAGACCCCAAGAGTGTTCAAACATTCAGAAAAATAGGCTTTTAGTTTAAATCAGCCTGCTAAATTCAGGAGAGGTCCAATTTAAAATTAAATAATAAGCAAATTGCACTGACAATTACAAAAGAAGGAATGGATGTGGCCTAAGCTATTGAGCTAGAAACCCATTATTCATAACATATATTTTAAGAGTTGAATCAGAGGCAGTTTTGTTTGCAATTGAATTCTGTCAGGGGTAAATCCAGAGGAAAGTAAAATGTGCTACAAAGGTAAGCTTTTAAATTTCTTTCTCTTTGTGTGTTTGGTTTGTGAGATATTACTTGTTTCCAAGTAATAAAAAGATGACTTGGTAAACAGAATGTGTAACATGATCCTGAAAAAGGGGCAATTCCTTGCCTTCAAGAAGCACAGCTCAGATGGCAAAAGAAAGAAAGTAAAACATTAGGAGGATAGTGACAGATTTTCATAGAGACATTTCAAAATGTTGACATCCAAAGCAAATTCAAAGAGATTAAATGGCTTTGAGTAGTCAAGGAAAAAAAAAACCCACATAGATGTGTCATCAGCATAACACTGGGAGCTGGAACTCAAACCACCCTGATGGCTAAAAAACAGAAGGAGAAGCACACACCACAGAAATAGGCCTGTACCCACCAGCAGCAATTAAAATGACTGATTCTAATATGATGTTAATCGTAATGAGATGCATAGTTAAGTGTGTTATGATTGTCAGCAAAGCTCTGCAGGTATCCTATGGTCAGCAGGGCCATTCAGAGGGATTGCTCTCTTGTGACTTGCCTCTGTGGCTGTGTCACCCCCTTGGCTATTGTGAATTTGAGCACCCTAGACTTCTACCCAAATGTCACAACTTAGCCCTTCCTTAAAGAAACCTCAAACCAAAAAATCTTTTTTTATTTTCTGTTCCTCCTCTGCCCTTAGCAGCCCTGATCATCTCCTTGGTAACCTCTCCTACAAATGTCTGTGTGTTTGGTGGCTGTCTGTGCCTTTAAAGCCCTTAACCCTTCTCTTCCTTCCATCACAGGTTCCCATGGTCTTCTCCTAAGCACCAGCTTCTAATTCTCAGCAAGAAACTGCCCACCACACCTGGCAAAATGAGCTGGAAACTGAGAAGCTAAAATAAAAAAAGTAGACTCCAGGTTGACTCAAGCCAGTGAATTCCAAGATACACGACTGTAGGGAGATGACAATAACGAGTTGGGAGTCACAGCAGCCACACGGGAGGCTGGTGAAGAGTGCTGGTGTTAACTCTGAAGGACCAAAACCAGTGACATGACATGGCCCTGGGCTATTAGATCTGGATTAAGTTCATCAGGTCTCCCCAGATCCAATTGTGTGCCTCAAATCTTAGCTATGAACTGTTGTAAAACCACAGAGTGTGCACGTTGTGAAAAGTCGGATATGTAACCAAACCCACACCAACCATTTCACTTGAGTCTTGCTACACTGTCCTGAGAAACATCAATTTTCATTTCTCCTTACTTTACTGCACCAATAAAAGGATAAAATAGATGGTGTCACCAGGGTGGCTGTTCCAGCACATCGTAAAATTCAGGTGCTGCGCTTTTTAAGCTCCAAGACAGAGGGATTTTCTTTCATGTGTCCAGCTCACTTCCTTGGTTTTCACCCTAACAAACCCATGAGGTATGGAGAGGAGATTTCAGTAAACCTGAGAAACTGAGGAGCTTTAGGTCGAGCTGGAAAAGCAGGAAATGAATGGGCAGGAGAAATACACTATAACAGAGAGAAAATTAAATGCCAAATCCAGTCCCTCCTGTTTTCAGTTTTTCCAGTGTCTCTCTCCGTGTGTACATTGCCTAGGACAGCCATTTTCTAGTAAAGATTATTTTGTCAAAATATTCTAGAGGCTCTTTATGTTTGTCATCCCTATATCAAGAACAATGTGCATTATTTCACATTTCTCAGTAATAAATTTAATTTGCCATGTGTCAGCTCAATTACTGAGCTGTTCTAAGGCACGATGAATGTTTCTTGCCACTCACTTTGTGCTCAGTATGCATCACAATTTAGTATCATCAGCACATACAGCACACTATGGTGGGCCTTTCTAGCTAGGTAATTTATTTAAAATCAAACTATGAAACAAGGTATTAATCACAGTTAACTCTTCCCTTTTGGGGGGAATCCTCAGCACAGAAAATTCATTTTCTTCCTTGTATTTCTACGCTGTGTCCTTCTCAGCCCCTGTTAGGTTCATCTTCAGAAGCAGCCTGTCATGTAGATCCTTATCAGAGATTTTCTGAAAACCTAGATAAAATATGTCATATGCACTGCAATTATCTACTTTATAACTCCTAAGCTCATTAAAGAGGTCAATTAGTCATTATTGCCTTTTTTAAACCCCCTCTGGCAGCCTCAGGTTAGACTTTGGCTCCTTAATGCAGTCAGTACTCACAGAGAGCGAGTGCTCCCAGGAGCCAAGGGCTCCTGCAGCCAGAGCTGAGCACCAGCACTTTTAGAGGGAAAAAAAGGGAAAAGAAAAACAAGGCAACTGCCCACTGTTCCACTCACATATCAAATATTGATGAAAAGACCGAGAAAATAGAGCTGGAAATGTAAAGAAACCACATCTGAGTGAAGAAAAAAAAAATCACGGGGAGAACAGGAGGAAGGGCGGGGGAGTGAACACTGCAGAGCACTTTTGTAAGCAGAAGCTGAAGTTAGCAGGGGGGGTATCTATTTGCAAGCAGAACAAATACAATTAGATGGTCCCCCTGCTAACTTTGGCTTCTGGTTGCAGGAGTGCACTGCAGGGCACACACCTTCCTCACCGTTTTCTCCTGGTCTGTGCTTTCCAGGTGATACCTGTGAAACAGCAAAGGAGCAGCACTTCCATTTTGAGTGCTGACTGTAAGCACCAGAATGAGTCCTGGCACTTCATCATGAAAACAATCCCACAGAGATTTTGGGGTGATTGTCACTAATAAAGCCTTCCTCGCAGTGCTGGGGCTGGGTGGTGCACTGGTGGATCAACCAACACAGTCAAGCATCCAAAAAGTCTCCTGGCTGTCTTCTGCTGCTGCTGCTGCCTCAGTTTCTCTTGGGTCCCAGGCAGGACCACAGAGAGTCATGTGAAGATGGAGACACCCTGCTCAGTGGGGAGGACACGAGGGAAATGTGCCCCAACCCCAGCTGAACCTCCATCTAGGACCCTCTGCAGAGCATCTCTTCACTGCTGACCATGAGCTATTCACAACTCTTCTCCTGGATGTTTTCACTGCCATTGTTGTGGTGCAAATTGAAGGAGAGAAATGAAATGGAATAAGAGAATGAAAGAAAGCTATCCCTGCCTCGATCTCATTATCTCTGCAGAAAAAAAAATGAGCAATTGTGGCAGTGAGAAACAAAATCTCTGAGGAGTGCTACTCCAGGCAGAGAAAGCAGCATCAGATGGAAGGAGAGCATTAATACGTGCTTTTCAACCAACTGCATTTCAATTTACTGCTGGACTCTACCTCTCTTTTATTAATTTAGGAGTGTTTCTAGTTTATTCTGTAGTCTGTGCTCTACATTTTACCAGATTAGATGTCTATTTTCTTTTTCCTTAGTTTTGTTTGGCATAGTTCCATACAATCCCATTTCTTTCTATTTGCAAGTTTGCTTTATCTGTATTTCACAGTTGCAATCTGGGCTGTCCAGTATCTTATTACTCTGTGATCTGTGATATCTGCTAAAACTGCACATGAACTCATTTTTCTGTGTTCCCTTCAAATCCCTTCAAAGTTAGCTCATCTGAAATAACAATTTTTTGTCTTGCAACTGGCAATTATGAGCTTCTGGCTTATCAGTTTTGATCTCTAAGGTAATTTAATGTGTAACCTTATTATAGTTACTCGTAGCCCAGGACTCTATCTAAAGTCCAATTTGGCATTACCTTCTTAGCTATTAATTGAGACCCAGCTGAGTCGTGCATGTATTAGAATGAAGCAATACTTGGATGATTAAATCGCTGCATCATTTCCGAATATACACATTTTAAGGGCATGCAAATTAATGAGGGACATTGAGATAGGTCACAATATACTATTTGTGATAATATCTTTTGTATTTACTAGGATTCAGGTAAACAATATAACAGAATGGATATTTTTATAGACTAAGCCAAACTTGCACTATGACAGGCTAACAGTTGTTAATATCTTTGTATTTGCAGTATACCGAGCTCATTTTATTTCGTACACAGTTCTGCTGTTTGTGCCCCTGGTCCTCCTGTATCATCTGTGCAAGTGGCACTTTATATCTGTGCTGTGAATTCTGCAACAGGAATATGTCCATTTGCAGCCAGTCAAATGTACAAAGAGCTCAGTTATTCTAGCAACAAATACTCAGATTTTTTGCATTGCTTCTCAAACTAGATATATTAATTACTAACCTTGTTTCCAAATGAACTAATGTGCCCTGGATATAATTGTGCTAAAATTCCTGATGACTTCAAAAGCTGATGTAGCTGAAATACATTAAGAACTTGAAGGAGTCTAAAATAACACTATGCTAAGAAAAGCTTCATCTTGAAGAAAGGGTGGAGTAAACACAGCTCTTTGCATGCTATCACCAATAAGAGATAAACATATGAAAAAAATAGTTACAAAAGTAAGTTATAATAAATAGTTTCATGATACTGGATGAGAAATTGGGGGTTTTGCCTTACAACTGAGAAGTCAGCACAGTAGCAGGGAAGTTAAGTAATCTATGAATCTGACTGTGTTGTATAAATGATTCCTTACTCTTCTCCATTCATTGATTTAAAAGTTTGCCTGTTTTTGAAGACTTGGTGTCTTTTTTTGGGATGGATATAGGAGTGCGTTAATATGCTCCTCTGCTCGAGAACACAATCACGCAAATCTGTTCATCACTGACAAATAACCGTGCAGGTATGGTGCTGTCAGAAGGGTTTTCTGTGGTGGTCACTGAGCCAGGGAGGAAAAAATACAATTTCAAATTTTGCTCACACTCCTGGATCCTCAGCCACCCTCCTCTGTAGTAACTCTGGTTGCTCTGTGAAATAAGGCCACCATGGATAAGAGCACTTGAGGACCATTACACCAGACCATGACTGTTTCAAATTGTTTCAATACCCAGACCTTTAGACTTTCAGCAGCTCTCAGAATCTCTGGAATACTAAGCCCACTAATTGTTCTTTTTCAAAACCATGTGTCTGGGAACAAAAATCCTGTTATACTCAGTAAAAGCCATCCCACCGCCGTGCAGCCCTTGCCAGGTCCGTAGGCATTAAAAGAAAGTGCTACGTAGATTAAATGTGGGCTCACCTGCCAGGCAGCATATGTTTCACTACTGTCAAACCCAAGGATTGGGTAAAGGATTGAGACAGATGCTTATCTCACCTCCTGCACCTTCTGGAGAGATCATGCCACGGCACCCCCACCACCAGAATGCTTTTTTGTGAAACACAGCACCCTTTTTAACACTGGTTTGCCAGCAACCTGAGAGTTGCTGGTAGAGGTTTTCTTCCACGTCAGCTAGTCTTGGCTATCCTAAGTTTTCTTAAAGTGACATGCTGGAATTCCCTCCACGCATATCAACCTGGAGATACGTGAGGTGCAGTGAATTGGAAACTTTCACAACTGATTTACATGTTCCAGGTTTTAATACCCTCTCAATTCTTAAACGGATTAAGGAGGACAGTCTTTAGCTACCTTTGACAGAGATTATTCTCGACATGGCCTATTTTTCATGGTAGTCATTTATTGTACGTGGTAATTATCTATATGGCCTTCTGCATCGATTTTTTTCTTTCTGAATCTACTTTAGGTCTGCTTCCTAAATGCTGGATGTGGTGTTTAGTGGCACCACTTTTGTTTATTCTGCAATCTGGCGTATTTGATAATTCATTCATTTCTTCACACGACATAATTTGGCAAGGAATGATCTAAGGTTGGAAATAAAATGGGTTTGGCTGTCATAAGATGGATAAAAGCTCTGGAATGGCTGCCCAGTAATAGGAATACCGGAGGCCAAAAATTCAACTGGGTTTTTTTTTGGATGAAGCTCACCCAGTTTCTGAGAAGGTTTGTAAAACCTAACATATTTGCTCAGCTAATGAGGAAGTGGATCCCAAAATACAAAATGCCTATTTCAGGCACTTCAGAGATGACTGCACACACAGAGGATAATTCATCACCAAACAAAACATCCAAGCATTTTTGTGTGTGTGTACAAAACAAAAAAATTAACCACAGCTTGTTACTTATAAGCTTTCCTTTGAGCCTTGAAAAGGCTAACTAACTTTGAACAGCACTGTTTCCATGGGGGAAGTCTGACTTTTCAAAAATTTAGAGGCACATGCAGTTGACTCCTGATGCACCATGCAGTTTTGAAGGCTGCCCATTTTAGTAGTCAACCAGACCCTGCTTTATGATATTTTCCACAAAGATCATCCATCACATCAGGTGTGTATTTATTTGTCTACATAGTTGCAACCTTGCTGTTTTGATAACCAAGCTAATATTTCCCCAGGTTTTTGTATTTATCTGGAGACAGATTTCAGGAGGTTGCTCCACCACACCATTCTGCTCTTCCACACTTCCTTCTCACTGCTTCTGTCTCCCAAACCTTCTGCTGCTCTTCTTCCCCAAATATGCCTCACTGCTGAAGCTCCTCCCAGCTTTACTTGCATCTCTGATCCTGTAGTCCCTTTTTTAGGATCATAGCAGGTGACAGAATTCAGTGTCTCCTTCCTTTTGGTGCATTCTTCACCTTCACCAAGTCTCTGATATTACTGGAGAGGGCTGGGAACCACAGTAGCCCAGAGAAATATCCTCCAAAATCCAAGTCACTTTAGCAGAGGAGTCATGTGGCACCCACACCTACAACATCTAGACTCCATCTGCAGCCTTCGTGCTGAGCTTTCGTGCAGCACATGACAAATGTTATCAGCTCCAGGATGGGTGCCAAAATCCCTGGAGGAGCTTCAGCAAGGGACAATGCCCTGGTCTGCCCTGCCTCATGCAGGAAGCCCTGTAGCTACTAAGGCCACCTGAAAGAGAGCAGAAAAGCATTTCCTATTCTGTGTATCTGTGACAAGAACAGACACCAAGGCTGTGACAGTCTGGAAAGAGCCCCATGGGACTCATTGCACAGCAGTGTGAAGGTGAAAGGCAAACCCAAGCACAAAGGCAAAAGGAAGCACATGAGCTTCCTTTAGAGCACAAGCATTTAAACAAATCAATATTCTGCTCTCCAGAAGCAAGCTCTCCCTCAGAGCAGACTCGTGGCTCTGTTTTACAAACTCTGTGCTCCAGTCACTCACTCCAGTCATTGCCAGTGATGATGTTTCTGTTCCTGCTGCAGTGGCAGGGGAGTGTAACCTTTGAGAAGATGTGGGGGCTGAATTTATGTGACACAGCAAAACAAGTAAAGAGCCAGGAGGGACAGTCAGGTGAGTACCTGTGTCTAATAGCAAGACAAACAGATTCTGCATCAGATGGGGTCTGTAAAGCTGCCATTGCCTCATGCAGTGATAGATTTGGAAGTTGTTTGTATAACTCCTTATATTCCCAGAGTTAGTTCTATATACTACCACAGTGCATAGGTGCTCTTTCACAGGAGCTCAAGGAGTATGCAAGGAGGCTTACCACTCTCAAAGCCTTATTCAAAGCCGAGTCAAAACCATCAAGCCAAAGCCACTGGAGTCTCAGCTTTGTTACTCACAATTATTTGAAGTATTTATTGTTGGAAGTGTGAGGAAAATGTGGAAGGTGGATTTAAAATTGATGTGAAGATGTGATAATTACAGTAACACAATGTCTTTTTATGATGGACTACTCACAAAATGCCTCATATAATCAGATGCACAACAAAAATGTCTGAATGCATCTTGGCATGTATCAGGTAAAACCTATTTGGCATCAAACCCAGCTGCTTTTCCTTCAAAATCCATCCCCCTTGCAACAGCTTTAGAGAGAACAAGACACAGAAGCAAGAGAGGGAAGAGAGAGAAGACAATGATAAAGATATGAAAAATGCCTGTTTAATTATGCTCCAGATTTTATCTCTGTTTCATATCAGCTCTCTCTCTTTTCCTTCCAAGAGAAATAACTGGCATATGCTTTATTTTGAAGGGAGATTGACACAAAAGATGAGAATTGGCCAGGAATCCTGGCATTAATCTCCCTCCACAACAGCCTGTGATTGAGTCAGAGCTATTACTCTCAAGTTCAGGTCTGAGTCACTGTCTAAAAGGATGCTATTTCTCCAGCATCCTCTCCAGCAGCAGTATGCACTGTCTAGCAGGGATGTTGCAGAGCACTTCAAGTGCTACAGAATTTTCTCTGGCTCTTGCTTTCAACCTGTTCCTTCAAAAACTCAAAGCCAAAATGAGGATAAGGAAATAGTACTGCTGTTCCAGTTTCCTTATTATCTGCTTACTCACATCCTTCTTCAGTTCACTCCATGACAGCACCTAGAATGTTATCTTCTGCACTACAACCACACTGCCTCATGAAAACCCAGCCTTGCTTAATTTGAGCTCATCCCTTTTACTCTGTTCATACAAAACCCATCACTCTGTTCACACAAAAGAAGTGTGGATCCACTTCTATCTTCTCTGCTCCTGTGCCTTCTGCTTATGTGCATCAAAATCTTCCTAAAGATCAGTAGGCATCTTTTTTCTGCTCTGAACTTGAGACAGTCCTTAACAGGCCACCCTAAATACTCCCACTTACTGCTCACACAAGGAATTGAAATAACCTGCAGTGTCACTCTGCAGCCCAGCTGCTGGGCTCAGCATAGGACACCAGGTACTCTGGAACATGAATTCCCATCATATATAACGTGTCAGCTCCCTGCCTCAGCTTCACCTGGGCAAACCCTACACTCCAGTCTCTTTTCCAACAGAAGGAGGAATGATCTTGTACAGGAGAAACATACTCAGAATCCCAACTGCCTGACAGCTGATGAAATGGTTCATTGTGCAACCCACTGAACCTTACTTTAAAGCTTCATTTTTTTGTCTCCCTTCAACGTTCTTCAAAGTAACCATGGAGTTTTTTGCTTGGGTGAGGAGATAGAGGAGACTGACTTCAGATGCACCACCTGCTCCATGAGTTTTCCCAGCTCTCCCAAAGGTTTCTGGACAGTTAGGATTAAGAGCAGCCACCTGAGGGAGTGGGAAAGAGAGCACACACCCTACAGCCTTCTCCTGTGATGAGAGGGTATCGCACCAGAACCAAAGAGTACAGTGGTGATCCTAACAAATGCTCCTGCTCTGCTCTACTCTGACACTGAAGAGCATCTTCTCTTAATTGAAGATTTTATTTTGTTCTCTTCAATAGAGTACCTGAGTACTTTCCTCAGCCAAATTTCCCATCTTACCACCTACGTTCCCAGTAAACATATATGGAGATCTGAAGGTAGAATTGTGTCTGCTGTTGTAGTTATGACAATTATGCAGGACTCAAATAATGCTATTCTTATTCTTGGACCCCTTTAATCAAGAAGCTTTCCTGAACCATTTTATTCATGTCTCTTCTGAAACAATACTTTTAGCACAGCAGATATTCGGTGTGATGGGCTGTGGCACTGGCTGGCAGAGAGAAACAGCTTCAGGAAAGAGACAAGGGTCCCTTCTGGCAGGTTTTGAATGGGACCGCTTCTGTACCTCAGGAGCTGACAGGACTACAACTTTTTCTTTTATTTTGGCTGTTTGTTTGTTGACATAAAGCTTATTTCTTCTCAGTCATCTGAAAAAAATTGAGGTACAGCTTAGGTACATTTTTGTTTCTGGACAAATCTCCATGAGCTATCACTTATCCCTTCCTTCAACATCACACTTCACTTAAGTGACTTTTGAGAACTAAGCCTGTATGGAACTGACTGTAGTATTTCATCCTCACTGTGAAATATTCTTCACTTTTGTGACACCAACTAGTCTTGAAATGCTGTAAAAATGCTGACAGAAGAAATACCAGAGAACGGTTTTAAAAAGCTTGTGAAGGATCGGTAGGTCCAGAGGTGTTTTTCCAGCATCAGAACAGCCAGCGGACATTTAAAACCAAACGGAAAAAATTCTAGAGGACACGGAGGATTTAGTGTATTTGAGGGAGTCACCAACATGAAAGGTAACATATTTTGGTGGAGGCTGGAGGGGACAGGATGTGATGGACAGTATGTCAGCCCTATAGTAGCAACAGGGAGCAGGCAGTGCTACTGGAACATGGGGAAAGCAATGAAATGAGAAAGGTAAATGAAGCGAAGTGTAGCATCAGGCAGAGGCCCCAACATCACAAACACAGTTGCAGTGTGCAGTCTCATAGATCCCCTGAGTTTTACATTGAAGAGAAGTGACAAAATCATCAGGAGAGAAATGAGAATGACCAGCAGAAGCCTGAGGAGGAGCAGTGTGAGAAGGGAGTCAAAAACACTAAAGAGCTGCCTGAGGTTAGTGCAACTGGACTACAATTTATGAAGGGATATATTCAAAACTGCCTCAAAGGTTAAATGTGAAGCTTGGACAAGGGAACGAGAGAAAAGAAAACCTTTGAGAGCCCAAGATGTAAGCAAGATATGTGGCATGTACAGCTTAGCCAGCACAAGTGCACTGGAAACTGCATTCCCAAACAGCAGCTCTTTGTCTGGCTGTCTCGAAGTGGCACTCCCAGTCATGTCTTTGTCATTTGAACCCTGATGGCTTCCAATGCTACAGCACCTGTACTACAACAAAGGAAGAGCCCCTAAAATAAGGCTGTGGAATGTTCATTAAATTCATACCAGTCTTCCAGGATTGCATTTTCAGATGTAAGCACCAGTCCACGTATGTGCATACACACGGACATACATATACACATGGAGATGAGGTTGAATTTTCTCCTGCTCATCAGAATGCCTAAAAATTCTTTTAAGCTGCATTTTAGAGTTTTTTGTAGAAATCCACATACAAATAAAGGCAATTTGTGCCAACATTTTCCCCAATCTCACTTTGGTGACCAAAGTGGTACTTCCTAGTCTCCCAAATGAAAGTCACAATAGCTTTAGTGTAGTATAGATCACAGTAGATTTTAGTAGTAGTATATTCATAAAACCACCTCTCATTTAGGCTTTTCCCAAGTCTTTACTGCATTCTGGAAGAAGATATTCCCATTCCAAAGCAATTGCTCCTACAGGTTCTTTCCTGGACCTGGCTTCCCCTTTGCCTTTGTCCAGCTGCATCAAACAGAGCCTTCCCCACCTGCAGACTGTGTGTGGTCCCTGAAGGGTGGAGTTTATGCCCAGTTCATTTAATTTTTCACCCTCTACAGTTATGGGTATTGTTCTGCTTTTAATTCAAATCATATAGCCCTTTTTTCACTTAGCTTTGTCACATCTTTAATTACGACCTTAGGTTGAGGTGGTATAATTTTACTTTAAGAGATATGCCAGAACTCAAGTACTGACATCTCCAGGTTTCATAGAAATTGCAGGGATCATAGGAATTTAACCTGATAATTACCTCAATGTTTCAAGTCAGACAATCACCATATAAAATAATTATGGGTTGTTGTTTTTCCAAATTCCCTTTGTGGCTTACTGTAGGTGACTGCAGGATAGAGTATATGATGTTAGATAGATATAGAAACAGAGA
>VZSR01002364.1:799073-873680 GCA_013398615.1 Brachypodius melanocephalos | reverse complement strand
TTGCACGTAAAGATGCAAGGAAAAAAAATTACTTGGCATGATTTCCATCATGTTGATTCTTCTGGGTTCTCAGATATTATGATCCATGGAAAGTCTGGATTCATGCTTACTTCTACTCTTCATTAAGTCAGTTGTAGTTGAATTGCTGGTAGGGCAGGCTGCTGATACAGTAGGTGGGCATGCTGAATAAAATACATACCACAGCTGTACCTGCACTTGTCAGAGAGCCAACCTGCTTTACGCCAGTCTGTTCTCCACTGCTTCCTGGTCATAGCCCATCTGTTTCTGAATTTATAAAATGCTGAAGAACACAAATATCTGAACCTATTATAGGTAACATGCTTCAATTAAATTCTGATTGTGGAGCTGTGCTTAGACTATCACTGGTGATGCATCTCCTTCAAATTTGCCAGTAAAATAGACACCCACCCCTAGATATTTTTGTGGAATTCAGAGGCTTTTCTTCTACATATGGTGCACCTGGCCAATATTCTTGCAGTTGCAAACAAAATCGAAAGCAAAAACAAAACCCTGCCAAGCCAGAGTATGGAAGGTTACTAAGACAGATTAGATAAAAACCTACATATAGGAAGAGGTTCCACAGTAGGAGCCCTCACAGGTGAAGTAAGCCAGACAGCTATTAACCTGAAGTTTTCCAGTAGCTTAAAGCAGTGCTTCACGTTTCAGCTGGATTCAGTGATAACATAGAACGATAATGCACACAAAAACAATGAAACTAATAAAAGTTTATCATGTACATGTAATTTTTGCACTGGGGGTGAAACAGTCAACTTTACAAGGTCATTTTCATAAAAACGATGATTTAAAGGAACTCAGCAGGCTGTCAATAACTGATTTAATAGGAAGAGACTTTAAACAGAAAAAAGTAGGTAAGGGATATATCCCCAGGAAATTTGCTGAGGATACCTACAGTACCTATGATTAAACTATCTGTCCTCTGGATGTCATCATTGCTCTTTTTATATGCTGTTGGTTAAAGATGCATTTATGTAGAAGATAGCCACAGTCCTAAGGAAGCTGGCTGGGGTGCATTATTTTTGGTGGCTCAGTGCATTTCCAGTTAGAACTGAATTCACAAGAGGGTAGTCCGTATTATCTCTATTTATAATCTATAATGAACCTTTTTCTATAATGCAGTGCAAAAAAAAAAAAATTACCCCCTGCATACATTTCATTTGATGTGAACTCACATCTCTGCTTCAAGAAACACTTTATGCCTCTTCACTGAAAATTTCCATCTTTCCATATGTGCAGCTGAGACATAGCTGCCAGTCAGCAATAGTGTTTGCAGTATTTGCAAAAATCTTTGCTTTAACCCGGAACAAGAATTTAAGATTTCAAAATAAGGTGCTTGGTTTCTCTGGCAAGGGAATACTCCATTAGCAGTGGTGCACCAGAGCAGAAAGGAAAAATATGGAATACACCTTACTGTGACAAGGCTGACCCTGAGAGATTTGATAGAGAAAACAGACCAATGTGCGGCACTGCAGATATTTGCCATATTCCTACAAGATCTTTTATAAGCTATTACAGCAAAATAGTCTAAGTGGAAGCAGATCTAGGCTGAATCATCCTCCCAGCATGAGGTATGAGGTTGAAATCAAACCTTCTCAGTACCTTTCAAGACCAGATGAATCCGAAGACGAGGAGGGGCTGCTGGCAGATGATGCACCCGGACTGGCCCCAGGCAGGAGGGGAAGGAGATTGTCACCTTTGCACTTCTCTTCTTGAGCTGTGCCAAACGTTCATCAGCTGCTGTCAGCGACCATCCTGAAACAGTGTCAAATTTAGCATCATGGGGACCACCCCAGAAGGCTTAGAAATACAAGTATGATGTCCTTCTCCCTTCTGCATGGCCATTGCACACAAAGTGGGTTGTTAGAGAGCTACATGGCACCAAACACCCCTCCAGCTTTCACAGAAGGATTATTATGGGGCTTTCAGAGAGAGATGATGCCCAAGTAGTACTAGCTGAGGCTTAACACACTCCTTCCCAGCAATAAACACTCCTCACTCACCAAATTGCCTGAGGTTGAATTTCCCAGGGCTGTGGGGATAGGTGCTCCATTCCCAGCTTTATCCAAAGTATCAGTTCAGACACCTTTCAGCAAATCACTCGTACTCAGCTCTACAAAAAGAACCTAGACTGAGCTTGCAAGAAACAGAGCTCAAATCAGCAAAGCAAGAGGCACTTCTAGTCTGTTCGTTTTCTGTGTGTCTCTGGTTTTGGAAACACTCACAAGCCTCATGCTGTTAGCAGGCCTGGGCAACTCAGCATTTTCCTAATGCCTCAGCCCTAGGAGGATTGTAAAGTTCAAGAGTCTTGTAGGTAGTTCACAGGTAAAGCTGTTAGGTGAGCTAACTGGACAAATCTTTCAAAATGGGCCCTTGCCTTTTTTTTAAGGAAGAAGTGGAGGTTTTCCTCGTCCTTATGCTCAATGGCTATGAGGTAACACAGCAGCTTCTGAGGGAAGAGCCCATTTCCAAGGATCCTCACTTCTATTTAATGTGAAATACAGCAATAGGTGACAGGAGAGGAACAAATTACAGGGAAGGCTGTGTGTTTCTCAGCAGAGGCCAGCCAAAACCCCTCCACCTTCTTGCCACAGCCTCAGGACATGGGCCAGCACAGACCTGAACATGGCAGAGCTGCACCAGCCCAGTACTGACAGGCTCAAGTTCTGAGGAAGGCTGATGGTTTGGACATAGCACTGTGTTACTTCATGGCTTGTGGATCAGAGCTGGCCTGGGTTTCATCTGGGGCACAGAGAGACTCTGCCCCTAGGGGAAGCCTTATATGCCCAAAGGGCTGTGCAAATATTGGTGTGCAAATATTATCTCAGAGCCAACCCCCTTGGAGGATGTGTTCTTTATCTTCACCGTGGCGTCTTCTCCCGACTACCCAATCTTTTCAGGGGAGCTGTGACAATTCATTTGTTACAGTCAGTTCACCATTTTTGTAGTGAACTACTAAGCAGAATTATTAAAAGATGTACTTTAGGATGTTCATTCCATTGTTTTTGAGAATCCTCTGGAGATGTGAAAACATGGCCAGAAAAATAACTTTAATGTGCTGCCCCATTTCAACGCTGGAGTTTTGCCTTGCATCTTAATGTGTATGTTTTCATGCTTCAGCTACACTAACTGTACTCCTTTCCTGTTTCTATTTATTTTGGAAGCAATATATGTTTACTAAATCAGTTGAAAAGTGTTAATGACCACTTCATGGAATACTAATGTGGATTCAAATTACTTTCACACGAATCAGGACAAATTAAAAAATACTATTTGATCACAAACTGCTTCAAATCCATGTCACAAGAACTCTAGTATCTTGAAAAAAAAAGATTCCTTTCTTTCATTTTGTTAAGACCTCATTAGATAGTTAAATTGATCAAAAAGGTGTGGGGACAGGAACACATGGATTATCCATGGTTCATGTATGGATAAAACCTGTGTATGTGTGCCAAAAGGAGGGTATCAACACCAGTTGCTCTACAAGCAATGTCTCTTCCATACCCCTGAGAAAGAGTGAGACAGGTAAATGCAAGGAAAAGAGTGGGGGCATGGCTACAGCCAGCCCTGGCTCACAGCACAGCACTGAGCCCTGAGATACAGATGTGAGACCTGGTAACCTGCGTGGACACTGGGCCAAAATGTTCCCAAGAGAAATTTTTATTGAGTCCTAGAAAATTCAGGCACAGTGCAAAGACAAACTCATTTCAGTGACATTTCAGTGTGATCCTGTCTTGATCTGAAACAAGGCTGTGTTTCAGAACTGCCTTTGAAGAACATCTTACAGTCTCAAGGTAGGAACTTAGTAGAGTTTTTCTCCTCTACTAATTCCTCCAGGTTTGAGCAGAGGAGAATAACCCAATTTAGTGACCTCTTCTGGGGAGAAGCAGATGACTGAGGTGTTGCAGTGCCTACTCACAGGTGACAAGGAACACAACCACCTCTGGCAAACCAGCCTTCATGGTTCTGCTGCTCACAGAAAGCCTTTCCCCCCATCTGTTGAAATCTGCCTTTCCCAGGCTCCCAGAAGCTGAAAGTTAACCTCTTAGTGCTTTATCACACAGGATGTGATGTGCTATCCCAGCAAAACACTTCTTACCTGGGTGCATCATGAGAATGCACACGGTGATTGCTCGGAGGGTGAAGCTAGCATCGCTGAACAAATCAATACTGGAGGATAAAACCAGTTTTGGGAGCTAAATTGCAGCTGTATCAGGGCACTTGGTGGACCCCAGCACAGTGAAGATGCACAGGAAGAATTTATTTGCTCACCTTTTCCTTATTCATAAAAGAAAAATTGTGGGCACAATATTTCCTTAACCATGGTTGTCCTGAACTGTGTTTTAGGAACCTAAGGCAGGATGTCAGGCTGGGTTTATCTCTTTTACTGTTGTTTTGGAGAGACCAGGTAGAACATTCAGCTGTTTGTTTACTCTTTTATTTCCTTTTTATTTTTTTAATTAAAAAATTACTTCATCATGGATATTTTAAGGGTGACAATTAAGTCTCATTTAGGAGACTCTCAGAAGGAATAAGCTCTCCAGCCTACTCTATTTCATTCAAGACAATTTTGTCTAACAGATTTTTAACAAATTTAAAACATTGCCCATATCTACTCTGGCTGTGAGGCACTGGTAATCAAGTCAAGCACCATTGACTATGAGAATAGTGAACTGTATAAAATGAATTCTCAGCATTATGTAGTGTCACAGCACAATTTAAATAACACGTTCATTATTCAAGGTCTCATAATTCGTACATATAGAAATAGATACAGGGAGCTGAGAGAGGCTTTCAACAGTTAAATAAATAAGCAACCTGTATCATTACAACTGTACTGTACATTCTTTAAATATCTGATAGGTTGTTGGAAAGTCCTTTTAAAATGAAATCCAGTAATGCAAAGTGCTAATTTAAGCTGAGAGATGCATATACAGACAGCTATTACACATCGACGCTGCCTTTACAGGAATGAACAGAAGATTTGAGAGAAACTGTGCTTTCTGGAGAGGAGTCTCAGACATTATTATTATGTTGATGTACAAAAGGGCTCTTACAATTGCAATTACAGAAATCTAATATTAAAGTCAGGCTTTTTTCTATGATTTAAGTGCATGTAGGTATTTGTTTCTGCACAAGATGGAATATATTGCAGATGTTATTGTCTTGATTTTCATATGCATTTAGAAAATTTTAAAGTGAAATTGTTGCAATTGCATTCTATCTGACACTTCTGGTAGAACCATGGTCGAAGATGGGTATTCTACAGTTTTTTTAAAGCACTCAAACCCAGTCTCAGAATTTTGTGTAGCTCAATAATTTTATACTATACTTAGAGTAATGTGATCTACAAAATATGACTGTTAATACAGAAATAAAATGTACAGATATATAAACCTGAGCTGTTTATAAGTAATGTTTGAATAAATGTACCAATTTAATATTTGCTTTTGTACTTTTTAAGGCAAATAAATTTGGCAAAAACTGTTTCTTCACTACGAGGACAGTGAGACAATTAAGCATATTGTCCAGGGAGGCTGTGGCTGCCCCATCCCTGGAAGTGTTCAAGGCCAGGCTGGATGCAGCTTTGAGCAACCTGGGATGGATAGTGGGAGTTGTCCCTAACAAGAGGAATCAGATGATCCTTAAGGTCCCTTCAAATCCAAACACTTTTATGAGTTTGTAATTCTATTTAACAAAGACAAACACAAAAGGAAAAAGACAAACAAGTTTCACCCATCAATTCTTGCCAAAGCAAAAGAATTCCAAAAGTCTTTCCCCCACCTGATACTTGCCCACTTGGGCCCTGTTATGTGTGTCTGCTGAATTTAATTTGTGAGTGAGAGATGAATTTATGCCATGCTGTTAAGTATTAAGTATTTCAGCAGCAAACATTTCTCCTCCTTTTCTGAGGAGAAAGTCTGTGTCTCTAGACAGAGCCGGGGCAGAGAGCTGTGTTCCCTCCTTACTGAGGAGCAGATGAGAAACACTGTTCTCTTCTGACTGACACTGTAGAAAATCTTTCAGAAATCTGGCACTTCTGGGGCATTTCTGAGTTTACTCTCCACTCTTGACCTCACAAAGCAGCCTTCCCAAAGGAAAACACAATTCCCCTCACCTCAGAACACACAGACAGGTCCATGTGTTCCTCTTTCCAAGCAGTGCTGCCCAGACACCCCTTTACCACCAGGGCAGGGATTGAAAGTATTCTTGAAGCTTTATAAAGCTTTGCTTTGCCATTTGACATCTTCATTGACACTTCAAGATTTTCCCTTTGCCTTTTAGTCCCAGACATGAATATATAGGCTGCCTTCATCACTCCCTGTGTTCCAGCAACTTCTCACTCCTGCTCCCTTGGCCAGTCTATAAACAGACAGACAGTTGAGCCTGATGTGAACATAATCCCTCCTGAATCCCTCCACTGCCCTTTCCCAACTTCCTTCCTTTATTTCACCACATCACATAGAATTTGCTCCATATTTTTGCCTTGGTGTTGTTATCATGCCATGTCTTATATTGAAAGCATCCTCTCTTTCTTAATACTTCTCAGTGTTACAAAGCTACTGAAGCTTTAAACCAGTTTTAGGCATTTTTCCCACTGGATTTCTTCCTTTCCATGCTGATCCCTTCTCCATGCACAATCCTTCCTGAATCCTTGTTCATGACTCAGGGGGAGATATTTCACATTTACCAGTGGATAAGAGCACACATGAACACTTACCTACTCCAGGAGGTCTTGCAGTATCTTGCTAATGTGTTGTTGTTTTACTTCAGCACTTCAAAACAGGATCTGTCCTGTCAAACATAAATTTATGCCTCAGAGTATATCCTCATCCTCCTCTGAGTACTCCTGGCACAGCTGAGCTGTGCAGTTGGATGCTGTTCCTCTGTACAGCCTGATTTCCTTTAGTGGAAAAACTGGCTCTGTGAGTAGAGAGGATGCTTCCACAGATTCTGTGAAGTCCTACAGCCTGGATGGCCAGGAGACCATGATTACAGGCACACTGTGGAAAACACTTCCCAAATACCTCGTTGCTGGTGTATACTGGCTTTGCTGAGGTACTGCAGGAAGCTGTAGTGGATTTGTCATTTATCTGGCTATTAAAAACCCCTATCAGGCCATGTCATTCATTCAGTGAGCATATCCTGAGCTCCTGTGTCTCCTCTGCTGCCTGTGATCTCTTTTGGACAGCTGGCTGTGTACATGAACATACCCCTGTAGGTCAGACTCAAATCCATCCTTGCTCTGCATACTGTCTTTGAGCTCTTAGTAAGAGATTCTTAGAGGACAAGAATAAGACACAGGACAAATCAGAAACCCCTGTGCACACTCAGCTTCCAGCAATCAGCTGCTTAGGGGACTTTGTACTGGAGCTTGCCACTGTGCCATCATGTTAATAGTCCCCCATGGACCTATCGTCAGTAATACATCTTATTTTTTTGAACTTGTAACATCCTGTGGAACGAGTTCCACAAAATAATTATGCCCTGCATGACAAAAGTTTGCTTTAAATTCCCTCTGTGATTATAACACTGGAACCCCCTTAGGTCCTGTATTGTCAGAAACAATGCATTAGTCACTCCCTAATCACTTTCTCCATGACACTCATTATTGTGCACATCTCTGTCTTTTTCCCTTTAGTGGATCCTCTGAAGGGTCTAGATTATTTACTCTCTCTCTGTTATATTCCCTTATACCTTCCTAGTTCGACCCCTTTGAAACACAGAAATCAACCAAACACAAGATGCCAGATGAGGGCACATTAGAATTGTGCCTAGCACAGATTTTGACAGTTTGATTGGATCAGCCTTGATTGTGAATAAACTGCACTTAGCAAGTGCACTACAAAGACAAAAATCCAAATAAAAATTAAAATACCACTGGCTAACAAATGGTAGTAGTAATAAACAGTAATAAACAATATCCCTTGGTTTCTCAAGGGATAATCGTGTAACAAAACAATAAAATAAACAGGTGGAATAAAACATAATCCCAAGATAATTTCCAAAACTAAACAGGCAGTTCTTATCCCCAACATCTAGTGAAAGTTCCTTTGCTCTGGGAGGAAATTCTCAAAGTTTACCACTTCAGGGGAATGAAAATAAAGGGAAATGCAGAATTGACTCTTGAGGTCTCTGTGATACAGCAGACAATTGCATCTGCTCTGCCATTGACCCCTTGAACAGGGTTTCAGAAAATCCATGCATTTAAGAAACACTACATGACAGCTTATTACTCCCTAGAACTGTCACTTATCTCTGGCTGCAAGTGACTCAGCTGAACAAATCTCGCCTCACACACGATCATGTATCCCTCAGCATCGAGACTGGCTTTCTTCTGCATGGTCAGCACAACAGTTTTTCTCTTCTGAAAGAAAATTTAAAAAAAGATCTATTTGGGCTGAACAGCCCAATATTTTCATAAAGCACTTCTTGAGGCAGCTGCACCTCTGGACAGTTTCAAAGCATCTGTATCAGGAGTTGGGCTCCTCAGCCTTTGCTTTGCCCTGGCAAACTCTGCTGCTCCTCCTCAATCCACAGTGGTTTGAGGCGTGTCTTCACTCAGACAAAGCAGGTGTGCAGTCACAGCTAGTGTCAGGAGGAAAAACCCTAGCAAGGATGCCACAGTCTGTGGCCACCTCAGTCCCCGCCCAGCCTGACTCTCACACAGCTTATGTGATCATTGCAAACTGCCTTGTTCTCATATGGTTTTTCTTACTTTTTCCCTGGTGAAAAAAAATTCTCATTTAAAAGAAAAAAAAAGGGGGGGGGGCTTTTGTACAGCAGCCAATAATCAGTTTAGCAGCCAGTAATTGAGGCAACTTCACTGGGATCTGGAATTGCCTTCTAAGTAAGAATTAGTACCTTCAATGACCTACAGATTTAAGCAACCAAGTCATTGTCTGGTGCACAGAGCCTGTGCAGGTGACAGAGATCCAGACAAACTGCCAATAATCATGCAAGAACAGAGTCCCACATAACCTGCCCAGCATAACTGAAAATACTGCTCTGTTCTTTGATCTTTTGAGTCAGTGAATACTTGGATATTCTTTGAGGAAACACTAATATGCCAAGGCTCTTCTGTTATCATTAAGAAAACAATGAACAGGTTAAGTGGGTGCCTCTTGTTCTGAGGCCTTTACTAATCTGAAAGTCCATCTGCCAACTGACAGGTAGCTATCACAAAAACCATGAATATGTGTGTGAAAATAACGTCTTTCCCTATGCTTCCAAACAGACATGGAAAAGTGGAGTGTGTTTTCATGTGTTATTTACTGAATCAGTGTTTCCAATTCCTTCTGAGGCAATAAGGGAGCTGTGCCTAACCCCGGTGAACACCCACCCCTCAGCAGGATGGGTGATAAAGTCTCTTCTCTGGTGGGAATTTTAAAGAGATTTTTATGGAATTCTCTCACTGAGTGTGGTCATGGGAGAAGGCAAAATAACCCCCAACCCTGTGTAAACCAGTCTTGATGATGGCTCATGGCATAGGACTTAGAGAGGTGCAGGGAAGGAGGAGAAAAAGAATTTGGTAGCCATCTGAATTTAGGGAAAGGGCTTAAAGATATCCTCTAGAGTAGGAGGTGTGAAAAAGTGGCCAAATCAGCTTTTCACCCAGATAAAATGAAGGAGCCACAGACATAGAGAGATTCAAAGAACCACTGGGATCAGGAACTGTGGCCAAGATGACCCTTTGGAGAAGTCACCACAGGTTGGGATACAAAAACAATAAATTAAAAAACAAGACCATTATGCCTAGTCACTATATGGGAAGCTTACATATCTATCTATATCATCTATATCTATATCTATATCTATATCTATATCTATATCTATATCTATATCTAGGTTGATGTATTTTTTCATTTCTCAAAAGATGTGGTTGTAAAAAATAATTGCATTTGCATTTTACATTAATATTTTTTGAAAGTTTTGCATTACATTCTTTAAGAACAACACTACAAAAATATACAACAGTAAAACGTATTCAAATCTGGAAAAGCACTTTTATTGATCATCATATCTGAATATGGATGCATCTAGTTGCATTCCAGTGTTCCTACTACTTGTTAAAAAAATGCCTTTTGACTCCACTCAGAACAGGAATTTATGAAAATATCAAGGAAAGAAAATACTTCAAATATTTTAAACTGGCTACTTTAAAGGCATATTAAAAAAAAGGTCAAATAACAATTAGAATGAATGGGATTGGTCAGTTATAATGTGCTGTTTGAATCAGCTTGTAAAATGAAGTAATATTTTAAAAAAGGTTTTAATACAGGCTGACACCAAGTCAGATATGTCAGAAGAGAGAATGTAGGTCACACTAACAACAGAGAATACCATATCCTGAAATGCGGTGACACTGAAAAGGACTTCAGGAAATCAATTTACCATGAATTCCCTATGCAATCTATGGGCTAAGGTTAATGCAATACTCGCATGATTATGCAGGAGGCCATGATATTACAGGTGTGCATCACTGATGGGACCAGCACTGCTGTGTCCAGTTCTGCTATCCAATTTTCAAATAATGATGATCCTGGGATATTGCAAGGGAATCAAGAATAAGTCATTAAATTATTGGAAATTGTGGAATCCTCACCTGTACATAGCACAGTGCACCAGCCACCCCCAAGAAAAGGGCATGGATAACACCACAGTGTCAGTGGAGTGCTGGAAGGGAAAGTCCTGACACCAGGGGAATTTGTAATTAGCCAGCAAAGCCGTAACAGTGAGCAATCAAGAAAGAGAAGGTAGGCAAATGCAGTTTGGGGGCAAAAAAAAAAAAATAATCCAATCTTTTAAAAAAATAAAGTAAGTATTAGGTTAAAATTAAGTGCTTGAGAGCAACAATGTAATAAGCTAATGCCTTTCCAGTAAGAATGAGTGCCTTTACAAAAGATACACTGCAGCTTGTCTGGGACCTGAGGCTGAAATCACATGGCTGGAATGATGCAAGAAATAACACCAGAGGTTCTTAACAACCATAAAGCCTCAAAATCATAATACATTCACTAGACTATGAATATTTTGACACAAAGAAGAAACGGAAATCAAGGAAAAATAAATGTTTGAGTTTACATGGTCAGCTGTTTACCAGTTATCTTCAGAGCAGAAGAACCCCCAGCAGGTGAAACCGAAACAAAACCACACATGCTGCTGCCTTAAAAAATGCAGGATGGAAATTAGGTCTGTGAAAAAAATATTTTTGACTGTTTGCTTGTGAAAAGAAGCAACGCATTTTTACATGCACACGGACAGAGACACAGAGCCAAGAAGCAGGAGGATTGAAGGAGAGACAAAATAGTATTTAAAGATGGTGTGTTCAAAGATCCCAAATATTTTATTTATACCTGTATACGAAAGAGGATTTTAAGCTGCCATTTCAGCATATCTGTTCTCCCATGTAAAAAATTAAAAATCAATATTAAAGACTGTTATCAAGGCAGCAATTGCTGCAACATTTGCATTTAGGAGTAAGAGATCTCCAGAACTGGCTTGTGTGCATGCAAATATTTTCAAGGAAGCGTTAGAGTAACTAATTAAAAACTCCTACATCCTTGCTCATTACCATCAGCTGCTGGAAGCTGCAATGTGAGTATTAGCTTTAAAAAACATGTTGAGCCAGCCTTGAAATTTGCAGCTTACTAAACTTTACCACCAGACAAACAAAACTCTCAAAACAAAAATAAAGTATGAAAAGAACCAGACCATTATTATATAAAAGGGAGAGAATAGTGCAGAGTTTTTTTCAAAGAAAACAAGGCTCAGAATGAAAACTGCCTCAAGTACAAGCACATCTGATTAATCTACTGCTCTTTCTAAAAACAGCTGATAGTCTTCATCACAAAAAGTGACAAAGGGAACAAAACCAACTTGGGAAGTAAAAATCACCAAAGAAGAAGAAGAAGAAGAAAAGGCTTTCAACTGCTTTGACAATGAGGTGACTCAAAGAACTGTGTTAGGTACAGCACTGTTTAATATGTTAGCAAACAGGAGAAGGGGCTTAAAAATTCAGCCAAAAACACTGGAATTTGATACAATTATTGAGACTTGTCCAATATTATGAGAATATTATGAACCACTTCAGAAGGGTCTAATAAACTAACTAAATAGGCAAGGAGATGGCAAATAAAGGTCACTGGAGAGAGAGACATGTGAATGCACATTAGAAGGAATTTCTCCCATGCATCTGTGCTAAAAGGCCAGCACTGCCACCGCCTTGGAGCACACACACACACACACAAAACCATGTCTGGGGGTAGTGCCACTGACAGTGCTGGGAGAGCTCCGGCAGCGAACAGAGCGCTCGTGTGGATCAGGACCTCCACTGAATTCCTGGCCCTTGTGGGGGGAGGTGGAAGGGACTAAAACCGTGGGCAGCTGGCTGACAATCTGGCCATGTGCAAGAGCAGGCAAAGAAATAAAGCAAAACAAAACGTGTTCCTTCTGCTTCGCCATAAACAACTCCACCACAAAAAGAAAGACGAGGTGCAGACCAAACTAGGAAATAGCGAGGCCATTATAGTTCCATTTTGTAAAGGAGTGATTTGGCCTTTCTGCTCAGCATAGCCCAAGGAATTGCACAAATTAAATGGGTCCCAGAAGAGGCCACAGAAACGATTAGCTTGCTGAGGAGAGAGCAGAGGGAGGCTCACCTCCAGTGATGCATCCATCGCTCCCTGCAGGAGCCGAGCTGGGATCAGGAGACCCTGGTAAGGAGCTGTGGAAAATCACCCTGGGGAATCACCCCGGGGACCAGGGGAGGGTCGGACAAGGAGAAGGTACGTGCTGGAGTCACGTTTCCCTGCAGTGCTCTCAGCCCCTGCGGAGAGGGCTTGGCCCAGGGAATCTGCCAGCCTTCACTACTCCAGCATCCCACTCTGGGGTCTACACCCCCCCACGTGAGAAAGACCAGAAGAGTTTGAAGCCTGTTTCAGGGTATGGGCCAAATGCCTTGGCATAATTCGGCACTCCAAATACAGCACTCCATTACTGTAGCCAAAGTCCAGAGATGCTGGAATAACATTGGCTTCATTTATGTGAAAATAGGGGCGTTGTGCAGGCAACACAGCAAGTTTTAAGATGAAACAAAATAGTTCTATCGTCATAATGGAAAAAATAACATTTTATCCTAACTAAGTTTCTGAAAATGTTAGCGACAAACCACAAATCGTTCAGTATTTTCTGCTATAACAAGCAGATACAGAAGAGAATAAGAAAATCTGGGTGTTTCACAAAATGGTTTTATGTGTTGTGCATTGAGCTCGCCTAAGAGCTAAACAGCATTTGATTTGTGCCTAACAATAAACAGAAAAGGGATTGCCAATTAAGAATGTGGGGCAGCTATTTTTACCGAAATGTTTTTAAACTTTGGGCGAAGTACGAGAGAAAGGCAGTGCCATCTGTCGGGGAAACGCGGCCGGTTCAGGCACCGCGCGGGCTCCGCGCTGCTGCGCCTCGGCGAGAACAAAAGCCCGGCCGGGCTCAGGGACAAGCCCGGCTTGGTGCGGGATAAACTTTTGCTGACCAACAGGAAGGGGAGGTGAAACAATCCAAGCGGGTTTGACACCGGCCGGTGCCAAGCAGCAGCTCTGAGAGGTGTTTGACGCCTCCGTGCTCCCGCTCAGCAGCAGGTTCGGCTGTGCGGGGACAGGACGGGGGCACAGGGCGATGGAGCGGGCAGGGCAGGGCAGGGGAAGGCACAGCAAGGCAAATCCACGCCACTTTCGGCCGCTCCAGCAGCCACAGAAATGTTCCTTCCTCGCCGTCCCGTGAGTCAGCACTCCTGATGTCAAGACTTTGCACTCAAGTGGAAACACGCAGCAGTCCTGCATGGGAGGAAGAGAATCTGAGCTCCACAAAGGGCTAAGCTGGCAAATTTAGGTGGTCTGTCAAGAACTGGGGCTTGGGTGGTTCTTACTCGGCGTTTCCACACTGAGATTTCACTTTTAAATACGTAGCAGCCGAAGGGTGGTAGCCAAACGCAGGTTTCAATAGTTGCACTGAATTTGAAAGCCAATGTATTTAACATTTAAATACACTGCATGCACCTTATGAATTATTTACTTACACCAGACTTTCTGGAGATGTAGGGATATTCTCACACCCACACATGCACAGCAGCATGAACACATCTATGTTTATCAGCTGAGTCTTCTACCTAATGACACTTTTCTGTAGCTATTTAGCATGTTGCTGTTTTCATTTACAGGTCAGGGTGGGTAGTGGATATCAAATATGGGCATTTTTGTGCCCAGTGAGGGACTGACACATCAGCTAGGATCACGTTGATGGTTATTCAACAGAACTGCAGTAGCCGCTATTTTTGCTCCGTTCCCACAGCAGCAATAAAACAGCAGCACAAAACAGAAAGTGACACACCAGATACATCGAACAGCAGCTGCCCTTAAAAATCTGAGCAGCCCCCATGGACTGATTTGCCATTCACAAACACTACCTTTTTTCCCCCCACCTTCCTCTACTAAGGGGTCTGATTAAAGAAGAGGGGGAAAAACGGGATCATAACAGCAGTAAGAGCAAAGAGTAAGCAGTGAGACCAAAAATACATCACCATGCTGGGGGAGATGTGTGGAAAGCAATGCATCAGTGAGGTGTTTCCTCCAAGAAAAAAATATCCAGAATACCAGGTAGACAATCTCCTGTTGCACTGCCCAGTCTTTGGCTAATGAGTAAAAATTTCACTTTTTAGGCAATATCAAAGCAAGAAGTTGTACATAAAAGCCTGGTAAATAGTGAAAGCACATACCAAAAGTGCCCTTGGGCAGGATTAATGTATAGACAAGCTTTTGGAAAAGCATATTTTCTGCTTTAACAGGTAAGTTTATTTTGAACTAAGGCAGGAAGACTTATTGTCGTGGTGTTCCACACTGCCCTGGTTCAAGTACTGCATATCATAAGATGTGGAATGGAAAAAGCACATTTCTGGTGCCAAAGGGGATAGGGACTTAACTAAAAAGTACCATTTCACTGGTAAGACATGCACTCCGACATTTTTTTCCAGCTGAATTCTGTAAGTGTGCAAAGTCCAAGAAACAGAATATTAATCTTTGATGAAGCAAACCTAAAATTGTATAGGCTTGGATCACAATCATATTGTATTCAAATGCCAGGGCTCTTTTCTCAATAAATGCACTTAAAGTATTCTGTAGAACAATATTCCATGGGGAGATGGAACTAATCTGCATTTTCAAACTCAAGATGATATAGAGGAGGCCAACCAGAACCAGAACTGGAGCTAAAAATATTCAATGACCCAATCACTGCATAGCTTGTGATAGTACCCTTTTTTTCCATAACATATGTTCACAGATATGTCATCATCATCTGTTGTCAGACTAGCGGAAAATAAAGAGTTGCAAATTTTCCTATATTTTTCACATCTCTGCTTGTTGCAGCAGTAACATCACCTGTTTGCTTTTTATTCATCATGTCTGCAATATTCTAGTAATTTTCTGTCATGCTAAGATCTTGTGCCCTCAATATTTGTTTGCCTGGCTTTTAAAAACAGATGTACAGCAAGTTTTCTTCTTTTTTCCCCCCTCTTATTATCTGCATTTCATTTACTTCTTCTGATTTAGGAAGGACAGGAATCCCTTTCCTGCACACACCTCCAACAGTTTAAGACTTGAGTCATCCTTTTATTTAATATCAACAAACAAACCAGCCAAACTTGATACTGGATGAAAATGTAGCTACCAGCATAGCAGAGCTCAGCTAAAAGGACTGTCCCCAGTACTTCCAGCCAGGGGACCTGGAAATACTTCCCAACTTCTATGACTGTTCTGCCTGGGAGTCAGGATGAGTCCCAAGCCTTTATCTCCTTTTATTCTCTGATATTTCCAGGGAGAAGGCCAAGGTGTGTGCAGGTTAGGAACGTGCCAGAGCATGCTGCAAAAGGTCTGGATGATCTGAAAAATAAAGCACTAGGACTAGAGGGTACAGGCAGAGAGTGTGACATGGATTTTGACATTTCCAGCACTGGAATGGGGCCTTCCCCCCTCCAAAATATAGGAATTCACAGTACAGAAAATAAATTTCCAAAGTGTCAGAGCTAGTGAGCATCAACTAGCATTAGTGACTTGCACCCACTACTAGAATTTTGTCATCATATCAAATCAGATTTTGAGTTTTGCTCAAAAATCTGTTATTCTATGTAGTCTTGGATCAGGAAGCAAGGTAAATAGACACATGCAGAACTTCCCATCTCGGTGGCATGACCCAAGTGAGTAAAGACAGAACTGTGTTAAGACATGTATGCAGTCAAAGCTCACAAGAGGTCAAACCCATCCACTAGGCAAATTTTTCATTTACCTTAGGGATGATGCAGCAACCATGCAGATTTTAAGGCTATGAGTTAAGTTTCCCTGATGCTGATGGGAATTTTAACCTCAGTCAAGGAAGTGTCTAGGCCTGAAGGAGCCTAAAGACACCAATAATCACTAGCAGGTGATGATTGTCTGTGTTGAATGATCCCATTTAAAATCCTGCCAGGCATCTATTTGCCTCTTCAGCGCCTTAGTTACTTTTGTGTATCTGGCCTTTGTTATTTGGAGAGTCTTTGGTTTATTCTCCTTTCTATAGTCTTTTGTCTTTGAAGGATTGATTTATTGCTATCTGATATGAGCTACATAATCCAACAAAAATGCCTTGTCTCAAGAGTTTATAGTTCTGCTTAAGATTTATGTTTCATCCGTCCTTCCAAGGAAAGTACTTGCTTTTTCTTCTTTACAATTTTAAATGTTTTCCTATTCAGAAATAAAATCCTCTCTTAGGAAAGGAAGTTAAGCTGAAGCCTGAATCATTTTAAACTCTGAGATGGCTCAATTTAGGATGTGCTCTTTGTAACAAAAACATACACACTCCCTGTGCTACCCGTGTTCCCCAGTGCATTTTTCCTAATGCACTCAGACTGTTCCTATCCCTCACTCCAGCTTTTCCTCAAAACTTTCTCATTCGTGCCCTGACTTCTCTTTTCTTTATTTAAAACACTGGCCAACACGATTTTCATTGGCTTAACCCTGTCTTTGACTCCCTCCTGAATCTCTGGAATTCTTTCTCCCACAATTTGGGATGAAGGTTCTACCTTCAGCTTGTACCTAATTATTTCCTTGGCTGTTTAATCTCTTATCTGACACCTTTCACCCATCCTTGGTCATGCACTGAAATCCCACAGTGCCTGTAGCCTGGTTTGGAGCCCCCAGTGTGCCAGAGAATTGTAGCTTGCACCAAGGGCTGGCACCAAGAACAGAACATGGTCCTCTACAATGGTTCATACTCAACATGGTTCAGTCGAATGTTCAGCCTTTTCCAACAATGCTTTGAGAGGCAGGGAAAGGGGACATGACCTGAGCTTTTCTTCTGCAAAATTCAGGCTCCAGCTGTTGTGTTTGTGAGCATTTTTCTCTGGAAGATGGTCACATTTTAAGAATCCAAAATAATTTTCAACACCCTCCAGTTCGTGAATACACCCACAAGTAAGTACAAAAAGAAGGACATGGATGCAGTATTCACACCAATAGAACTCATTCAAAATGCTGTGGAAGAGAAAAGCTTCTGAAAAATCAGGTGACCTTTCTATGGACCCTTGACTCACCTATTTAGCCACACTCTTCTTGCCTCAGCTACTTTTCCTCAAAGGCACCAGAAGTTCTTCAGCCTCTACATACCTCAGCAGAAGGCACAGACACTTGATGTCTTTTAATGATCAACCTATTAAGTTTGATACTACTGACCTCTGCAGCAGTGCTTGCTAAGCACAAAACATGAGAATATTAAACATTTTAAAGAGGTTTTTAAATGTTTCATTTCAAACCAAGCACTTCTGATTAAGGAAGTCAGTTCAATTCCTACCATAGTTTACATCTAAACCTTTTTGAGGTTTATTATAATCCCCTACACCTAAAAAGAGAATGGTGACTAACATTAAGTGTGCAAACAAATAATTTTAACCCCAGAGCAAAAGCAAGGTGGGCAGGTAGGCTTTGCTGCTCTCAACTAAGCTACATATGGGATTTCTGATGTGATCATTCACATTTACAATGAGTGTCAATCCAACATCTGCTCTTACCATATTGGACTGTGAATATTTCAGATCAACAACTGAAATCCAGATGTGTTTGTGTCATGAGCTCTATGCACTCTACTTGAAATGATTTGTCTTTAAAAACAGAATTACGGATGCACTCACCCTTGCAACAGTATCCTGAAATATTCCTCCTGCACAGCAGAGCTTCTGTGGGAGAATTCAGCCACCTGGGTCCAAAGTCCCTGACATTCCAGGCAAGAGGCATGTGCAGATGGGGACTCTCTCCCTTCTCAGTGCAACAGCTGGAAGAAGACAAACCACCATCACATTCTGCACCATTATTTTCCCCACTTCTAATCTGATTCTTGCACTAACACCCACTCCCCAAATCTTTATTATGCAGTCTCCATTCTAAGGATAGAATAACACTTTATATACGGTCACAAAATCAACAGAGCTGAGTAATTTAAAAATGGTTATTACAATCACTACATGTGTGATCTGCTACACTTTATCAACTACCCTGCCTTTTTTCCTTTTTAACTGTTCAAGTTGAGGATTTCCACCCTGATCACTGGCCTCATCTTCCTTTCCTTATGTAGGGGGAGGGGAGGGATGAGAACTGTAGGGAGCAAAAGGGGCAGGATGGGCTATGGAGCACATCACACAACCTGGGCATAAAGCTGTGAGGATTTGGCACACTGATTTTATAATGAGGACCATGGGGTTAGTTCAAATGCTAAACATGGGGAAATTTCTAATGCTTTAACATCCTGCCCCAAACACAGTGAATATCTCTGATTGTAACAGGGGAAAGTTGTTGTTAATGGTTTAACTCATATCACAATGTCCTAAGACCAATTATTAGCTTTTTATTTGGTTTTCTTCTTCCACCAAGTCTTGATTATAGCTGGTGCAATAGATGGGATTCACGTGCACATGTGCAAGAGCTGCACATCCAGCTGTTCATCTGTACATGGAATCAAACTTGGATGCCTGGACACTTGTTCTCAACTTCCATGAAAAAAATAGATATTCACAGACTTGACCAACTCCATTTGGAGTTTAAGGTATTGCTGCTCTCAAAGGAACAGGGAGGGAGCTGCACTGTGTGTGGTAAAACACAGAGAATTGCTCTCTGTCTGCCATTAGCATGGTCCAGAATAGCTCTCAAACTCCCTTTGCCAGAGAGCTTAAAAACACTGCATTGAGGAGGGGAAAAAGGCAGCAGGGAAGTGCTCACCACAGTCAGGGAATTACATTGATCCATTGGGGTTACTACTGTGGTTATATTCCCAATTCTGCTCCAGAACACATTTATTGGATCACCTTGTTCAGATGTGTGTAACCTCACAGGCATGTCCCTTGCTTTCAAGGCACATGGCACTTCCCATAGTATAAGGGGAATTTATACTTTTATAAAAAATATAAAGCCTAAGCAAAGGTGTTCTTAAGAAAACAACTTTAATTAATCAGGAGAATTCTGACAAATAAAAAATTCTCTGGAAAATACTGATTCATGGAATTCTGCCCTTCCTATCCTCTCTCTCTCTCTCTCTCTTTTTTTTTTAGGAAGAAGGTCAGAGATATTTTTTGGAACTCTAACTTTTTGTAAGAAAAAAAAGCTGTAGAGAATAAAGATATTACTGTATTCACCTGAGACACAGGAGACCCAGATTCAACCTGGAGGTTTATCTGATTTAATTTTGGCCTCAGCAAATCCCAGGTGAATGTCATGACCAACTGCATACATCTCAGCCTTTGGTATTGGCCTGGAGAATTCAGGGAGCCCAAGACATTAAAAATGTTCCTTGGAAACTCATCAAGAAGTCAGGACAATGGCAGGAGTGGCACCAAATCTGCACAAATAATGGGAAAGAAAAACAGGTGCAAAAAGAAATTTGCCAAAATGAAATGAAAGAGATCTCATTTTACCACATAAGTTAGAAAATGCTCTAAAACAGTAAAAAGCTGTGTTCCTGTACTATAAAACCTAGTAAAATAGAATGTCTTCCATGAGGTCTGAAGTCCCCATTTACAGTGATAAACAAGCTTTAAACCATCCTCTTGAGGAAAGAAAAAAAAAAAAAGAACAATAAATTCTGATATCCCCAAGTCTGAGGAAAACTCCCAGTGACTTTATAGAGAATTTTGTCTTGATGAATAGAGATTTCAGAGTTCAGAAGGTGGCCTGAAATTTCAGGGTCAGACCTCTTCAGTACCACAACTGAACACAAAACAGCCCAGCTCAAAGGAATCACCCAGGACTCTGAAATTCTTCTCCTACCCCTAAGGCATCGGGCAGCAATGTACAAGTCACAAATATCATGTGAAATTTGCCTTCTCTTTGCCAAATTCTGGGCTCCTTTTCTGCTCCTTTTCTGTGATTGTGCTCTCACACTGAATGCCACTGCGGGCTCTGTAAATGCCATAAGATGCCAAAGTCCCTGGTTTCTCAGACTCTGCATTTCCCACGCTGCTTAGATTTGCTTGTCACTATTTCCCTGCTTGATAACTGCAGGGATGAGAATATTAGGAGTGGCAGTCTCATCAGTGACCACTCTGGGCATTCAACCTGTCAGAGCTGAAAACTCATGAATGAGCTGCAGTGGGTCAGTGAGAAGCTAACACATCAACCAGAGCTCCTCTGCAACAGGGCCCTTCCTCCTCACACACCCGGGACAGAAATGGAAAAAATATATACAATATGTATATAAAATATGTATACAATAAAGCAAATATTAAAGTTTGTTCTATTTTAAAGCCAAAACCAAACAAGGATCAAAGCCCACACAACAAAGATCTATTTTCAGCATAATGAAAATATAACAAAATATTTGCTTGTTCTTTAGACACAGTATCAGGCACATATTGCATTAAAGAGATTTTTTTTTGCAGAGTCATAGAGAGGATCAGATCCTTTCTCTCACAGTGAATCCAAATATCAAATGTGCACAAATCCTTATAAATCTCATCAATAACTTTTTAAAAATCAATCAATAAATCAAATCTATCTGTCTATCTATCTATCTATCTATCTATCTATCTATCTATCTATCTATCCATTTATCTATCCATCTCAAACCCCACAAATACAAGTAAATGACTTCAAATGTTTTCATTGCTCAATTAAATCTCATCCAGAGATTGGTCTGGGCAGCCATGGCCCCAGTTCAACAAACCACTTAAGCATATGCTTAAAACAAGCTCTGGATCAATTCCCAGTGAGGATTAATGCATATTCGTAAATGCTTCACTCCTTTGGAGACCACAGAATAAAATATTGCTGGAAAAGCCTTAAAAAGTAAAAGCACAATTTTAGTCACTTGTTTTTAAATTAGCTTAAGCCACAGTGAATATTCCAGACTCAGCAAACTCTCCACAGACAAATGTTTATTTTCATTCTATAGCACCTTGTGCAATGAAATTAAAATTTCAGAATGTAGCACGGGGTGGCCAGAGAGAGAGATGAGGACAGAAGGTGGAGGTTAATGCAGAAGGACCATTTGAGGTTTCCAAGTACATTATAATAGAAAGCATATAAATAGGATGGCCAAGCCAGTAAATAATGATAGATCAATCCACTGCTATTTCTGTGGCTCTGCAAGATGTACATGTCCTGACACTCCTGTTTATGTATTAAAATGAGAATGTGAATTGATACAAAGTGAAATGTTTTCTTTCCCTCAAGCTTCTTTTGTGCCTAGATGGACGGATGTTCACACTCCACTTTTTTCCTTTGGTTAACCAGAGATATAAATTCTTGATTAGATCCACATTATTCATGTTTTGCAGAGAATTTTTTGCCTACACATACAAGTCCTGCTGGGGTAAGGCAGCAGAGACCTATTGACTTAGTGTCGTAGCAAATTACATGGCCCTATAGTCAGATGAAATATTAACTCAAGGGACTGATATTTTCACTGGATCAAAGACACACTAATGAGAAACAGAACACCGCTTTTCAAAGAGGGTTTGAAAAGTTAGAACAAAACACGGATCATTTAATAAACTGCAAAAGTTGCAGTAACTTCCTGACAGTTTGCTTGCCTACAAACCTCTTAGCCCTGATTTATTAACATGAGCTGCTGTGCCAAGTTCGTGTCATAAAGGATAGATGCTGTGTGCCCACGCTCTGCTTGGAACTGCATAAACATGATCATCAAATAGATTTGACATCATAATCAAAACAATGAAAATAAGCTAAAGCTGGCAGGCAATATCTGAGAAAATGTATTAAGAAGCTCCATCTACATTAGGAAAAATAAAATTTGTCTCCATTGATGGAGGGAAGGACCTGTTTTTTAAAGGAATTCAGGTGCTTAAAGGAGCAGATGGGTGCACAGTGGGATTTTTAGAAGCTCTTTGATGGCAACTCCCACTGAAATCACTGTGTATTAGGCAGCTAGGTATTTTGGAAAATTCACATTACCTGCATCTTTAAGCACCTAAATACCTTTAAATATTTGGCCCAAAGACAGCTTACTGTAACGTCATAGGAAACAGAATAGTCCCTGCTCAAGGGAAAATAGTTTATTGTATGGTCAATTAATTTTCTAGCAAGAGAAATCTATATAAGCCATTTGTACGAGAAATTAGGCCAGAATTCCCGAGCTACTTCTAAATAGTATTTTGTAATTGAAATAAGAGACCTGGTGCACCAATAAACTGAGGACGTTTTTATTGCAAGATTACAGCAGCACTGATACCTGTACAGACAAGGTGCTCACCTTAAACTGGAGCACATCCGGAATCCACAGACCCCAATCCCATGGAAGAGGGAAAGATAAATGTGGTGCCTGGGTGCTTGTGAAGGCAGTCAGGGGCTGGTAAGTGCAAGGGCTATGGGAGGGACACACCCCCTGTGGAGAAGGCAGGCAAATGGTTGGAGGCATCATTTGTCTCTTTGGTCTGGGAGAAAGATGTGGGCAGGTGCAGGTTTTGTCCTAAAGAAGTTCTGGAATTCTAAATGTGAATGTGTAAGATTTTTCAGAACATTTATGTCCACCACTGTGAAGGTGTCACAGAGGAGAGGCACAGCTTCTAAAGTGACTCATTTAGTAATTTCTAAAGTGACTTCCATTTAGTTTTCTAATTCCACTTGTCCAAGGACACACTAAAGAGACCTGAGATAGCGAATCCCACACAAATCCTTTGACTCCTAATTCAGGAGTAAGACCCAGAAGTAAAGAAGCCCATCCACAGCCTGGCTTGCATCCAGACTTTGCCCTGTTAGCCTGAGGTCCAGGAAATCAAATAATTTTCTTGGCTTACCTTTCTCAGAAGAGGCAAATAACAGATCTAGTGCCGCACCGTGCCACCTTTCAGCTGCGGAAGAAGATTTCTCCTGCCTCACCAATCTGTGTATCCCATCCAAGTCACTTCATTTAAAGTGGAAAAAATGAGCAGTGACAGAACAGGGCCCTTAGAGTAAGGCTCCCAGCATAATGCAGCCACAAGAATTTAACAAGTGGGATTTACTTAACTGGTCACTAAGTGTTAGCATTGCTCCAAAGATACATGGCTGAAAGTGTTTCTCTGGCTATAAAGAAACAGAACCAAGGGAGCAGAGAAAATGCCTGGTGAGCAAACTCTCTCCCTTTTGTTTAATAGCTCTCTTCAGACCTGTAAGCCTAGAAAAAATCTTCATTAAAGTTAATGGACAAATCTTCCACAAAAAAAAATTAAGCACTTGATTTTCAGTCTAAGCATGAAAAATTTCTCTTCCTTGCTGGATTCACCCCAAGACAGCAATCTTCAGGCAGAATTACAGAAATATTGTCAGCTCTCAGGCTGGCTTTGTATCTCAGACCTGATAAGTGACTGGCAGAGTTCCTGGGCCAGGTTCACCAGCCTTGTAAGTGGGAACAGCTTCACTGGAGTCAGTGGGAGACCTGAGCACATTACAGGAACCTTCCATAAATAGAACAGAGCTGTGTCCATTTGTACCAGAAATGACTGCAAATTGCTGCCAGCAACGTTGCAGAGAGCCTTTTTCACCCTGTAGACTTCAGGCAACCCATTCCTGAAGATACCACACAAAAATACTGCTCCCAAGTCACTTCCTCAGCTAGTGCCATGGCATCCCTTCCCTTAGTATTTAAAACCCCTTTAACACCCCAATGCCAACCAGCTTTGCTATGCCCCCAGTGTGCTGCTGCACTTACTTTTCAATAAGTGACTCAGGCACAGATTGTGACCTTCACCAGGTCCCAGTGAGTTGATGGGGAGACACGGCAAGGTGCTGGGACAAACAGAGGTGAATATCACCCCTTATATAATGTGTTTAACACCCGGTCTTTGCCAACATCAGGCATTTCACAGAAGAAATGCTTTAAATAGGTTTTTTATACATTCACAGTACAGACAGGAAACTTAAAATCTAAAAAGCTCAGTTGAGAATACATGCTGCCATTTTCGATGAGATTTCTGGCCAGATAAAAAAGGCCACATAATCTCCACCCTAAGCCAGGCAAAACTGCAGCTAAGGATGGGACTCTGCACAAAGACAACTGCACTCTCGTACCACACCTGAGGTGAGACACAGCAAACATAATCTGCAGTTCCCATTTGGGTGTTGCAAAGTGTAAAAACAGCATTTGAGATGTCCTGCTCTTGCCTGACACGAGTGATGCAATCAAAGATAAAGTATCCTGCTGTGAAGTCTGCAGCTCATACAGGCAGCACAGTGTAACAGAGACCACTTACACAACATGACACTACTGACTGCCCTTGGAACAAGGTTGGCAGAGACCCCTCTGGATGAGCAAGGAGCAACAATTTCTCATTAATGGACCCTTTCTAAAATTTTACGTACTATCTTTTTATATAATATCACTATGATACTGCTATCTGCTGTTTATTCAAACGACTCCAGTTAAGAATAGAAGAATAGATGGGGTTTGATGTATAAGTGACCCACTTTGGCAATTTCCAACAGTACATAAGAAAAGTGCATTTTTGTGTCATGGTTTCTTTGATCACTTTTTCTTCAAGCACAATAGCAGAAAATTCATTAAAATACTCCAAGAGAGATTTCAAAAATCTGAGAGAATTTGAGGGATCTATTGGTGGCACTGTCAGGCTGCTCAGCAAAACGCACAATATTTTAATACTGACCGTTGGCTCTCAGCTTATAAGCAGGGACCAAAAAATGGCTGAACCCTTTTGTAGTCACAAGGAAAACTGACTCTCTTTGACAGAAGAAAAAATTAAAATTTTGGGAGAGTTCAGCTTAACAAATCTCGTGTTTTCCCATCAAAATTAAGGGGAAGAAATCCAATACTCTGTTGTACAAACTTAGCAGTCCAGACTGATAGCTCTAGGTGCACTACAGGACAGAATGGAGTGCACAGGGCTCTGATGTTTGTGGCTTTCCATTTTGATCCCCAGCATCTGTTGAAGTTTCTGCAGAGTTATTCTAATTTTCTCCCCAAAACACACTGACCCAAACAGACTGTAGGAGCTAAGGCTCAGATTGCTATAGAGTTCTACAAGTTCATGTCCTGACTGACCTCCTAAAGAGAGTTGATTGAACAGCTGCTTTTCAAAGCTGAGCTTCATGTTTTAGGCAGAATCTCGCCACAATGCATAATCTAGTTTAAGTAGACTCTAAATATTTCTCCTTTTACTTTCAAGTCCCCAAATTTGTTAACACTGACAGTAACAAAATATCCATGGTGGTGACATTGCTATCCTGGAAATAAAATGCAGTAAGGCTTCAGAGCTCCTTTAAACACGGAGACGAGTATGTATGAGCCCAGGACACACAGAGGGAGATGTTATTAGCTAATAACAGCTTTCATTCCCCATCCCAGTTCAGAACTTTACTCCTTATGAACAACTGTGGTTGCTGCAACCTCCATGTTCAAAATCCCTGCACTCTGGGGTAGGAACAGCAGGGACAGCTGTTTGTTCTGCTTGTACAGCACCTCCCCAAAGGGCTTTCCTAGCTGAAACGGTAAATACGTAACCTCCACGTCATTAAAGGGAGCCTGGCCAAAGGAGGCTGGCCATGAGTAAATCCTGATACCCATCATGCTAATCTGTGCACTCTGCTTCTTAACACCACAGTGAGCCAATGGAATAATTAAAACTGATCAGTGTAATTGTTTCAACATTAGATGCAGAATTTTAGACCAGAAGCTGAGCAGCCACAGAGATTGCTGGAAAATCAGTGTAAGTATCACCATCCTTGCCTGTAGGTAAAGTGCTGAGAGAGAAGATAACATTCTGATTCATGGCAGGGTAAAAGTACTCCAGCATTTTCCAGTAGGCTTCTCTGCAAAGCTACCATGCCTAAAGTGGACTCGAAAAGGTGTTCTTTAAGAACTCCATAGTAAAAGTGAAAGGAGGAGGATTTTACTGCTTTTTTCCAAAGCAAGCTAGCACCACTCGACAATTTTTTGTCACATTGATTCAAATTCACTTTTTCCCTTGAGAAGTATAAGAATTCATCAGCTTTCTTTATCTGATTTCTGCTGTCAAACACATCAGGAAGTATGTACCTCTCCATAATTCAAATGTTTTCCTGCCCACCTTAATCGCGTGTCTGTTTTCTGGATGTAACATAGGAAGAATGGGCTGTCTCGAAGGGAGGCTTGCCCTGGGTGTCCTCATAAGGCAGGTGTACATGATCACTGAAGGGTAAGTCCCACACATAATTCTTCTGTCATCAATTTACTTTACATCTCCGTGCCTCATGACAGCCATTTTAAAGGCCTTGTCTGCAGGGAATATTGCCATGAACTTCCTCCGACTCTGCAAGGAGTGACAGGAAATCTATACCTCCAAGAGTAAGTAATTCCAGCTGTTTCAGGAGAAAACAAAATGGTAAATTCATGCTCTTCAGAAGCAATAAAACAAATCCTGGTTTAGATAATTGTCTTAACACCGGAGTTGAGAACAACTTCACATTTCTGTGGAAGCCAGTTAAAAGCTCACATATTTCCATTTGCCTTTAACAACTTCCAGTGAGCTGATAAGAAGCTCTGTTGATAACAAGAAGTTGGTGTGACAGACAGTAATTTCCACAGAAGAGTAGGTGTTCATCTCTGTACTTCAAATTTCATAGAGCTCTAACAGACTGTAGATCCTGGAGTTTGAGAGTGTGTGGATTTTTGGTCATTCTGACCCTGTCCCCAGTGTTATGCAGAAAGTATTACTAGTGCTACATCTTAAGGGATTAGAGCTCAGCAGCTCTGCACCTCTACCCTTTTAACTCCAAAAGTCACCCATTGTTAAATAAAATCTTTAAAAATATCTAAAATTCAGTCTGAAGCACTGGATTGCTCCTAGATGGCAGCTTTCTGAAATATCTTCACCCTGAAGTGCTGTGGTACTCACTGAAGATTGTAAACAGCAATAGAGATAAGGACAAAAAAAACCCAAAAGAAGTACCACAAAAATATTGAACAAAAAAGACAGAGAGAAGGATGTAAAGGGAAGTAAGACAAATTGTAATGAGGAAAGATGTTCTCACCCTGATAAACTGGGGATTCTGATAAGAGTTCACAACTGAGTGGTGTGAAAATATGCCAAGGTCATTGAACCCAAGGCATGCCTCTGCTAAATAACTGTTGCTTACTTTGCCCAGCTTCCCCAGGACTGTGTAGTGTACAAAATACATTCTGTGCACTGGATGACCGCTGGGCCAAATTCCCATTGTTCACTGAGCAGCCACAGAGCTGTCCCCTTGCTCTGCTCCCACATTTAAACCAAACCAAGAGCCATCGTCTTTAAACTTCATTGCAAACATATGGGTGCCTCGGAATAAAGTTATATACAGGTAGATGTAAAAAGGAGATGCTGAGCTTGTTTCTTTCCATACAGATTAAACATGGTGGAGGGGAGTATGTGTATGTGTGTGTGGTGATGGGGAAAGCTCTATCATTAATTAAATTAAATTTCAATCCCATCAACGGAAAAAAAAAATGGAAAGGAAAAAGAAAAAAGAAAAAGAAATTTTTTTTCCCATTTTTCTTCACATTCTCCCAGCCTTCCAGAATTTCCATAGTGGAGATTTACCCTCTTTTAAAAGAAGAAACTTCCTAAGACATCTGATTCTATGAGACTTTTTCAGACTTATCATTATTCAAACAATTTATCATTTAGTTTAAAAACTGCATGTTTTAGAAACCTGGAACTCAGTGCTATATATTATTCCTTGATGCTCTCAGCAAATATAAAGTTATGACTGTGTGGAAAAAAACCCACCACTCCACCACCACCTCCCCAAAAAATCCCTTTCAAAACCTGGAAGAAAGTAATTCTGGTTGAGAGATGCTACTTTTTGCCTTTCTTTGCCCTCTTTAGACAAATTCAACATTGATATAATCCTGCCACTGCCTGCTGCTGGCTGAAGCCCCCTTTGTTAAAGCCAGAGAGAATCAGAATAAGGTTTTAAAAAAACCTGGGAACAAAAATAAAACAATCACCCAGCAATCAGGGTAAAAAGGAATTGCAAGCAAGTATTTGTATCAGTAAACTTGAAGACCATCATCTGCTGTCTTCACTTAACGTCAATAGTTACTGATGTCCACTTTCATAAATATCATCTTGTAACTGGCTTTTCATCCCTTTCCACACACACCACCCCTCCCCCTCAACAAGCACTCTGCTGTAATACACAGGAAAATTGAGCTTGGTAAGTAAATTTCAGACTGTATTGGCAAATCTTAAGAGATTTCCACACAGTGCTGGCAATTTACACGGATAGCTAATTTGACCATTAAAGAAGTTATTCTGGTTAGTTATTCAATGAATTAAAGAAGTTATTCAATGAATTAGTTTGTTTACAAGTAAAAGGGAGTAGTAACTGTGAACCAAAGTGCTATTTGAATATTCCTTATTTACAAACTCTGGTTCAGCAAAGCTTACACTGGTTACATTTGATTGGAACTGATTCTGTGGTGCAACTTAAGTACAGGTTATTTGTAAGTATCTAACAAAAATAACACGTTTTACTAATAAACCTTAACAACGTACTCTACCTCTTTTCCCCCAGATCTTTAAGGAAAAAAAAAGTCCATAAATATACATACATTGTTGATATGCCTGAAGGCCAAGTGAATATACTTAGTGCTACTTAAAATAAGACAGCAGAATGCTGCTGAAATCTTACTGAAGTTGCTAGCAAAAGGCCTGAGGAGTAGAACACAATAAGCGTTCAAAACCATCTCACAATGTAATAATCAATGTGTAATATGAGCTAGGGGTTAGTTAAATAAAATGTGAAAGCTGTATTAATGAACCCTTTTGCTGTCCAACACAGCATTTCATTTTCTTTCATAGGCTGCATAATGCAGGGCTTGGGAATAAATTATAGATGAAACCCCCATCATATGTTTATAAATACACTAACATTAGCATTTTACTTCCTCATAAATCTGCACCAAACATTCAGGCACAAGATAGAAAGCCCTGTAAAACAATGATATATTCTCTGCTTGCAAGACTTGCCTAGTGGCCCATTCATTTTTACCGCTGTTCTTCAAACATTACTTTCTTCACTCATGCCCCCTCATTTAAAATCCATTTTAATTTAAAGATGTTCGATGCAGTCCTAGTGGTACATTTACTCATCCTGGTTATACATCATGGAGCAGGGAAAAGAAAATTGTTTAATCTAGAGATACGGTTCACTGTGGTCACCACTGAACAGTGGAGTAATTACCAGATCAGCTCTGCTAAAAATGCACTCAGGGTGTTCTGTGACCTATCATCTTCTAATCTGCATAGTGAAGTATAGCTTCATAACTATAAATTGCTGACTTAATTAAAACCAGGACCTTTCTGTCATTTAATTACAGGGAGAAAGGTTATTGCTTAAATGCAATTTTCCAAATGTGATTTCTTAACAGTTATTAACTGCTTCACCATCATTTATTGTTTCAGATTTTTCAATTTGAAAATAGTCCCTGTGACAGAAGTAATGACTTCATGAAAAACTCAATCTAGATGGAGCTGAGCAGACCCATTTGTTTCTCGTAAGTGGAGCAGACAGAAAACTTGAAAATGTCACAGGAGGATCCTGTGATTGCTCCACTTTACAGGAGTAATTAAAAACCAAGGGGTTGTATTAAAGGTGAAGAGAGGAGGTTTATGACAATTTCGAGGTTTTTCCCCTTACCAAAATATTGTCTGTGCCTTTTCAACTCTGTTGGATTTATAATTAATAGTTTATCCCAGTCCAATACACAACACTAGTACCAGTGCACTAAGATAAGCCTGCTAGCTCTGCAGTTTTCTATTCACCTGCCAAGAGCCTCCTTAATTTGAACATAAACAAGTTCCATATAATTTCCCTCTGCATATAAAGCTTTTCATTTCCAAGAACTGTTGTTTCCATGAAGTGTGTAAGTGCATTTTAACAAAAATTTGAATAGCGGCTCATTGTCTAAGACAGACCTTCTCATCCAAGAATGTACTTGATTCTGCGAGGCCACTTTTATACCAATCTGAGTTCCATGAGGAAAAAAAAAACCAGCATCAAGACCTCCCTTACAGAGTGCTGCATGAAATTCTGCTTAAAGGACTAACCCTGACCATTATAATTCACAGGAACAGCTAAAACCTGAAAGTCCTCTTGCAGGGTACTGAAAATACAAGGCAAGGTCCCTCACAATAAAATAAAAAAGACGGAAAAAAGAGAGAGAAGAAGAAAAAAAAAAAGACAAAGAGGAAAAAGAGAGAAAAGGGGGGGGAAAAGGAGGAAAAGAAAGACTGAAAAAAAAAGAGAGAGAACAACACAGATGCTTGTTGTTGCCAGGACAACAATTTCTTGCTCCCAGTAAGAACGTATTTTTAATCTGAATTTTCCTTGCATACCCTTTTGTCTAATTAAGAGTCCTTCCAAGAGATATGTGAATTTTACATGAAAGAGGTTTTGCAGATCAAGGGAAGCTTATTGTTCAAGAGTACCACAGGAAGATAAGAAGCTTTGTACCAAGCAGTCACATTGTCCTTTCCCCTCATGGTGAGACTCTACATTCCCATAAAGTTTCCCTGCCACCACTGATGGGGGCTTTAAGGGATTGGAGGAGCTGGCAGTGGATATGACAGGCAGCACTATGGATCCATCCATTTAAAACATCTTTGTGACCCCACAAGCACATTATAATCTCCAATTCATTAATGCTCCAACACCCTCAATAGTGAGGAGAGAGCAGCCCCAGCACACTGGAGCTGAGGAACAGGGGCCATGTCACTGTGGGCCAGAAACTTCAGCTCCAGGTTAAGGCCAGGAGAAGAGAGAACTTCTTTCCAGGATTCCTTTTCTGCCCAATTTTCCAAAGCATTCCACTGCATGTGAACTAATTGCGAGACTCTGAAACTTAATGAGGGCTGCTCCTCAGCAGGCAAATTCTGTGGAGCAGTTTGGTGGAGATATTCAGGGTAGGCACAGCGCTGGCTGCATTGCACCAGCCATGTGGCAATGTTTGCTCTCCCTGCAGCAACACAGCTGAGTGTTGCCCATTCAGAATTTACTCTGCTTTTACTATTAACACAACCACCAAAATATTTTCAAACCGCTTGTCACCTCTGTTCCAAATGGTGTGGAATACAAGCTTTTGACTCTTCTCCCCCCACACTTTTTTTTTATTGGGAGGACAAATCATGCCTTTGGTTAGTCACCAAACATATGTGGCATTGGTTTTGTTCCCTGACTGGTAGACTTGCATAACTTAGCAATGGAATCAAAACTGTAAACAGACAACATATGTGCATGTACGATGTGCAGTTTGCTTTCAGCTAATGATCAAGCACTCTGGGTTACAGTTTGCCCTTGGCAAGCATCTGTACTAGCATAGCTTGAATCCTCACATGTTTACACTCCACACTGGCAGGGGAGTGGCAGTGTGGCACAGGAAATAGCACAGGGGAACGTGAATTATCTATTTTCAGACTCTGGAGATGGTCTTTGCAAGAATAAAAACAACAGGGATAGAAAATCAGAGAGAGAGACAGAGAGAGAAACTGAAAAATTTTAGGAGAAAATGGGATAAATAAAATGCAGCCACCGTAAGAAGAAAACAGGGAAAGGCACAGTGGGATACAGTCCCATTCCCTGGAACAAAAATGCAGCAGCTCTGAGCAGAAAGCACCAGGTACAAGCAGTCTTGACCAGAACTCAAAATCTGGACTTTTCTTCTAAACCGACATCTGAGAGATATACACTGTGGCCCTGCCACAGTTTATTTAGAAAGCAGGTATTACTGCCAGTACCATGGAATTCTATGGTAGGGCTAACAAATTCCATTATCTTTGTGACCTTTTCCTTCTGCAGAGGAAAGTCTCCCTTCTTGCCAAAAGATCCATCAGAGGGCAGGATTATCTCCTAAATAGAACAGTACACTTTCCACACCCATCTGAAATGAAGCTAGAAATTGTACTATAAGGACACCAGTGCAACTAGAGGAGTTTACTAACAGTTTCCAGTCTCAGCTCTACACTCAAAACGCTTCTGTGTCCTTCCGCAATGCCAATAGCTGCTCTGCAGGTGGAGGAAGGAAAGCCAGTACCTGACACTGCAGGCTTCCTGCTGGTTTGTGTCCTGTGCAAGTTGCAGCAGAGCTCCTTGCTATCACATCCGTGCTGGGTGTGAGTTTTCATAAAGTCCTTATATTTGCACAGAACTCCAAGAAAACTGACATTCTCTAAAAGGGCCCAAAACATGCTTACAGAATATAATGATGGGTATCTTTTGTTTCTAATCCTTCTCAAATTCTTTTTAATCTCTGATGGCATTGTTAATGTGACTATTCTGAGAATCAGAGACCAAGTTCCTAATATCAGTGTGCAGGTGCGCTCCAAAAGAGAGAGAACTTTCCAGGCTTTGATCCCTCTTAGCCAAGTTTAACTCACATTCAAAAGGAAGCAAATCTAATAGATTCCATGTGGCATTTTTTATTTCCCCTTGCAACTGCTGAGATTCACAAGGCAACAGGACACAGCACAGTTCAGAGAATTAGAGGAATGAGGAGAGGACAATGGCAGTCACTTTACAAATACTTTAGGACTCAATTCAAGTGAACCCACTAACATCAAGTTTGTGTCCTCTTTAACACCTGAGAAATTCTCACAGGTTTCTGTAAAGTAGATACTCTTTTAATGAACACCAATTTAGTAAGGGATGCCCATGGGTCATTTATATTCATCATTTTACCTTGGATGAGCTGGGGGGCACCAGTGATCTGCTCTGAAGCAAACTCCTTATGCTCACATATTCAGAAATATGCAGTCCTGTTTCACAGATAGAATTGTCTTGATCGTGTGAAACAAGACTCGCTTTAGGTTGAGCCTGCCAAAGCAGGTGCTTACAAAAATCATCATGCCATGCTGTCTTACGAGCTTTCCATGATTTCCTATGAATTACAAAAACATGTACTCTCAGAGAAGCAACACATGGATTGCAAACCACATCATTATAAACAGAACATAGTGGCCATGCAGGTTAATAGCCTGAATAGAATATACAGAATGAGCCCTTTTTGTAATCTCCTACGGTTTGTTCATTTGATTAATTGAGCCCATTCAATTTCCATTTAAGACTATTAAGAAGTCTGTAGCTTTAGCTATTTTTGTCTGCGAGACTCAGCCTGGAGATTTCAGAAGCTTAACATTCTAGCTGCATGTCACTGCAACCATTGTCTCTTGTCACAATTCTAATTCTATGTTCTGATAATAAAATTTCATTAGTGTCTGCACATCCTTTGCCTTACCTTTGAAGTACTGTCTTGTGCTGAAACGATTAGCAGTACTTTACGTCATATCACTTGACTGTTTGACAGCCATTGTGAGTGAGCTAAACAGGGAGAAATTAAAATTTCTGACAATTTCCATTACATCTAAATTGCTGAGAAATTAAGGGATATTTACTTTTACAAATATTAAAGGTTGTTTAAAATGTAAACTGACTTCATTTTATTAGTAGATTCCACAATGTGCTAATTCAAAATGACTACATGGCCTTATGTGAATAAATTACCAACTCATTTTCCAAAAGCAAAGGACATTTCCTCCAGGCTGCTTTTTGACTGTTTGTGTCAGTAGAAAAAGAAAACAAAAAAACTTATGAATATTTCAGAACAGAAGATATTCCTTGGTGCCTGTATTCTGCTTCATCTTAACACAATAATGAGGTTATCCCTGTATGATCTGATTTTTTTAACAACAAAAAGCATGCCATGAAGCACTGAGTTTTTCACATGATGTTAATTTATCTTGAGAGGGGTCCCTCCCTGATCAATGTCTTAAGCCCAGCTAATCCAGACCATCACATCCCACATGCCTGTCCATACAATGACTGAGCTTAATTTTGAAAGTAATTTAGATTTTTCTGTTCCTGAGGATTTACATGTTTGGTGTCACAGTTTCTTCCATGATTTGGTGTTTCCTCAAACCTAAGTGGTCACTGTCCCTGCAGACTCCAAAGGGACATGAGCAAAAGAGGTGGGGAGATGTTTAGCACACTCACACAGGCTTGTGGGGTCTCACCAGTCAGATTTCAGACACAAATACATTGCTGAAAGTCTTTTAGCTGTTCGTTTAACCACTCAGAGCTGCAGCTCAGTTGTGGTGATTTAAAAACTGAGTTAGTGCAGCTGCCTAGGGTTATTTAGGTTTCAGGCTGGGAATGAGCATGGTTAACAGTGTCATGACGTTTTTTATCTCAGCTGAAGTATTATGGGGTGACCAGATGCTCCTGGTACATTTTTAATTGCAGCCAAGAAAATCTAGTCACAGTTCCTTCACTCTAAAACCTTTCCTTTGCTTCCCCATACCATCTTCCACACTACCATTCTTTCCAGACTGATGAACCTTCATTTCATCATTTATTAGAGTTTTTCATCTTGAATTATTTCCAAGAGTTTTCTTGGTGTCTAATCACAGTTTTCTTCACAAATTTTTTTTAAAGCTCTCTGCATAAGGTCCAAAGACAAACACCATTTCTAAAAGTCCTAGTGCTTTGCCCTGTAGATACCTCTTTTATAGACTCCATTGTACACAGCACTCCCATGATCATTCTGGGATGAAACCCCAAATGGCTGCTCAGTGTGCTGGCATGTTGAATGCAGCTTATTCCACAAAGCCTGGCCCCCATAAAAAGGGCATAATAGTTACCTACCACATAGGATGTGCTAAGGCTTAATTTATTAGTGCTGTAAAGCATTTTAGACCCTTAGAAGAAGGGTGTTACGAAAACATAAAGCGCTATTGCCATAAAACATTTGTCTGGCTGAAAGCCCTCACTGGTCTGCTTGAGAAACAAAGAGAGATGTAGGGAACCAGAGTGCCTTACTAGGCATTTTCCATTAAGAAAAAAAGTACTGCTTTCATTTATTTGGTGTCAGCATACATATTCTAAGATTCTCAGTGATGGAGAAGAGCAGTAAGTCTATTGCATGAAACATTACTATCTGATTAAAAGATTACTAGGACATGGAAAAGCACACAAGCTATTTCCTGTCACCCAACCACATTTACCAAGAGAAACAGATCTGCAAATGCAGGAACTTTTAAAATTTTAAGTCCTTCTGATTAAAGCAATTCATTATGAATAATGCAAATTGTGTAAGGAATGCTGTGCAAAGATGTGAAAAAGAAGAAAGATTACAATATTTTTGGTGCCTTCATTGTTGGCAATTGTTTTGTTTGCTTGGGATTTTTGAGAAGCAAGAATCTAAGCAGTAAATGCAATCATGTTCACTGGCTGCCACCAAAGCTCACTGTGTCTGAAATTCTTTCTTACATGTTTTGCTGAATCAGGACTCCAGCACATGAAATACACTTTGATCTTGACAGTGGTTCAAGTCTTTTCCTTAAAGTCAAAGCCCATTTTGGTTCTTTTGCTTTGATGCACCATCAAGCTCATGCACATTCTTTGTCAAAATACATCCATATAATAGAGTTATAACAAATACTTCTTTTAACAGTTCATTTACGATTCCAAAATGATGAGGTTTGCAAAATGCAAAGAAAAATCACACAAATTGTTTTAAAGCAAACAAACTGAAACAACCCCCGAATTAATACTACAAATGAAAGAAAATTAAATCTGAGATAAGTTTATGTGATCAAAAGGCTTTGGGGCAGGACACTGCAATATGCTAAAGACAGACTTATAACCACAAGCTACATTTAGGACTCAAATCACATATGAGTGGCACATTTCAAATGTTCTTCTACTCCTTAAAATAGATATGTATTACGAGCTGCTGACAAATGGCTACTCCGTAAATGGCTAAAGAATGATTTCTTCTTGTTCATATTTCATTTTCTTTCCCATTCTATGTCATGTCCAGCTCCTGCTCATTTGCTACTGAGTCAAAAATAGAGTTACTCCATGAGAAATGTTGATATTTTTGATCTGCCCAGAAGACAACACAGCATGTGACAGTACATATTTCATACAAGATTTTCACTGAGTTCACTAGAACCCCCATATAGGTGCTCACAATTTGGGCTTACATTTTGATTCCAAGAATCAGAGGTTGTAAGTCTCAAACGGACCTTTAAGACCCTGGGCTGCCCTCCAGCAAAAAATTCCCCATCACAATATTCCTCCAGCAAACTGAAAAGATTCAGAGGACCATCTCAACTTTTGGGAATATATTTAGATCAAACTTCCAAATCTCTTCCAACAATATAAAAACAGAAATAAAACTGGCAGGTGCATCTCTTGCTATGTCCTATAGCATAAAAATCATGGGCCTCTTCATTGAAGTGATTGGAAGTCAAGAAGATAATCTAAATACATATATATATGTAAAATACAGCTACTCTGTGAAGTCTGCTATTTGCAGCTGGGCTTCCAAAACTGTGCTAGAAAACTGGTAATAATAGCTAAAATTAAAAAGCACAAAATGAGCTTTACTTCGAATTCAGATGACATTTAAGACTGGGACTATATCCTAGAACACAGCTAGAGGAACAAATTATTGCAATAGCTCAGGTGAATTCACTGTGCAATGACCAGCACCTGTCTGTGCTCTGCTCTCTCTCACTGGAACGGTGCTAGTACTGCTCTGTAAATATATATAAATGTATAGATAAATGTATACTAACTCCATACCTTTCCCTGCTGCACAGCGATGTGTAGGGGTGCCTGGAGAAGGGATTATCCTCACAGTCACATCAACAGACATTGACCTCAGGGCACACACACCGAGCTACTCCTTGCCAGTAAAACCATGGCTCGCTCTAGGTTGAAATGGGATATTTGGGATATTGCTACCGGGAAAGTGGCGGCACTAAGCTCCCAGGGAAGCTGCAGAATTTATGTCTGTGTCACACCACTCAGCAAGTGTCTGCCTCAGTGACAGCAGATCTTTGACAAGGTTCTAAACCATGCAAGGGTGGGCAATTCTGCCCCTAGGACACAGCCTTTCCCCTGAAAGTATTGTTTTTATAAAGAAATTTAGCCCTCAATTTGGCTGGTGTGCTTCTTGTCCCTTATTGCCAGCCTTGCTTCCAGTGTCGTTTCTGTGTCTGTTTCACGTGGACTAACAAATTTAAGAAATCTCCCTCCCCCCTCTAATTGACTTTAGCCTTGAAAATTTCGATCTTAACAGCACAGTTTCACTGATTGCATAGTGGCAAATGGGAGATTGTCACTTGTTTTTAAAGTGCTTGCTTTTTACAGTGAAGAGCATGAAGTGTACCAGCAACGTTAACCTTCCGGAAACACACAATATTTAAATTACACTGCTCAGAGCACAGTAATTGAGCCAAACAGACATAAGTTCACATCCACTGAGCTTTCAACGTAGCAAATGCTGCCATCAATCCCTCTCAAGTGCTCAAAGGATGGTTCATATGCCCAGAATGCTGTGTATTTTTTTTCCCAACTCTAGCAGTAGATTTAATAAACTAAAAACTTCCTCTTGCAAATCTTACCTCAGTCATGTAATCTAGGGATAGTCAGATTGTTGGCTAATTCAGACCTTTCTAACATGCTTAGCTAAAACCCTGGGTAAACAATGAAATACCACCCAATACACTTTCTCTGCCACATTCTTGAGTGAGCACACTGACAGGAGCCCGTGCATAGACATGATCACACATTTGTTTAACTGCCATGTTTATAAAAGGTCTCCAACTTATTAACAAGCATTTGAAGAAGAGATTAATCAATCACTTCAGAGTGCTCTATTTGGTTATGGGCTGTGTCTAGTAAGAGAAACAAGACTTTCCACAAAGGTTGTCATGAAGCTTCATCCTTCAGAGGTCCAGATTCCTGTTCAGCAGCCTTTACTACATTACTTGGAAACAGAACTGTAGTAAAGACTGACCTGCTTGCCTACTGAATTCCTCACAAAAATATACTTTTTTCATCCCTTTTGCGATTTTCCAAACATCTGAATCTACTTTGCACTCATATAGGAATATTGCAGACACCGGAACACGAGTTGCCACACAGCTGTGGCTACCAGATGTCTCAGCTTGGGTGCTGCTGGATCCCAAGATAAATGAGTCTAATATTCCTAGAAAGGGAATGCCTGTCCTGCCTGTAAGGTAAAGCCAGGGCACATTCTTACTAGTTACATATCACTGCAATGATTCTGGCATCAGAGGCTAAAGATGCTTTATACTAAGAAAATAATTCAAATTCCAGCTACTTAGTACTGAGTATATCATATATATCTATATGGGTCTAGCATAGGTAATTTCTAATGTGTAGATATGACCTATGGTTGTATCTCAAAAGACATCAATAAAAGCAGCAGCTAGATTGTTCCCTCTTTCCTTTATTTTGTACATCTTGCACTGAGTTTCTGGACTCACTGCACTTTGTGGCAGTCGTGACATTTTAAGTTCTTGTGGAGTAAAGTGTAACCTCTGTGGAGAACCTGCACACAGCACAAGAACCACTACTGTGCCTCCCTTCTCTTCAAAGCAAGGTACATTCACCCTGTCTGAGAACATCAGAAAGTGCTGTGCTCTCCCTGCTGGGTTACACAGGCACAAAGCAGATTAGGCAGAGGCATGGGCAGAAACATTTACTAATCTAAGAAATCCAAATATCCTTTTTAAAAATTAAGGTCTAAACTATCTTTTGAGAGAAAGTGTCTTATAGACATGAATAAAAGAAATACTTTTGTTATGTGTTCAGAACATGTGGTTACGCATTTTTTGTTTCATAATATTTTAAAATCTTGCCTCACTGATGAATCAAACTCTCAATGTGCTGGAAATGAGCAGATGCTCAACATTGTCTATTAACTGTCCTATTAACCTATCAAAATTACATATGAAGGCTTAATAACAGATTTTAAATGAAAATTTTATAAGTCCAGGTGTAAAACACATGCTATGTCACAAATAAAAAAGGTTTCCCAATGTTAGCTGCAGCCTGCTTTGCTGGATTTTTACAGAGTAGGTGTCTTGGAGGAAGCTTTGTCCATCCCAGATAATGCCTGAACTTTAATTCTACTTACTTTGGAAACAAATTATGTCAATTATCCATACACTCCCCCAAACTAAGTAACAATAACTTTTCACTCTACTTCTACCTGTGCATACCATATTCGAAAAGAAGGAATAACAACACATACATGCACGCACCCTCAATTCCACATTTCTAATGCATGAATCTAAGGAATCCTCAAAACAAAGCATTTGGAATCTCATTCCAGAGGCAAGTTCTGCTGGTTTGAGTTTCTCCCTCAAATGAAATGCCATATATCACACTGTAGGCTAACAAACTTTCTAAAATAAGATACTTGGAGGATAGTGATCACTGGAACTGTAGGGTTTTTTCCTAGGGGAAGTAAAGTTGATGGTCTAGATCCTGATTTAGCAACATCCACATTGACTAAAACAGGCATGAGCTGTTTTCATTTGTATGTTGCAGAATTTGTCCTTAAATATATACATTATATATATATAGAGAGAGTTATTTTAAAAGCCTTTAGACATAAAAATCTTTTCTTCCTTCCAAAAGCATCATCTCTCAAAGTAAATCTGTGGTGTAAGTAAGCCTTACTCTCGATCTCTATGCTCATTTCAAACTCATAAAAGCAGCAGTATAAAGAAAAAGCACCTTAATGCATCGTGTATCACCCCGTCCTTTTTACAAGCGTTGTCAATTAAAAAGTCTTATTTATTTTCTTTCTTATTCTGGGCAGATTTGTATGTGGTGTTCTCATTTCTAAAGAGAAAAAACTTCAAAATACACGGAGTCATCCTCTTCAGTTTAGAATAAAACCATCTCAAGAACCTTAATCATGTCTTTGCCTTCATAACTTTTTCTTCACTGAGAGCCCTCGAAATCAAATGCTAGTAAAAGCAAAAGATCAGCGTTGTTATTATTACCAAGCACTCACAGCGTGTGTAAATTTACTTAGCGCTTTCCAAGCAGAGATAAGATATCCTTAGAGTCAACACAAGAGATGGCAAACACGAGGACCGCAAAGAAGTGAGCGTCAAAGGGGGCAGGAGGGTGAGCGAGGGCGATAAGAAATGGGAAGTGAGTCACTGGCAGGGCAGCGGCACGGCAGGGAAGGAAGGAGCGCGTCCTGCCCGTCCGACAGCAGGTGGGGCTGCTGCAGTGCGGGCTGCCGGGCTCGGAGGGATGAGAGAGGAGGGAGGGAGGGAGGCTCTGCAGCTCCAAACTCACCTGCGGGAAACTCACGGCTCCAGTCAGAACCGCGGGACAAACGGCCTGCCTTTCACATCACTTATTTCATCGCTCTTGTTGGCCTCGGCAAGCTTTACCCAAAGTCCCGAGTGCTTTTCTGGGTGTCACTTAAAACACTGATTCGGGAAGATCCAGGCCAGACACTCGTCCCGAATCTGGATCACATCTCCTGTGGCAAAGTGGTACACAGCCAGCCTACACCTATGGGGAGCACACGTGAATGACTCCTGAAAACCTGCGGTGCATCTCATTTAGAACACGCTGTAGATCAACCAAAGCCAGCTATTCTCAATACAAGGGCCATCTCCATGTGCAGGTCATTCCCATTGTCCTATTAAATTTAGGAGCATGTAAAAATGATGCTCAAAGTAGAATGCAAGAAAAAGTCCTGAGGACAAATCTTGTTAGCTGAAAGACTGAGATTATTTTCAAGTCCAAAGGTCCAGTTATGCTGGACTGAATAGGAAGCTGAGCCCTTTCTCAGGAAAAAGAAGGGGGCACAGAAAGGGGGTGCCTGGTTTAGTAACCCACATCCACCTGCAAGGACAAGAGAACCAAGCTCTAGGCTTGAGCAGGCAGGCAGAGCCCAGGGAGCTGGCTGGCAGAGCAGAGCCCAGGAGCTCTGTTCAGCTCTGTGGGTCCTCATTAGGCTGACAGCTTACATAAGCCATGCCACAGGGTAAAGCAGGAGAGCCCCGGGGATGGCTCTGTGGCAGGTAACAGCCGCACGTCGTCAGGTGGGCTTGCAGGCCCACTTTTCATGCTCTATTTCTACCACTTCTGAGGCACTGGCAGCATGTTCTTCAGCATGACAGTCTCTGCCAGCACCTTGTATCTTCCAGAATCAGGCACCATGGGGGGGTTTCAACAGTCCTGGTCATCCTTTTTCTGGTGTGGGTTCATACATCCAGCAATGGAGTGGAAACACTGCTTTGTCCCCATCCTTCCCCTGGCATAAAATTGCTCTAGATAGAGCTAGTCTTCTCTATGTTTGCCTCATTTTCCATCTTTAGTCTCTTAGCATTGGTTCCATATGTGCTGAGGATGCCTGGATGGTCATTCATACTACTCATGTAAAACACTATCCCTCTTTCCTGCTAGCTAAAATGAGTGCATCCCATCCACAGCAGCATGGTACTCAGGACAAGCTGCAAAACTCACCCAAGGCACAGAATAAACTCTGTGACAATCATTGAACTCAGTCATTGCTAAGTAACCATTGAGTCATTGTGAAATTATGAACAGCTATCTCAAGGTATCTCTGCAAGCAGCAGTTGCTGCAGTGTCAACATACCTTGAGATATACACTCCAGGTCTCTGGAGACTTTATAAATTGGTTGCTGGCCAGTGCTGCTGCCTCCTCACTGCTGCTATTACCTCTGATGGTTAAATTAAGATGGCCAACATGCTACAATCACACCTCCATTCTGTCAGGTAGACCTATGGAGATAAAGACAGACCCCACCCCCCCAAAAAAAAGTCCCTGATCACAGCAAGAGACAGATGAACAAAGACAGGCCAAACTGTAATTTTTCCAGAGAACCTAATAATTCCACTCTTTGAAGAGCAGCACACAGAATCAAAATATACAAGAGTGGGGCTGGACATGTCTCAGACATCACTAAGGTAGTTATAGCTGCTTCTTAACAAGTTCACAGCATCTCATCAGGCCCAGGGCCCCTGCCTGGCAGCCACAGGACACCAAGGGGATGCAGGGAATAAAAACAGTAAGAGGGCATGACGCCAAGTTTGGGACTGACTTTTTTTTTTTTTCACCCAATGATGCCACCTTTCCTCACCTTTCCACCACCTGTGAGATGCCCCTTTGCAGGGCCATGCACAACTGCCTGGTGACAACAGTGTCTGAACTTAGAGACACAGTGGGGTTTTCCACTCACATGGGAAGAGATGGTCAGACAGAAGCATGAAGAGAGCCAAAAGGAGAAATAAAGGGTTAGAGTCACTTTCAGAAGGAAAACAGACAGAAGAAAGCACTGCTCTTTATCCAGCAAGTTTTGCACTTCCAGTAAAATGCCTGGCTACAGTAGAGGCACTCCTCTGGGAGAGGAGGAAGTTGCTGTCTGGAGGATGGTAAGGGCTAGAGACAGTTTCAGATTTGCATACACCCTCCTTTGACCGGCATCTGCCTCACAGCCTTAGCAAATGTGCTCCCTCCAACTCATGGCCTATTTTCTCACTGACTTGTATTGCACTGGGACTGCAAGAAACCTCTGAAACCAGGGGGTCTACTTCTCCCTCACAGCCATTTTTACACCAAGTTAGTGTCACTTTTCACAGCAGGCTTAGTCCCAGTTTGCACTTTGCTTGAGAGCAACATCTTTCCAGATGTAGCAATGCTGAATTAGTGTCAACATTATTTCCAGAAGCATAGTTCCAAATAGACACCTACTCCTCACAGCAGAAGAGCACACTCTTAAATGTGGTAATTAACAGCTAGCACTAAACAAATGCTGTAAACATTAATAACATGAAATCTTTAGGTAGATTTCTTGCATCTGCTGGGTTTGTTTTTCATGGGAGACAAAGCAGTGACTGTGTGTAAATTATGCCCACGTCAAGTGTTAAAACGCAATAATGCACCACCCTGGAACATGCATAGAAATGACTGCCTTGCTATGTATTTTGTACTAAAAGCAGTAACCTAATCATCAAAGTAAAGCTGAATGGGCTGTTACACCCTCATCACAGGAGCTCTCTTACATGTTGTTATTCGGAATCAGCAATTCACATTTCCCTCAGAAAACCAAGACCAAAGGGCACAGAGAAACTTCCTCACCCACATCAGATGAATGCCTGCAATGAAGCCCAACCATACCACCGAGAACGAAGTCCATGCTTAGTCCCTGCAGCAGTCAGAGCCACCATACCCAAATAACAGACCTGGCTGGCTGTTCTCTATCCAGCCTGGATATTTGCTTGCTTTACCTGTGCTGGACAAGGACCCTCATCTGTGAAAAAAAATTCCTGAAGCATTCCCACCTCAGGACACTTCAAACTCCTTTGTGCACTACTTCAATACAGAAAGCTAAGATGAGGCCTTTGCAAACAGAATTTCTTCCTTCTCATCATTTATGCTTTGAAGCAGTGAAGAAAAATGTCACAGTCTAAACCTGGCTTCTGGTGAGTGTGCCCCTGCCCATGGCAGAGATTTGGAGCTAGATGATCCCCTAGAGGTGCCTTTCAACTCAAACCATTCTATGCTTCTATTGCTTCATGCAACATGCCAATGCCACACCTCCCTTCCTCCAGATGTTTTGCCCTGTTTCTCTAACTCTGTCCTCTGGAGCTGCCAGCACAGGACAGAAATTTCTGCCACTTACCTTCTGGGGAAATCCCTGCTGGGAAGGGTGAGATGTGGTTTGAAAACTAGCCCAGGCAGCATCTGACATTTCCTCACTGAGGTCACCCTCGCAGGGGGAAGTTGGCTTTGGCTGGAGCACTGTGTGTTCTGGCTAACCCAACTGGCAGACAAATTCCCAAGGACTCCTGGCAGGGTGAACCAGAGCAGCCTGAGGCTGCACGCTGATATTCAGGAAAGCCTGGGGCAGAGACACTGAGTCCAGCACAGAGCCCAGCCTTCAGTGCCCCCATAAAAGCCTGAGCCAGCTTACAGGAAGGTTGGTGCCAAGGCTCCTGTACGAAAGGGAATCCAGCTTGTTCAGAACAGCATCTTCTGTGTCACTGCCAAACCCCACAGGATCTCGGGTCCAGTGTTAGTCATGCTGCTGGTGGTAGTACACATTTATGGGGTCTGTTGTTGAGGCTCTGCCATTTAGTGCTTTGTTCAGTCAAGAAATTCAAGTTGGCCTAATCTGATTGTGTTAATAGATCTAAATATGGACATAAAGAACTTGAGCACACATAAGCACAATGAATATGAGTCTCTCATTCATTCCTCCATAGTACACGGTAAATTGCCAGTGCAGCCCTTTGAGCTTACAAATATTTTAGGCTTGGCCTCACAAAGATTACGCTCCCCACTCAGCAATTCTAATTGCTCCTTCTAATACTTTTAAAACAGAGGAAAGGCCAAGACCTCTAGAGAAGATGCCAAAGATTGAATGGTTGGCCCTGAAAGCAGACAAACTGCAACAGGCAGCAAAGCAAAGAGGCCATGCCAACAGTGGTGCTCTCAAGGAAAGGAAGCACAGTTTCTGTTCTGGCATCCACAGCACCCAAACACTTACACACACAATGCAGGTCCCTGCAAGGCAATAGCCAGGATCTGCTTGGAAAGGGTCTTTGCTACTTGGAACTTTTTCAGGCTTTCTTAATGCTGTGGCTTTTCTTAGGATTTCCTCACCCTTCTGGTCATAATGGAAAAAAAAATAAAATCACTGGAGCCCAGGCTCCCACATTTACTGGGCCCCAGAAAGATGAAACACTTAAGATCTGGAATATACTGGATGATACTTTGTTTTCTTTCTAACCATACATACTTTGTTTTCCGTCCTTCCAAACCACAGTAAGCACACATCAGGAAATGAGCATTTGCAAGGCTGAAATCTCAACACTGAGCATTATTTAAATTTGTAGGGCTATTTAATGTTCATCACACATTTGATCCTAACAGTGCAAGTGATTTTCTATCGGAACATTTTTTTCCACTTCAACAAGGAAAACTGCCCCTCCAAATATAAGCACCGCTTGTTATTTTGAGGCAGTGAGGCAAAACATACAGCACATAGGCCACATTTGGCTTGCTTAGCAGATGTCTGCAGATCACTTGATGTTAATTTCAACATAAAAGCTATTATATTTCTGGCCTCACCCTATTAGTTGTTAAATAATTATTTATGCTTGGCAGATAAATTCCAGGAACCTTGAATAAAGCCCATCAACCCTACTAAGCTAACCATATTTGACACAACAGTTTTCACTCACAGAAGACCCAAGATGTGATGTTTGTTGCCTGTATGATCCTGTTTCACAACCTAAAAGGTAATCTCATATTTACATTTAAATGTAGACTGTATATAGAATATGTTCCAATGCTACTTCACAGGCAAAGAATGAGCTTGTTTGCTTCACTGACAGTTGCAACTCTACTGTAGCCAGTTTCAGTTCATAACTCAGTTTATTTAAAGCTGCACTTCACAATTCTGGCACTAGTTAATATGTTTTTCCGTAGGTGTTTTGGCTTTGCGTATCTACTTTGCCTGTACTTGTCATTGGTTAAGCTTTGGTTGCTGTGACCTTGGAATAACTGGAACGTAGGCTTTCCTTAATTAATATTTTTAAGCAGCTAACCTAACTTACAGGAGTGTTATTTATACACATTCAAAACTGTAGTTGTTGTGTATTCTGCGTGAACAGTTTGCAAATTCCAAATACCCAATCTACAACAAAACTTGGAAAAGAAATTGAGTGCAAGGTCCTGTATGAAAGGCTTTCAACCAAGTCTTTGGACATTCATATGCTGCTGTCTGAAGAAATTTAGTTGATGTGTTGTCCTTTGAAAGCACATTTTAGTGTAATTATACTTTTTTATCCTTAACAGACAAGTCATAATTTAAAGATTTGGAAAAAAATAAGGAATTTGAACATTCCATTGAGGAGAACTCATTCAATATGTCTATTTCTATTTCGTCTATGTGGTTAAAGGAGCATGGCTTCTCTATTATCATAGTTATGTACATTATGTCTGCATTTAAGTTTATGTGCCGTTTATGACTTTGTGCGATAAATAAAAATTAGTGATGCAAAAAGGAGCAAAAGGAATTCACATTGCTTCCAGCATATTGCACTTCCTGCCCTAAAAGCTGTGTGGCTTTGCTTTGCATCATTGACAAAATAAAGTTACTAAGATGGTTTCAGCTGATTTTGGTGGATATTGAACAGACCCCTTTTGCCCTACAAAAGAGCCAGGAAAGGAAGCCAAGTTCCTCTGTTCCCCTGGATATCTCCATTCCAGGCTGCTCTGCAGCTACAGCATCTTATCATACTTATGCATCTCCCACTGATGAGTCCTTTATATACCCGACCTTTGCACATGGAAATTTTAACCCTGGGTTAAAAACATTCAGTGCTGCATCCAGGAGGAAGAGGTCATGCACAAAAGCAGGGTTTATTGTAGGGTTGGTTTTACAATTTTTATTAATGACAAGCCAATTTCTCTCCACTGATGTCTGTGATAAGGCAATGTATCCTTGAACTTTGTGTTATAAGGTAGCAAAGGTGAGCAACTGCTGAGGCAGAAAAAGTGAGGAGAAAAGACTGTAAATAAAATCATGTACATCAAATAATACTTGTTAAACACTTACCTATTTGACATATGAATTTGATGTTATTATTTCCTTCGCTTGTTGATAACACATACCCACTTGTTAAATACAAACTGTCCAGCTAGCTAATATAGCTGGGTTTCGTATGCTGGCAGGTTCCCTTAGAATGGTTAGCTAGAAACAAACCAAAAGATGTGGTGGAAGAAAGCAGCACTCTCACTAGAGCAGGGAACCAGAGCTAAATAAATCTAACACTAGCCCTGCATGTGGCGTTACCCTAGACAGATCTTTTCTCATGCACACTTTTCTTCTCTGTGTTGGAATGGTATTGCGGCTCTGAGGGAAGCTTTGCAATGTCAGCAGATTCTGAGATGAACTTTTAAGATCTCCAATTGCTATGAGTTTTATTAACAGCTGACACCATTCCTAGGTTGCTTGCAGCCTTTTTGCTTTTAAATGTTGTTAATCACATCTTGCCCTGTGAATAACAGCAATAAATCAAAACCATAGAGAGATGCACTTTCACAACAAAGCCACCAGGAAACAAAAATTATGCCAGTGTTGATCTCCACTATCCCCTAGACTTAGGAGGAGGTCAGTTCAGTCCTGAAGAAGACATCCTAGGCATGGGAAGCAGAGGACTGGATTACTGCAGTCAAGTGTTTTCTCTGGCTCTGGCACTGGTCAGAAACTGGCCTATGAACAGGTTTCCAGTAGGTCTAGTAGTGCAGTTATTATAAATTTTATTTTGAAGAAGTATGTATTTAACTTGCCAGGGCTTCAGGCTATCCCTATAATTCCAAGGCACCTGTTGTTCTCTTTGATGTGATTCAGGTTTTAAGGAGAGGCCACTCTCAGACAATCACATGCTGAAAATAGAAATGACAAAGAAATGTCCATTAAATGTAAAGTAGGCAGACAGGCAAGACCTCCTGAAGATAAGTAGGTTCAATAGTTTCTGTCAGATGATTAAATAGCCTGACCTTATATGTTTCTTTCTGGTGCAGTTTGTTTTTCTTAGGTAGGCATCCTAACAGGTGGTTCTCTCTGAAAGAAATACTCCAGTGTAAATCAGGGGTGCCCATAATTTCAGGTGCTCTGGCAAGGTTTGACAACAAACTGGATTGCCTGAACATGGGCAAATTGCACTGCTTGGGAGGCTGGCACAGCTGAACAGTGCTGTCAGTGATACTATGGGGCACAGTACTGAATTGTTAAATCACAGAGAAATTAGAGGGGAAAAGATTACACGGGACAATCTGGGATTTGCCAGCAGATCTGTAAGAGTGGCAAACCCTCCTGTACAGATATCAAGGGACACAGATTAGCAGTATTTTAATCTACAGTTAATTAATACTACCTCCAGCACAAACAAAATTTCTCAGTGAATTCAATAATTTTGTTTGCATTCCCGCCATGGTTCTGTTTGAAACAGATCATGTTTTTATGATGAAGACTGTTCAGTGCTGGCCCACCGAACAGCACAGCCTGCTTTGGGATCATGTCCCCTACAAACTGTGATCTAGCTCTGCCTGTGGTTTCCTGCATCCTTCTTTTTGTCACTCTCCACAAATCTCCACTCTCTTCTATCAGGGTAGTTCCTCATTTAAAGGCTAGGGCAGTGCAGCTTTCAGTAATCAGCAACTTCAGCATAGATCACAGCACTAAAACAACACTCTCACTATTTAACTCCAAAGAAGAATGAATTCAGCAACAATTTCATTCTTCACAAAAAAAAAGCAAAATCTTTACTTGACCAATTTCCTTATCTGCCCTTTCTGTATCTTTAACAAAAGACTCTCATTACAGGTTAGAATCATACCTTATTTCATACATCCAGGGTTCTAAGGTTACACAAGGACTAGTGTATATGCAGATCAGCTCTGCTGCAGATTTTTTTTGTTGCTCTTGCTTATGACCAAACAAGGGATAACTGTTATGAGCTCCTTCTCTGCTATTTCCTCATTTCAGTAACAATGCACAGGCCCTGATAAGTATTCTGCTACAGCAGTGTCTGCTTTGAGCAACAAAGCTGCTCTCCCATATCTTCTGTCACTGATTTGAGGACGTTTACACCTCAGTCCAAACATCTGTGGCTGTGATTCCACCCCCATGTCCTCACACTCCATGTTTGCAAACGCAGGAACTTGGGTTTAAGCACAACATGGCCCTGCAGTGTATCCAAGTCTCTAGACTTTTATACACTACTTTTATGCCCTACATACACTGTGGAATTTCCACTGAGCATACAAAATTATTCATGACAGAAACATTGAAGGACCATCCTCCCCTCTCCCCCTGTGAATACCAATGAGAAACATAGCAAGAGGTTTTCTTTTGTCATGATCATAGTAAGGAAAGGAAATTTTAAACTAACATGTTTTGCAGGAGGGAAAGGAAAAGTCACTGCAAAATGTCGAAGACCAGGGGTGCAAGTACATACTTGCATTAACATCTCCCATCCCTGGAGCTGCAGTAATTTGCATGACATTATCTACCTGGGATGTTGCTATGGTTATCACCATACATAAGTAATTACCAGGGCAAATTGCACATACAGCGCACGGATTCACGCTGTCAGCCGCAAAGGATCTTTTTATACACTTGAAAAAGTACATGTTCAAAAAAACACTAATCACAAAGATTCCTCATATGAGAAAAACTTCAGGAGTGCTCCAAAATTGTTGTTAACTGTGCTTTTTGACACCTTAAGGACCAAATCAGACCATGTCCAAGTGAGGAGAGACACTGCACAGGCTCAGTAGAAAATCAGTCACCAGTAGCAGTAAGCAGAAACCAATCAGCAGGAACAGTGGAAATCCCTGCCAAAGAGTTTACAGTATAAGCAGATGAGAAAGGCAAAGAGAAGAAGTGGTCTATCAGACAGAGCAAATGAGATTGTCAGTTTCATTGATAACACAGGTCACGATTATTTTGGGTAGATTATGTCATGAAACATTCTTCTGTCAACAGGGCACAAAAAGATGAGTAGGAGAGGAGGAGAGAGTGATGTAGACTATACCCATGCTAAGAAAAAGATAACAGATACTGTGTTGTGATGAAGCAGCTAGTCAGGACAAGCCAAAACTAAGCTTAATCAAAGTGGTTCTCTGAAAGTTCCCCTATTTCCTCTCTTGCAAAGTTTCTGCTGCTGTTTGCAGGCTGGGATCTGATTGTGCTGAGTGGTTTCCCATAGAAGCTGAGACAAAAGGTACAGTCCATCTACACCTGTACACTCAAGCTGAAGAGAGCAGTTAACACACAGCAGAATTTGGATGTAAATAAAAATACAGGGTATCTAATGCTAGGTCATACCAAGTAAATTAGACATTAAAAGCTCATTCTGAAACACTGATACTGTTACATTTCCAATAAAATACAGTTGTACTATAAACAAACAGCTTGAGCTGCAGTCTATTGGTGTCAATGAAAATCTCCTAATGAGTTTGAAGAAGGTGTTCGGTGTCCTCAGGAAAAGAGAAGGCTTTAAGAAACAGTGCTGATACTGTGACCTGAGTAAACCACATTAGGCTAACTGGAAGGTAAAGTATAAATCTGAAAGGTACAAAATATGTTTCTATAATCTAATTTGAGGTGGCATACACAAGTCTCACATCCATTCAAACCAACTGTATCTTCTGTGTACAGAGAAATGCTGCAATTATTCCAAATTTACAAACGACAGTAGAATTGAGGAGGAAAAGTGTTATATTTTCCATTTGTAGCATCTCTTAAAAACAAGTTCTTTTGTTTATTTAGAAATCATCTGCTTCTCTCAGACATATATTTTTACCTCCTAGTAGTACCAGGTACTATAATGCCATCAAGTATTTTGACTTTTTTAGCACATAGGACTAGAAAAACACACTGACAGAGGTATGCTTTGAGAAGAGCTTTGCTACTGGAAGCATGACAAGAGCAGGTATGAGCCAACAGGCAGTCAGAGAGCACAGCAACCCTTAGGGATCATTTCCATGGCCTCAGGGAAGTCACAATTAATGATGTCCAGAAACACTGGCTAAAGATGCAAGACATATGTAACCTCATTAGGAAAAAGGCAGACTGAAGACAAGGAGAGGTGAAATAAGTCATCTCAGGCTTTATCCTGGTGACTGGATGCCCATGGTGACAGGAGTATTGTAACTCTAAATATATTTCATACAAAACAGTTTGTTGGCTTTAAATATATCAGTGAAAGGGAAAGTAAATATGTGAAGAGCAAAATGCAAGATGGAAAAAGTGAGATAAATATTGTTAGATTCAGAGGAAAAATGCTATAAACAGTAAGCAAAGCTCTTTGATTTGCACTGCTTTCCAGCCCATAAAACTCTAATATCTGCCAGCGTTTCATTAAAAGCTTATGAACTACCCAGCATGCCTGCTCCTGCATAAATGTATTGCTAAAAAACATTGTCGATGTTGCAGATCTGGTATTTCGCAATGTTTCAAAAAAATCTTATGTGTACAAAACTCAGATGCATTATTGAAAGAAGTGTGGATGGTGAAAACAGCCCCACAAACTCTAAAACTAATTAATCATCCAAGAGCAGTAAGTTTCTCTCAGAGATGTTTGAAGTAATATCTCTAAAACAGAAAATACAAATATTTTAAGAAACAGGCATTGTGGATAAAGGACTTAAGAGAAAACTATCATTTTGTGAATTGAGTAAAAGGAGTCGAAGGCATCTCTTCACAGAGGATTGAGAGTTCAAGGTCATGACAGCTCAACAGCAAAACCTGTAAATGTTAATCTGAGTGATACAAAGATCTGGCAATGCTAAGACTGACCAGATCAACAACTGTTCTGACTGAATGTGCAGCCTATTCTCAGCATTACAGCATCAGACTTCAGCCCTCTAAGGACAAGTAATGGCAATATCATTCTTTTTCCACAAAAAGTCATATTGGATCAATCAGATCTTTATTGTTATTACCAGTGGTCCCAAATCAAGTCTGGAGGGATCAGAACGCTCATGATTTCCCATCTTTCATAAGACCACTGATTTTCAGGGCTCGTTCTCACTGGAACCCAAACACAGGGCAAAATTAAAATGTTCCGACAGGCAGAACCCGTATCCCTGAGGCAAAGCCTCCCAGTGTCTGGAGGCTTTCCAGTGAACGACCATTTATGCACTCAGCCCATTCTGCATTGCTCTTACTGTAGCTCTCCTCACAGAAGCGCCTCCAAATTGTTCTGACAACAAAACATAAAAATTCATTTCCCACATCCCTCAAATAACTTAATATCCCTCTGCTGCTAAGATCAAGCATCAAGCTGATGTTTGATTACAACACTGATGGGGTGAATGGGCAGTAAAGCCTACCTGTTACCCATGCAAATGGATCTTTTAACTAGCAGCACACTCCGGCACTTGTGGATATGCAAGCTAAAAATTCAGCACCTCAGCACAAACCCACTTGTGGAATAATGCTAAAAACAATATTACAGATGTAGGAAGCAGAGACAGGAATATTAGAGGACCAAGACACAAAAAAGCCATATCTGAATTATTGCACAAATATGAGATTGCTGAGTAAGTTAACAAAAATTTGGTTTTGAAGGTATATGCTTAATAACAAACAAACCCGAACACAGTAGAAGAATTACATCTGACTAGCTTTGGAAACTCAAACACAGCTGGTCTGATCAGCTGAGCCCTTTTCATGCTGCCACATGCATATCATAGCTCTCAACAAAGAGCACTGAAGGACTTGCTCTGCTGTGGATTCACAAACATCCCCAGACTGTCCAGGCCTACAGGGCTGCTCGTGTGACTGAGCTCCAGGGGGTGCATTACTGTTCCTCTCTGTCTAATTAACAATGTATTTGACTGTTTAAAATGTTTGAAATTTGCTGTTGTTGCCAATGGTTCTGAGGTGATCCAGCACTAGCCCTGCATGGCTCTCATTTACGCTTTGCACGAGTCACAAAAGGCAGAAGACACCACACATAGAAATCTCCGGCACCACATTTCTGCAGTCATTACAACCAAATCCTCCATCAGACACAGCTCAGCTACGGGCAAGCTTTAGGTCAAAAGGAATTCTACCAGTGTAACAACAGCACAAGGGGAAGCTGTGGTCTGGCGCATCATCTTGCACATCCGTGTTAGTGGTACACCCAAAGGCCACATCAGACGGGGTTTATACAGCCTGTGGGCTGGGCTGACAAACCAATTGTTGCAATTTGGAGTAGTAACACCCTCAGGTCCAAAGTAACAATGGACAGACCGGCCTTGGTGGTGGAGCACAGTTCACCACAGGACCCCTTAGCAACAGGGTCATTACCCTGCAATGCACCGCACACAATGACAATCTTCTCTACACTCTATTTCTCGAGTTGTGAATGACGCGTATAATATAGGAAAAAGAATCATACTGGGAAAACGAATCAATTACTTCTGCCTAGAGACTTTCACAACTGTGAACAAAATAAATTTAGGCAAAACAAACCAAAACCTTTTTCTTTACTATACGGTTTGGGCTTCCCCTCTCCTACATTTTCAGGATCCCAAGTTCGGTTCCCTTTCAGTGACGGTGACAGCGACCCCATCACGATAAATACCCCTTGTGAGAATGCTGGCAACCTTTTCCCCCCACAGTTTTGTTTTGGTTTGGTTTTGGTTTTGTTTTTTTCAAGACAGCATGGAGGGGTTTGTTTGCTTGTGTTAAAACCACTCTTTTCCTTTCCCAACCGATTTCAGATGACAGCAGAAACCATCATCATCCTGGCGCTCTGGGTGAACGAGCAGCAGCGGCGGGACAGCCCCGACGCGCTGTTTCGAGCTGCTGTGGTGTTTATCAGGCTGAGCTCGGGGCGGTCCGGCGGTGGCCGAGCGGAGCGTCCCCTCCACGGCTGCCCGTGAGGGCTCTGCCCGCGGCCCTGCCCCGCCGCCCGGGCCCCTCTGCGGACGTGGCGCAGCCGGGCCGGGCGCGCTGCCAATGGCCGGGCCGGGGGCGGAGCGGGTCCGGGGCGGGGCGGTGCTGGGCCGGGCGGGCAGCGGAGCGGAGAGGGGCTGCGAGAGCCGGGCCGGCGGGGCATGGCGGCCGGCGGGGTGCTGAAGGCGCTGCCCGCGCTTCTGCTGCTGGCGGCGGGCGCGCTGGGCAAGCCCACGGCGCGGCAGGAGCGGGCCCGGCCCGGAGCAGCGCAGCACGAGGACCGGCCCGGCTTCCAGTACGACCACGAGGCCTTCCTGGGCAAGGAGGAGGCGCGGAGCTTCGACCAGCTCAGCCCGGAGGAGAGCCGTGAGCGCCTGGGGTGAGCGCCCGGCCCGGGCGGGAGACGTGGCAGGGGGAGGGCCCGATTTGGGTCCGGGGCGGAGGAGGCGGCCTGGGGCTGCTGAGTGTGCGAGGGGGCAGCGGGACCCTTCCCACCCTGAGGGGCAGCCTGGACCCCAGAGTGCTGCCCTGGGCCCCAGAGTGCTGCCCTGGACCCCAGTGTGGCCTGCGGGTCGAACCTCTGGGTTTTGACTTCTCTCACATGCCGCTGGTTTTGCAAAGGAGCAGCCAGCAAGTCATGGCTTTGGTGTTTTTCTCCTGCCTTTTCTGGCCCCACAGCAATTAACCTCACGGAGGGAGCTGCTGTACCGGGTGTTGGACCTGCACCTGGAGGGCTTTGCTGCTGCAGCTCCCTGTCTCTGGGACACTTGCCCACATCGTATCAGCGTTAATCGAGTTTAAACCATTCCTTCTTTACAGCTGCGTTTACAAGCCCACTTCCCACAGCTTTCCCACTTACGACTTCTTTGCTCACAGAGTTTCAGTTGCTGTTACTTCCATGCTGCTCTTTATGCAAAGAACAGGGACCATGCCTTACTTTACTGTTTCTCCCTCCGTTACACCTATAGGAAACCAGATCACTAAGCAGAACTAAATCTAACAGGAGTTAAAGAAAGACCCTATAATGTAGTTACCACGAAGAAGATTGTTTAAAACATCAGCATGTTCTCACCAAGATTCCCCCTGCCTTCCCTTCCACAGGGAGTGGCGCTTGCTAATTTTCTGTCTGGTCCTACCATAAGCAGTAGCACTGTAATCTCACTGAATAACTTCTTGATCCTTGATAGTCATTACTATTTCTGTGTCTCAGTGAGTAAACAGATACTGATTACCAGAAATTATCAACTTCATCCTCATTGTTTCAAGAAGGAGCAAAAGAAACCATGTTCTCAGCATATATGATCTGTGACCTAGATTCTCATGAGTTGTGTCACCATCATGGACATGCCCTCCTCATATTGGTCTGCTCTTACTAGTACAGATAATTCAGTCGAGGATGTGATTTAAAAATACAGCTGTTTTTAAACAATTTTTACAAATGTTAACTCAGCAAGGTAAGAAGGTTTTACTTCCAGTGATCTCACTGATTGCCCTTTGGAGGGGTGGCACAGGCATGTTAAAGTACAGCCACAGTCTGTAACCTTTTAAATGGAGGTGACTGAAATGGCCCTCTGAGGACACATGGTGAGGTGAGCACTGTGCATCACAACATCAGGGATGTGGTTCCTGGGGGGCTTTTGGGAAAGTGTATAACTTCCAGCATTTCCCAACCTTGTAATTTTGGATAGTGGCATGCTGGGAGGTAGAGGATATAAAAAACATCTCTTGGCTTAATAATCAGATATACTAAACCCCTTCCCCCATTTCTGTTATGGGCAACTTCTGTAGTGAGTTACAGTCACTTCTCAGCAAGTGATTGGCTTTTAAGAAGAATGCAGATTTAATTAAAAGCTATTTTTGAATGATTTCTGGGAAAAACCAGAAATACACAGTCTGCTGCTCTAAGCAGAGTGCATGCTGCTGTATTTATAAGTTATTTTACCTTGCTTAGGAAATGTGGCAGCACCTTGGTTATCCCAATAATAACAGTAAAAAGTGAGATCCACAGTCCATACAGCAGCTTTTTATCTGTGCCTTTGGGGGCCTGTAGGCAAGACTGTTTCATTGTCCCCCTCTTCAGCTGAGAAGTGGGGTGGAATAGTGCACATAGATGCAATGGACCTATAAAAACAGGTGAAAAGGAGGAGGCATGAAACATTTTCTGGTACACAGTGCTGACTTCTTTCATGTTATACATTGCCAAGAGCTACTAGCAAAATCATTCAATATCTTAACAATAGAAAGAAATACCAGTTAAACAAATTAAATTAAATTCATTGTGGGGAAAATCTGGTGACAAATAGAGCCCATCATGTAGGGAAGGGGACCACTGGCAACTGACTGATACAAAAGAGATATGGTTTTCTAGTCAGTTAATTCACATTTTACTAATTCAGAAAGGAAATTCAGCAGCCCCTTTTTGCCCCATAACTCAGAAACAGTGTGTTTATAAATTCAATCTGGTACTATCAGACTTACACAAGATTGCTAGAAGTTCAGCAGAAGCTGCTGCTGTTATTTCAGCAACCACTTTTGTAACAAAGGCTTGGTAAGAGACACTGCTTCACTACCTGAGCAGTTCCAGTTGGCAAAGTGTGGTTTTGTGGAGAACCAAGATATGGAACTGAAAAGAATGTTTAAAAGTGCAGATCTTTTTCCTTGTGTCTTGTGGCTGCCTGGAGTTTTAGGGAGCTCACCTGTTGAATGTCAAGTCAGGATTTAGAAAAGCTCCTGCTCTTACTCCTGCATTCCAATGGCATGTCAGTATTGCGTAGGCGTGGCATGAGCCAGCCACCAGGCAAGGCGCAGGGCACCTGCAGACAGGCTGCCCCTGCACCTCGTGGGCAGGGTGGATGGTGCTGATGTGCCCAAAGCCAGTGTGGATGTGCCACAGAACCAAGGTGGGTGTGCTGGATGTGCTCAATTCCAAGAGCAGGGACAGAAGCCGGTTTTACAAGCTCAGCCCCAAAATGATGGAGTTTATCAATTGCAGAAAGATTAATTGCAGAGAGATTAGTTGCAGAGAACATAAATGGTAGACAGAGCATTGTCTTTTTTTTTTAAACTGCAGCTGTGTGCAGAATGTTTCACTCCTGCTGATTTCAACAGTGCTTGAGCTGGCAGCTTTACACTGCACAGAGGTTTATAGCCCAGCTGTCAGCAGTGGCTGGAGACCTGCTGCAGACTTGATATTACTTTAGTGAGTAACAGGCATTCCTAGCAGCACCAGCAATACTGATTTCTGTTGGGAATGAAAGAAAAAGAAACAAGTGGAGGGGCAGGCATGGAAGGGGAGACTGTATATGGTGTACATCCCCAGCATTACACAGTCTCAGAACTCACTTCACCCTGATGTCAGTCTGCTTGAAAGCCAAAGGAGAAACTCCAGGTGTCCACCAAATCCCGGATTTTTGCCCTGGTTACCTCCAGCAAGTTTGAGTACAGGCTTTGTCCTGAAGTGAAACTGGTGTCTCCTGCTCTGAGCCAGCATGGCCACTCCCTATAGGCAGTGAAGAACAGATCTCCAAGACAGGAGGCACAACTTAAGAAAGCCACCAGGTATTCTCTGCTCACTAATTTTGTTTGTGCAAGTTCCCTTCGGATTTTTTGTAGCAATGCTGAATAATGAATAGAGGCATATTCCTTAAGATGATGTGTAAAATGCGGGAAAGCCTGAACCAGTAGGACAGCTTTTAGGAGTTTGGGCCACTCCGTTCTTGTGGAAAATCAGGGCCAGATAAAGATTACTAAAATTGGCCTGACATGCAGTTTGGTTTTCTGCCAGCTCTTAAAGATGCTGATCTCTTTTTACAGGAAGATTGTGGATAGAATAGATGACAACAAAGATGGCTATATCACAACAGAGGAATTAAAAAACTGGATTAAACGAGTACAGAAACGCTACATCTATGAAAATGTGGCTAAAGTTTGGAAAGACTATGACCTAAACAAGGATGATAAAATTGCCTGGGAAGAATACAAACAAGCCACATATGGTTATTATCTAGGTAAGAGAACATCTTCAGATTGTATGATCAAGGATTTTTGAGATAATAAAATATGATCTCTTGCCTTGCAGTCAGCAGGATTTTGGTGTCGCATTTAGGACTCTTGAAGCCCACATTAAATTTTGTAGATGTTCAGAGGTCAAAAACACTTTTTAGTTATTTATTGCAGCCCTTTGCGCATAGGTCACCAGCACACAGAAGTTTTGTAGAAATACCATTAAATATACTGATACAGCTGAATTAAAGTCTCCTCCAGTTAGAAATATATTATTTTTTAATGTTTAAAAGGGTACTTTAATTTAAAAAATAATATATTGTCTAATTAACTGTATTTGTGAATTTAGTCTCTAAAATCTTAAGCCTAGATGTTGAAAATTTAGTTTGTGTCTAAGCTATAGCCAAGTTATTGATTAAATTCATTCTTGCAGAATAACGTGCTTCAGACTGTGATCAGCTGCAAATGAAAATCCTTAACAAATCAGGCAAAAGAAACATTTATTAAAAAAATATACCTGAATTCCCCCCACCCCCCTCCACATTCCCTTTGCTTTTATAAGTTAATGAAGGAAGAGGAGGAGAAGAGATCACTTAAGCTAAAGGGCAGTACTGACAGAACAACAAATCAGTATTAATTGACCATTTGTACTTACTGGAAATGAGGAGACAATATTTACCTACCACAGAGGCAATTTCTAGAGCAAGCTTCCTATACCAGTAAAAAATTCCAAAGTCTACCTTAGATTAAAATGGAGTTTGTTACATTTGTGAAAGGAAATGTTTGACATGCAGTCCCTGCAGAATTATCCTTGGAACCCTTCTCAGGCCTTTGTCTTTGCTCTCTCTAAGCCCCAAGATTGGGAGAGCAGCATTGTGGGCTTGTGTTAATGAACACTTAAAATTCCCATCTGTAATTCCTGGCCTGGTCTTTTTCACCTGTGTTTATCTCCCAACATATGAATTGTGAAATTGTTATGAGTATTTTTCGTTTTTAAAAATAAATCAGTTTAATCATCCTATTTTAAAAATTATATCAAATAGCTTTCCTTTTATGCCACTGAACACGCTGAAAAAATGACATTGTTTTAAACTGAGAATAATTGTTAGGTTCCCTGTAGCAGAGGCATAGCATGGAGATAATTTCAGTCAGTCTGCCACCTTCTGAAACTATGTTTCCTTGGTTTGCTCATCTTGAAACTGAAAAGTTGTGGGGATCATATTGATTCCTAAAGAAGAAGAAAACTTTTGTGAATGAAGTCTACCCCAAATGCTGCCTAAGTGGTGTTTGTAAAGGCAGATTAAAAAAAAAAATCTGTGAGGGATAATATACACTACTGCAAAATCCATTATTCTGGATTGTAACAGAAGGCTTGCTCAGAAATTTACCTCTACTACTGTCACCTTTAAAAATCTAACCAAGTACTTGACCCCTGAACTTAAAACTTCATGGGGAAGAGAATTTCCATTTAGAACAATTATTCTGGCAATAAACCTTTTTATTTATAAACTCAAACAGCTTTGTTTTGCTAGTATGTTTTAAAAGAAAACACTTCTGAGATCATCTTGATTCATTTGCAGAAAATCCAGAAGAATTCCAAGATGCAACTGATCAGCACAGTTTTAAGAAAATGCTGCCCAGAGATGAAAGACGATTCAAAACTGCAGATCTGGATGGAGACTTGGCTGCCACTCGTGAAGAATTCACTGCTTTCCTTCACCCAGAGGAGTTTGAGCACATGAAAAACATTGTTGTCTTAGTAAGCAAATCAAAATCAATGCCATTGTTTCTACTTTTATGGATGAACTTTGAAGGTTTCTCTAACCTTTGCAGGCAGGGTTTAGAAAGAGGCACACACATAATAGCTAAATGGGGAACAGAAAGGGGTGCCTTTCATGATATTCACTTGGTTTAGAAGTCTCAATGTAAGAAAGACTTTTTAAGTGCTCTTAGATAGCTCCTAAATGGAATCAAGAAACAATCTTGGGGCACAGACTTAAACCGAAATAAAGGAGGGTGTGCTGACATGCAGCAGCTGAGTGTTTCATGCAAGCTGGTATCTGCCCCTAAGGTAAGCAGTTCATTCATACAGGGAATTTTTTTCAACATGAAAGGATACTTGTGTATTCATTGTGTAAACAGTCACCCTGGATTTAGTTGTGTACAGGGGCAGGTCAAGGCCTCAGCATTTTAAATGATCAAAGGCAGGTAGTCAGAGATCTCAGTATTTTCTTGATTACTTTCATGCAAAATTGTTTTCCAGGAAACCTTAGAAGACATAGACAAAAACGAGGATGGTTTTGTAGATCAAGATGAGTACATTGGTAAGTGTTGTTACTTGTTTCTTATATAATCTCCAGTCCATTTTTCCATCTTCTCTCAAATTTGCAGCAGCATTAAGAACCCAGAGTGAACAGTTTGGTGTTCCAGTTCAACTATTTTACACCAACCATCCAACCCAGCAAGTTTAATTTCATTTTAGGTAGGTAGCAACGTGACCAGGAAAATTCCTCATGCTTCACAGCACAAAATTCTCCTCTTGTTCTCATTTAATTCAGCTAAGAGTCATATGAGAACAAAAGAAGAGAAGCTGGAATAATATTTTTCATGGCAGGGATATTTGTATATTACACCATGTTAACTGCTGTTTGAAGGTATTGTTTAGAAATGCAGGAGGATCAGAAAATGAATTGGTCTTTTCCCAAGTTTGGATGGTTCTCAAATATCCAAAACACCTGGGAAGCAACCATTCCAAAAAGAGAAAATTCACCTTGTTCGTACTAGTTTTTTTCCTAGTTTAATTAGTAAGTAAAGCCCATATTTCTGTAGTGATGATACCATTATATTTTGATGAGTTTTAAATCCAGAAAGTAGCACTAAGAAGACATTAGTGCAAAGTTGGATGAACCTTTCTGTTTCTAGTGGTGCTATAAAGATCACACAGAATCAGGAACAATATACACATGCTAATTAATGGCAGGGGGTTCTGTTCCTTGTAAATTATATTTAGCCCAGAAAGTGAATGCTATTCATCTATGACTGAAATAACAGAGCAGCATAATTTCCACAGTAATTTCAGTTCATTCAGTGACATTACCTACATATAATTATAAGGTAATTGTCAACATTTGTTACCATGTGAATGCTGGTTTTTCTTGTCTTCTATAGATAGGAACATAGAATGTTCTAGTCACGATCACCCCACATTGGCAAGGATGATAAAAATCAAATTGACAGGACATGTCAGTTGCTTCAAATAAACAATATAATTTGCACTTTAAAAAATGAAAAAAGAAAGTGAATGTGTTGTCTGAAGTTTTCTTCATGAATTGAGAAAACTATGCTTAAAATACTCCTACTTTCCTTTTCCAGTTGTAATTTTTTTAAATTTTGATGAAGTTGGAATCGAGAAACCAACAAAAAACTAATTCTCTTCTTTGCTAGTTTATAAGGAACAACAAAAACAAGTCCAAAAATTTCAGTCTCTAGATGGAGTATTTTTTGGGGACATTTGCTGAAGCTTATAGAATAATTCCACCCTCCTTTTCCTTTTTTTCCTCCCATTTTGTCTCTTACAAAATTTGGTTTAGATTTATACAAGCAGCAGAGCAAAACACCTATAAAAATGTTGAGCAGAGAGAACTAAATTCTCCCTGTGCGTGGGCAGGTAACAGAGTATTTCAGGGACACTGGGGACAGTGACAATGGAGCACCTCAGCCCGGTGTACACTCTCACACTGCAGGGTCAGCAGGGTATTCCTGCCTCTGAATTCAGCATTTATGTTTCCTACAGACACCAGCCAGCCTCTGACCCTCACACCATCCATGTAGGTACACTTTTCCTTAGCACATCCTTGAAAACCAAATCTAAAAGGCACGGGAGAGGAGAGGAATAGTATCACAAAGCAGACTTTATTTCTAAATAGAAAAGTGGAAGGCTTGAGGAATAAGTAGTCCTGATGAGCAGGAAAGGATTGGCCACAGTGACCACAAGAATGACGTGGACACACCACTCGTAGTTTGGAAGGCACTGCAATGTAAAGAGCATTTAGAAGTCAGTTGTTTTTGATAATCACTGCTACTCTCCTGTGTTTATGCAGAAAGCAGCTACCACTGTGGCATGGTTCTACCAATGCTTCCAAAATGTAGCACAGGAGGGATGTGCAGAGCAGCTCGTGTGTAATCTCTGCATCCTGTGTCACAAACGGTGCTCCCTCCACAGGTACCAGTCTGTGACAAGTGCACTGTGCCTGTGGTTCCTCGCAGAATGCACCATGGTTCATGACTTCTCCAGCTGTGTCTTTCTGGAAGAGTGTCTTCTACTGAGTGTGCTGCAGCACTGCATGGTTAAAAGAGAGCTGATCTGCTAAGCTGAATGTCTCTTACACAGACTTCTGTAAAAGCAGTACAAATGCATGCAAGTTCCATTTAGCAATATTTGTTTGCCTAAATTCCCCCTGTGCCTTTTTTCCTGTAATCACTCTGCTGGCTGGAGTCTGATCTTATCCACAAAGACATTTGCTGGCAGGGACAAGATAAAATGGCTAAGTTCCTTTCTCCCCGTGTGACCGAGCCTAGCACTAAAGCTTATGACTGCTATTCAGCCAAAGATCCGTAGAGGATTTTGTTCATTCTGAAATTCAGATGATGGTCTTTGAACACGTTCACCGCTCCTGTTAACCCCACCAGCACTGCACAGGTATTATACAGGGTAGTGTGAGAATGAGCAGAATCACCAGCAGTGCAGAAATAGGCCTGAGAGAAGATACAGCTACTCTCTTTACACCCCACGTTTCTTTTTCTGTACAGACACTGTGCAAAGAGTGAAAAGTTGTCTCCTCTGAGGAACACTATGAAAATATTTTTAGTTTGTGCTTGATTTGCAAAGTAAATAGGGCTCAAGTAAAACCCTTATTTCCTCCAGCTGATATGTTTGCAAATGAAGAGGGTGGACCAGAGCCTGACTGGGTGATTACAGAGCGTGAGCAGTTTTCAGATTTTCGTGATCTCAACAAGGATGGAAAGATGGACAAAGATGAGATCCAGCACTGGATCCTCCCCCAAGACTATGATCATGCACTAGCTGAAGCCAGGCACTTAGTCCACGAATCTGATGTAGACAAGGTATGTAGTGTTCCAGTATTGTTTTTAAAGAAGTTATATAAGGTATTGTGGGGTTTTTAAAAATACCAGCTTGCAAGAATTTATTACTAATAACTTTTCTTTAGAGGCTAGAATTGCTAGTGGATTAATGTTTCCATACCAGTTGCAGTTGGTAGAAGCTCTAGAAGTTCCCCAGACTTTCATTGGGTGGGAAACTATCATCTTAAGCCTGGACATTTTAACACAGCAGAAGTACTCTTTTTCCTTTAAGAGTGGTCATGACTTTTGTATGTTAATGTAGACTAAAAGAGGAAAATAAGGCTACGTTTAGATACCCCTTGTACTCAAATGTAGGAGTAGCAAAACCACTCTCAGTTCTATATTCCGGCATGTATCTTTCACTTAAACACTGGCTCTGATGAGGGACAGCATATTCCAGATGGTGGCCTTCAGAAGTGTGTAACGCAAGCAAAGCTGGAACCTGAAAACCAAAGTACTCTTATTGCAGAAAGTGTAAATTGCTAACATCTTCCACAAAGTGCACCAGCGGATTTTTATTTTTACTGTCAGGAAGATGAACCAAACCACAGGGCAAAAATGTGTACCAGATAATCAATCTACCGTTAAGCTACTGTTCCTACTGCTTGGCAGTGAGATCATTGCAAAGAACTTTCAAGTAGAAGTTTGACCCAACTGAAGCCTGTGGGATTTCTGTCTTCAACTGGGGTCCACATTTCACTCGCTGTGGCAGCTACAAATGGTTGCTGAACCTGCTTCCCAGGGCTCTTGCAAGTCTGTGCTGGTGTGTCTTTGACTTAGTTTTGAAAATATTCTTACAAATGTTTTGTTTTCTTCCTACCAGGATCAAAAACTAACAAAACAGGAAGTTCTAGACAACTGGAATATGTTTGTTGGAAGCCAAGCTACTAATTATGGGGAGGACCTCACCAGAAACCATGATGAACTATGATACAAAGTACCAACCAGTGTGCTGCACATCTTTTCTCCACTTTTCTGAAATCACCATGTCTGTTGTCTCTTAGAGGGAGGATGGGCAAGGGACACTCATAACTGAATGACTTGCATTAATATTATTTTTAACATGCCAGCTTATTACCTCAGAAACCATGTAGAAATAGCTTTTTTACTCCTTTCATATGATTAAATACAGTATATAATTACTACAGTTTCATTTTTGAAAAATAAGAAGGCTTAGAGCCTGACATGGAAAAGGCACTTCTAAAAACGTTGCAAAGAGTTAATAGCTGAGTATTTTCTTCAAATACCCACTTTTACCATAGTGAAGTGCACCTAGGATTAGAGCCCTAATGTTTAAACAGACTTAAGTTATTTAGTTGTCTTTTCTAATAGCATGTGACAGTTTAGAGGTAACCCTTTAAGCCTCCAACCCAGAGAAGAGTTTGATACCAGCTTTGTCTCCACACAGTTTGTGTGTCCCTGTTGGGTCTGTGGTACTGCAGGAGTGTCCAGCAGCCCCCTGACCCCTGCTTTAATGTGCAAGATGCACAGGTGGCCCTTGTCCCTGACCCTGGCATTCCCAGCCAGGGATGCAGAGTCCAGCATGGCAGCTGTTCCTTCTGACAACAGGAAAGGTACAACTGTTTGTGGGCTTCGCTGCTTCCTGGAGGAATTGTGCCACATGGAGCTTAATTTGTCTCCCGCTTTTCACACTTTACCCCAGCCTGACTCTTGTTCACACAGTGTGAATGGCAGCAGCTCTGTGATGGAGAAGGAAAGAGACATATCACCCCTCTGGGCCTTCTGTCTCCTCTGCCACATAAGAGGACAGATTTTTGTGGCTGAAGTTCTGGGTTTGCATGTAGATATGCATAAGTACATGTTACTGAAGCAACTCTAAAGGCAGCTCTCCTTCCAAAAAAGAGGGGAAGCTTTCCACACAGGTGCTTTCTTTTTTACTGTGTAATGTGAGTTGTTAACATGTATATTTTTATATACCAAACTTATCTAAGTTTGGTTGTTTTAAAATGTACTGGTTTTAAAATAAGCACAATAAAACCAATACTTCTTTTTGATACTGTGAAGGTGCCATAACATTAACACAGATTACCAGAAAGATGATGTGAAAACACAAACCAAGCCTCTAAAGCCGGTAGTTCCCAAAGCATTGGAATGTTCATTTCCAAAAGCATCTGGACATACAGCTCCCACTGTTGTTTGTCACCTCATTAAATGAAAATAGAAAAGCCCAAAAGAAGTGCAGTAACTGTTGCTGTAGTGCTGGGAGATCAGGACTCCACAGCAGCATTCTCTGGGAGATTCCTGGAAGGTTTGGTCTAAAACATCACACCCTGTTCCCATAACCATCCAGAAGGGAGCTTGAGACTCCCAGGATGTGAGAAGCTTCAGCAGTTCAACACATTTGTGAAAATCATCAGGAGGCAGTGCAGAACTGTGACCACACTAAACACTGTCATTTTTATAAGGTCATAGAAGAACAGTGGTGGAATATTTTTCATCTTGCACTTGAAGATAATTAAATTGCTGTGTCTGACAGAGATTGCATGTGCTTGCTGGCACCACTGCTAAGCTTTTGGGGTATACTTTTTATGACATTGCCTGCAATATCTGAAAAATTCCTACCTCTCCCACTAACATACAGTAGGGCAAATGTCATAAAAGTGAACTGGTTTTGCTTTTACAGTACCCTCAAGTTAAATAAAGGCCTAAATGCAGTGTTATCTGCAATAAGCAATAAAATTGTATCTTGGCACATGCAAGTGATTATCTGTTTTGTTTATGGGTTGGATTTGGAAAGGTTTATTGTACTCAATAATTCTGACAATTTTTATCAAACTAACATTTTGCTAACAGATTTTCAGTACTCTATGTACACAGATTGTCTTCTGCTTTTTCAGGAAATAATACCTTAAAAGACCTCAAAAAACTGCTTGTTTCCAAGTGAAACTACAGCTTAGACTAAGCCAAGGATTTTCACTGGAGCCCAGGGGAAGGTTGTTTGCTCACTCTTGTTGAAATTCAGTGGGAGCTGGGTGCTGAGACACTAAGCATTGTTGCCCTCAGCTAAACATGACACTTTCAAATGCACTGTGCACTGTCCCAACAAAAAAACCACATCTGTGCTTTGACAAGCAATCACATTTTCTTCCACATTTCTAAATGAATTTGTTACAGAATTAGCAGCATGCGAGAGAAGAATTGTGTTCTCATATTTGTTCTTGATTCATGTTACTGCATAGAAGACATTGGTATTTTCCAGGATAAAACTATACTTAGAATGCTGAAATTGGAGGAGTTTTTCACTCCAACAGTAACTGAAAAATTAGATCCATAAAAAGGTTTTCTTTTTTTCCCAAAAGAACTCAGGTAGCATATATCCAGCTAGGAAAAAGGCAAACATGCCAATTAGAATGAGGTTTAAAATAATCAAATTATTTATCAATAGTGGGTAATGGGGTCATAGTAAAATTAGGAGCTTTTTTAATAAAGCAGAATGTAGAAACAGTTTTAGAGAACATAAGTATCCCTGATGTGATTTCATTTTAAGGCTCCCTTGTTTCTGCAGTTCCTCATGGTGTTTCTCTTACCAACATTCAGCAATGGCACAGTGCATTCCATGCACTAAATTTCCCTTTCAAGCTCAATGCACTATGGAAGAGTAACTCCAAAAGAGACTAGAGCTTCTGGGTTTAAATTTAACACTATTTAAGGAAAGGAAACCTTTGCTAGGGGATATAACTGTTAACATTGTGATTTTTCAAGCCTAAGGTTTCTAATGGGGTTTGACTGTTCCAGAGATAACATTTTTTTTCCTAGGTAACATATTTCAACTCCTATTATAAGCAAATGTTACAAAATTTTAGTGTAATGTGAAATACTGTAATGTCAGATAGCATTATTTATCTGCTTAATATGACTAAAACCATTAATTGCTGGGAGCCATACTTCATCCCAGCAACATGAAAATCCATTTTGTGCCTATCTTGTCAGTTATTGCCAATTTTCTTAATCAATTGTGACACAGTGAAATTCTGTTGGAAGCGTGTTTATGTATTTCCAACTGCAGGTTCTGTATGGTAACTTATTACATAGATCCTCCATTAACTCAGTGTTTTTACTATGCCTGTGCCACAATACATCAAAGGTAAATTTTTCTTACTTAGATATCTGGAATAGTCATTATTATCGCCCATGCAGTTTTAATTGTTGGAATTTATGAAATGAGCTAAGTGGGTAATGTTCATTGTCTTGTAATTCCATTTGATTATTCAATCAGGTTGAATCTGTCTCCTATTCCAATAAAAGGTACTGTACAAAACTCCCTAAAGAAAGGAGATCACAGCCCATCCTGCTCTTGTTATTCTTACACAAGTACCTTGCGATAGTTGCATAATGTTTTATTATTTGCTGTGCAGAAGCTGGTCTTGATCCCAGTGAAGTTATCATGAACTCCTAGTTCTAAGGAGTATAAGAACTACTCTAAGGCCTAGGCTAAGGCTTTGGCCACCCAAAGGCAAGCAGAACAATAGGGTGGTGGGACTGGAGGTCAGAAATAACCTTACAACCATCAGATCCCAATCTCCTTACTACTACTGAGCACTAACATTTAGGAATTAGACTGATTCATACTCCTGTGAGATAGTAAGGGTTTAAGTCTAGTTCATGGAAGGCCGTGGGTAAAGTCTTAGTGGTATGTTCAGGAGCCTGAGGCATTTTATTGAGTCATGGTGGCATCACTCTTAGCAAACAAAGTGAGTTTTCCAGACAGATAGAAAGATCTACAAACAAAGATTTCATAGTTAAGAATTGTGCAAAACCTGACTTGGCCTATAGTCAAGCACTTGGAAGCATCCACTGCTTCTCTTTTCATCGCTCCAGTTTAGTGGATATTGTGTTCCATTCAGTATGTCCAGCAAGCAGCACATTAACCATATTCACTAATCTCAAAGGAAGAATTGAGGACTGTTTCCCACTGAAGCTTCAGGCACGAATAAGGCTGATGTCCCTGAGACTCGAGTGCTGTATAGATTATCCCACTCACGACAAATTTCAAAGCAACCTCAGAAGAACAAGTTACCAGCTTTCCTTTAGTGTGAAACGGTGAGCAAGGAGCACACACACGTGCACATGACACAACAGGCGATTTCACACCTGCATTCTGCCTCTCCACAGGACAAAGGAAAACATCTCCAACAAGTGGGAGCATTTCTTCACTATAGCAGTGACAAGAATACAATTATCCTGGGTATGCATTCCTATTCCTATTGATAATTAAGGGATAGCCATCCTCAGCACAAATGTTGATTCTGAGGGCAGCAGAGGCAAAAGAGCTCACTTTCATGTATTGTACATTAATTGTTTTCCCTGCGGAAGAATTTATTTCATAATCATAAAGGGTCCAACTATAGTCTGGTTGGCTAACTTTTGAAGTTTTAGTATTTTTAAATGTTTCTTAGTTGTCTTGTGAAGTTGACCACATTTGTGGTCTGAAACTGCCACATACCTGAAATTCCAGAAAAGCAGTATGGAACAAGTGATCCTGAATCTGAGTACTAGCTAAGGGTGACATATGCATTAGAAATGACAATGTTCCATCATATCAACAAGAATTTAGATATGTATCGACATGCGTAGGAAATATTTTCTTTATATGAGAATAGCCTGACAGCCTTTAAAAAGGACCAGTGGGGGCACTAAAGATGAAAAATTAGTATAGCTTTTGAAAACATAGCTTGAAGTAATTATTGTACTTACTGAACTCCCAAGAGCCTGATGTTCTCAGAGCTTTGCAGGACATTCTCTTTGGGTAAAAGTTGGTGAATTTAATGTTTCAGGAAGAAATAAAAGTGGGGATAAGCTTTTATCATTAGATCAACTGTAAGATAACATAGGCATACAGAACATAGTATTGATGAGATGGACAGAGAAATCCTCCCAAATTACTCCCAGCCTTGGTTGCTGGGACACAAAAGGAAGGATTCCTAGTTGAGAGCCCATCAAATGACAAGTGCAACAGATTTCAGATTGCTAAAACTTCCCGAAACCTTTACATGATAACGTGTAGATAAGGCATTTTAAAATCATAGGGAGCATCTTTTTTAAAGGGTGAATGCACAAGGAAATTCCACGGGCAGCAGGAATGAAGTAACAAGAGTGGCTGGACAGGTATCCTAGATTATAACAAAACCAAAAGCTTCTCTTCATTCCTGCTTTTAGCTTAGCAGATTTTGCATCAATTCCTTCACCTGTCTTTTTTCTTTGTCCTTGAGTTTTAAATTCAGCTAACAGTACATATGTAACATTTCTGGGAACCCCCAAACCTCCCCAAATAGCTGATAACTGAAATGGTTTGTGCCAAAGAAACGAAGTTTCCACAGCTATTACATCTGCTCCAAACTGGATACAGCCAAGTATAGTTAAACAAACAAAAAAACTCCACAAATACAACAGACTAAAAAAAGTATTATTCCATTATTGCCATATATGCTTACAAACATAAATATAGCTAACCTGAAACAGACTTATTTAGGGTTATACTGAGTTGGAAAATTTAGTTTACTACAAAATAATTTAAAAGTTAGCTCTATACCTGAAAAGTATTTGTATACTTGCAGGTTAGAGAGTACTGTTTTCATGGAGACAATAAATGCAGTAATTTACATTGGAGTTTAGTTAAACTGGCAAATATTTCCTGCATGGGTCTTTCTCTAGGGTAGCTGCATGACCTATTCTTGAGCTAACAGTCAAACCCCATGGCTCTGTGCCAAGGCTGCCTATTCAGCTTCTTCATAAAAATGTCTATGTTAGATCAGCTCTATACGTGCTGCATGTTCTGATTGTGGAGTTTGGAAACGTGCAGTCATCACAAAACCATTATGAAATTATTTGAGTATAAAAGGCACCTTTTCAAAGCCTTGTTCTCCACCCGCAGTAGGTTTACAGGACAATTCTGTAGACATCGAAATGGATGCAATGATTTATTTTTCCTCCTTTTGCAAGGAAATCCATTTTCTGCACTTTTTACCCCAAAACTTGTAAAAAGTAAACTTACATACAAGATGTTAAATTAGGTCCTCCAGGATAAGGAACTTGGGGATAAAGTAGATTTTCCCTTGAATCAGATTGTATTCATGGTCGAGCTTTGCAGAGAATTTTCTAGGCATGTAACTGTGATGTAAATAAACATTAGTTTAATAGTGAGAACCTGTGTCCAAAATGCAATCAACAAGTAAGGCCCTTCAACTGTGGCTTCAGAAGGTATAATTACGGTGCATAAAGCAGACAGTGCAAACACACCCCCCCCCTTCATATTCCTGCATCCCTTCATAACATACACAAACACAGCTGAAATGAAACAGGCAAGATGAAGAGCAATGAGAAACGACATGAAATACTACCTTTAAAATCTACTTTATTCAACTGGAAACAAAACATTTTAAAAGGTGATAATGCTCTAAAAGCTATTTAACTCACCAGCCAAATCAAACTGACCAAAATCTAATTTATTCCTTGTCTTGTTTAGCAGATGCTTAAAAGATCAATATAGTTGTCTCTGTAGATCAACATGAAATATTAACCAGCCTGAGTGTTCTGAAGCTTTTTACAACATATTCAGCCTCATTAAACATTAAGCAGCCTTGAAATATAAATATAAAATAACTATCAGCTTCCTATCTTTCAGACACAGAACAAAGGTAACTCAAATATGGGAAGCATGAGGAAAATATATTAAATGAACTGGGAATTCACAGAGAAGTTAACTTTGGAAAGCTGTCAGTATAAATTGGCTCAATCAGATACACTTTACCATAAGGAAAGGAAATATTGTAAGATCAAAAGAATATCTGCTATGGAACAAGACAGTGATGTGGCATTTATAGCATGACAAATTAATAGAAATAAGCCTCTGACCACAACTATATTAATCTGGACCCAGTCGTTGTTTAAACTCCAGCTCCTTTCACCCCTCATATTTGCTGTAAGATCCCCTCCCCAGGTTCAGTGAGAATGGAGCCCTCTTTTCTCTGCTTTTCAGTACTGCCTGGTATGATAAAAATATCTGGGCAATACAGCAGAAAAGAATTTCAGGTTCACTAAAGGGAAATGTCAGCTTTGCAAATCACTGAAAGTAACCGGACATAAACTGTCAAAATAAGTCAGCGAGACAGCGTGGTTATTGTCAGCACGTAACTCAGGCCTGCAGTCCGAGCTGTGGCTAAAGGTTAGAGACAATATAGCAAGACAGCCCCACCAGAATGTACCGATCAACCAATTTAGCTAAAAATGCTGTTTAATTTTAATAGATGCAGTATGTTTAAAACCTGTTGCTCCCATTTAGCTGCTTGTTTTACACACATTGATAGCGAAGAATAAAATCCAACCTCCCAGGGGATTGCCTTTACCACTGCTGAGTCTGCCAGGGTTTACAGAGAAGCACTGGTATCAGAGCAGACAGACCACTGCTACAGTTCCTTGCAGCCACCTTCTCTCAGTTTGGGAAGAAGTGAAACTGCATGGGATTCATTCACCTGCAGAGAGACAAGATTTTGTAAACAGTACATGGAGCTATTAAGTTCAAATTCTCTTCTACTGCATGAAGGTAGGAATGCCAACAATTAGCCAATCCAAAACCCCTAAGGAGTTGAGAAGGAAACCAAGAAACTAATTTGATACACCTAGAGGCAAAAAAAAAAAAAAAGAAAAAAAAAAGAAAAAAAAAGTATTTTTGAATTTTTGCAGCATAAGCAAGATAGTAGTGGGCTCACATAAAGAATAAGTGTATCGGACACATTAAGAAGCAATATTCAAATAGCATTTGACATTGGGCTATTTTTGTTGCATTCTCAGAATAGAACTGGAAAGATACTTTTTCATTCCACTGCATTACACCATATTTTTTTATATTTTCTCTACCTGTATGCCATGCTGTTTGAACAGCATCAAATCAAATGTTTTACACCCACTTGCATGCTGAAATTTCAGATGTGCTTTGTAGACAGTGTTATGCTATCTCCAAATATATATTCTAAGAGGAAATTAAAAATTATATGTAATGGGAAAAGATCACACACACTGTGAGCAAATTTTTAAGTCAAAGGGACAAATCATTGCCAACAGTGACAGGCTTGTGGAGGCAAGTAAAGCCTCAGATCTCCTGTACCCTCTTCAGTTCTGCACCATCTCTCCCTGCTTCTGGTAAAACTCAGAACAATCCCAGATAAAGGTCAGCCCTGCACTACCAGAACCACGCTCATCCCTTCCCTGTTATGCTGGTTTTTGTTGTTGGGTTTTTTTTTGGTTGGTTGGTTTTGGTTTGTTTTTTTCTGCCTGGAGATTCTCAGAGCTGAGCTGCCTCCTCAGTTCCACTCAGCAGTGACACAAGGAGTCGCACACATTTCTTACAGCCACAGTGGTGGAGCACAGTGAAGCTGTAGCAAGGCACACGGATGAGGCTGCATGATGCAGACAGGAATGCACAAAATCCTCACAGCAGCTTAAGGAGCAGCATAGACCTTACTTGCTTCTTTAATCTGAGTGCTTTGCCAAAACTGCAGGTCCTGCAGGTTGTTTGGGAAGAAAGGTAATGTCACAGTTGTGTCAAGCATTTCTTTGATACCACGGTACAACGATACAACAGAGGAATCGAGCAGAGCAGTTTTCTTGCTGACATTGTCACGGCTCTTCTTTCCAAAAATCCTCTTTTCTCAAGGGTCTGCTTATTCATGTATCCTTGTATCTCACTGAGCTGCTGGTGTGTTGGAAACAAGCCAAAGACCACAGTTAGAAGGTCACCTAAGTGTTATGAAATTGGCATTAAGGCTTAGGGTAGAATAAGCAGGCACAAAGATAGGGATAGATAGGCAGCAATAGTACTGTGAGGGGAGAGGAATTTTCCATGTCCCACAGCTCTCCAGCCAAACCTGGAAATCAAGCACAGATGAAATCTGCTTCACTTTTTGTGCTTTGCTCCTCTTAAAAACCTGAGTAATATTAAAACCAAAATGAATTGCAAATTTACTGTAAATGTTTGCTCAGACAGGGTTTGCTTTCATCAAGCTGCACTTGCACTTCTCTTGAACATCCATCCAAACCTAGTTTCTGGAATGCAAACTTTGAAGACCTGCAGGTTCTTTTCATACAAGACCTCTCCTGTCCATGTACACAGCTAAGCCTTTTAGCCAGGCAGTCCCTCATTACCTATAACTTTATTACTACAGTGGTTTTTTTCCTGAATGCACAGCTCCAAGCAACAATGCAAAGCAGAGCAGTAATTCCCTCCCTCCTGTCCATCCAGTTCCATGGGACTCATCTTCACTTCCAAAAATCCTCCCAATCTCCAATATGGCTGATCTCTCACCCACTGCTGAAAGTTTTATTGCTGTTTTTCACCTAAGTTATTTTTTAAAGGCCAAATAGAAGCCAAAAAAATGTGCATATGCTCCCATGCTGCTCCTCATATTTCAGAGGGTTTTCTAAACTTCTAGTTAGCTCCCAATGCTCTCCTCAGCCACATCTTCAAAAAATACAACTGCCAACCAGCACATTAGTTATGTTTCCTCTGTCAGCAAGACTAAACAGAGAGGAAGAAATGAAGATCTAATAGAGCAATTGACATTGCAGAGAGTGGGGAGGAAGAAACTTCCTCAGACTCCCCCCAGTCCCATCCAGGATGCTGAACTCAGGCTGTGCATTCTTCCCTTTGCCTCCACCCCTTTTTTCTTGTGCCTTCATTTTTTTTCTTGCACTGTAATTTCTTCAGCAATCTCTTCTGGTTCATCATTGCTGCAGTGGTTAGGGCAGTGAAATTATACCTCATGACTTAGATTCCTAAGAATTACAGTAATACAAGTAATAAAACAACCAGAGCTTTATCTTTATTTGACTAAATTTCATACCTCAAGAGCACCAAACCATGAAGAAATAGCATACAAGGGAGAGAGAAAATAATCACATGGATCAAAATGGCACACCACGAATGCATCAACCCTAAGTTCATATTAATTGTATGGTTCTAAGAATGATATTTTCTCTCTTTCAATGTACCTATGCTGATTTACATCCCCAGGCACTGTTTAAAATAAATTTAAAATAAATTTGTCTGCAAACAATCCTCCAAGAAAAAAATGAACAATGAATGAAACCCTGTCTCTGGACAGGGTTTTGCTGCTGTAGAGGACATGTAATGGATGTCTGTGCAGCAGTACATGAAAGACAGATAAGAAAGCAAATTATTCAGTTGTTTGGTTTAAAACAGAACAAAAATGTTAACATATATGCAAATTTCTTTCAGTGAAAACTATAAAGTTATCTTGGTACAGCTCTGGCTCTCCATTGTCTCTAGAAAAACTGAAAACCTGTTTAGATCAAGACAAACACTGGCACACACATATGTGTGGGCAATTAGAAAGCCATCAAAACATGCCAGTAGGAATGTGTGCTGGTTTTCACTAGGATAGAGTGATTTTTCCATAATAGCTGGTAAAGGGCTGGACTTTGGATTCATGCTGGAGTCAATGTTGATAAGTCAGGGATGTTTTTGTTATTGCTGAGCAGAACTGGCCTTTTCTGCCTCTCACCCCACCCCACGAGAGAGGGACTGGAAGTGCACAAGGAACTGGGAGAGGGCACAGCTGGGACAGCTGACCCCA
>VZSR01002364.1:726805-789500 GCA_013398615.1 Brachypodius melanocephalos | reverse complement strand
TACAAAACAATGCACAATTCTGACATCTGTTGAAACATTTCTGCATTCATTCCTGCACTTGCTAATGGCATCAAACTCTCCTGGGTCCTATATAACACAATAAAGAGTTGTGAAGTAGAAGAGATTTTTCTCAATACCAAGACCACCATGCAAACAAGTGGCTTTCACTATACATATTTTTCCATTTGCTATATTAAAAGCTTCATATTAATTTTTTCATACAAATTCTGACATCACCTGCAACAAAAATATAGGTTCAAATTCTCATTTTGTGCTCAGTGGGGTTAACTTAGCCTACACTGGCAGAGGAAAAAGGATGATTAAGTGAAAAATTACCCATTATAATGCAATCCTTTGGAACAATGCATACCTGCAAATATCAATAATACTGCCAATTGCATTTGATGTACCAAGATTTGTGTAAGGCCATACTTAACATGCACTTGAGGAGAAAAGATAATAAAAAGTGCTTGAGAATTACCCAAACATTAACAGTATATTAATTAAAAAAATATGGGAAACTATCACAAATAGACATGAGATGTGTACATCTTGCAGTTTAAATTGCCTGAAAAGATCTGCAATGAAGACACACATCTTAACTTTCCTAAATTGGAAAGAAAACAGATCCATCACACGTACATTTTTTATATTGCCCAGGTTGCCAATACCTCTTTCCTTGTGTGGAACAAGGAGCAGCCACGTGAGCCTGTTCTGTTCACTAAGGCAGTGTTCCTCACATTTAATCTGTGTTAATGAGATTTGTGACAGGGAGATTCACAATTCTGAAAACAAACTCACTAAAAACCCATTAAATCAAAATTCCATCATTCCAGGAACCTATAAAGCAAAAAGGATTAGGATGCAGCAACAAACAGCTGGATTTTAACTGTCAAGATTTTAGAGGGCAATGTTTTCATTTCCTCAAAATTAGTGCTAAGTTGTCCTAGGGTGACTTTATGATGCTTGTATCCCACCTCCTCTGGGTTCTGAATTTGTCCACGCAAAAATTCCCAAGTAGGGAATCAGAAAATTCCTTCAAGGTTTGGCCCATTCTCTCCCATTCTCCACACCACTCAGGATTTTCCACATCTGGGTCTACTCCTGAGTCAGGAGATATCCTTTCCTGAACATGCTGCGGGAGGGGCTGCTTGGATTTGCTATTCTGGAGGGACCCCATTCAGAGGTTTTCCCCAGATTTTCTCCCAAATTTGCCCTAAACCAGGACATAAGTGCTACATGGATTTTTTTTTCCTGATCTTTCTCTTGCTGCCTGGTATTTCCTTTCTACAGATAATCTCATTATCCTCTATTACACTGTTCTGCTATAGAATCTCTATTTTTAGATTAGACCAAAATTAAAATGGGAGAGTTCATTTTGTGTGAATTCATGTCTAACAATCAACAACATAATTGTAACAAAGCAGTAGAAGGAAAAAATGCCCACATCACAACTAGTTTAATATTTGCTGTGAAAGAGGATATAGTTTAAAAAGTAAGGAGAAACAGGAGATCCACACACATCCCTCTGGCACTCAGCTCTCTCATGCTCATTTTCTTACCCCTGAAAATGATGAAGACATTATTATTTACAGGAAATGTTTTGGTGCAGTCACTCCCCGAGATCAGCCAAACTTTCTCTTTGAAGAAAACGATATGATAAAATAGAGTTGGTTTTTTTTTTTCCTTTTGGGAGCTACATCATAAATCCAAGTGTAACCAAAATAATTAGTTGTAATGAACCTTGTGTGCCAGGGGGACATTCAAATAAAAATGGGACAAATCCTGTAAGAAACAGAATTCTTTTGAATATCTCATGATACCTCTTTATGATACAGTCTACTTGAAAACAAGATCAGCAAGTAATGCTTCTAAAAGTGTCATTATAATTTCATCACTAAGATATAGATTAAAGGAAAACAAAATCCTTTGCAGCAGTCTGCAATAGATCCAAAGTAAAACTGAAAATTACCCTGGATAAATAATGCTTCCTTTGTCCATAGCACACATTCCTAGCAAACATAGAGAAGAAAAACCATTCATGCAAAATACTGAGATGACCTTAAAAAACAGCTTTATAATAGATAAAAAGAGAAAAAAATCATATAAAGCAGTTGAGGGTAATTTAGAAAAGAGGAATATATTTCTACACAAAGCTGAGTATAAATATTTATCAGAGGCATAGATGGTCTAAAGATATTAAGAAAAATAATGAAAAATTACTATTTCATTGTCATATACTTCTTGCAAATACATGCTGGGATAATGCTTCAACTATAATAAAACTGCTCATTATCTGGAGATGCAGTAACAGGAGAACAAACATCATTTACATGGCTGAGAACCATTCTGTGGAGGCAGCAAAGGACTACAGGAACAGAGATTCCTTTTTAATATTTGATGTTTATGTAGGTTGATTGAATTCAAATTATTAAAATCATTTAATTAGAAACTGTACATGGAAATTCTTTACGAAAGAAGGATGTATATATTTGTTCAAGTTCACCATACCCACATTGGTAGTGGTAGAAAATCATTTTGGGGGCAGAGGGAAAGGTAATCAGGAGAGGATAGTTGTGTTGCTCTGCAGCTGACCACAAGATATTTGGTGTAGTCACATGAGCAGAACATTGGATGTACCACTTAGGATAAACTGCTCTCCAGTCCTCACTGGTGATCCTAAAGGGATCCCTCTGTTTCCACTGCTTCTCAGGTACACACTGTGTGCAGTAGCACCCACCTATAAACCCCACCCCAGGTTATTAATGGCAGTCTAATGCTAAAACACTACCAGTCTAATTTCTTCAAAAGAGGAATTTCTTAAGTACTGTGGATTTTTTTTTCCTTGAAAATAAGACTTAAAACAGAGATGTACATGATAGTAAAAAACCCTGCTGAATAAGAGTTTCTGCCCTTTAAAGGCTTACAGAGGTTCTCTATTATCCATAGTCATCTTACACTATCCTGGGAAAGTATTATTTTCCCTAAGTAATGAGGATAAGAGCAGCAATGTGAAGCAATTTACTTGAGGAGGGCTGGTAGCCAATCTGAGCCGAAAGCTCAGGAATTCCTGGATGCCATTACAGCACTTCTCTCCCTAATCTGGTGCTGCCTTTGCTGTAATAATCTCCCCAGCAGCATTTGTATTAATCACATGCAAGCTGTAGCATCCAAAGAGCCCAGCCAGGCCTGCTACAGCAGTTAATGTGCACACACAGTATCAACATCAAGAATCTCTTACACAATAAAAGAGCTTTTTTAAAATTAAAAAACAACAAAGAGAGAGAAAAAGCAATAAGCTAAAGTGCAAAATGAACACTGCATGACAAGGCTGACTGACTGTTACTTCCATTCTGTGACAAAATACACAGGAAAAAAAAATCTGGGTTTATTACAGTAATATAAATTTACTTTAGGAAACATTGTTAATTTAAAATTATTCCTTTTCTCTTTTTTATTTTGTGCAATACAAAGTCATTTTAACTTTATGATATACAAAGCTAAAGGATTAAAAACTGTTGCACATTCTGTTTTGTATCAAATAGTGTTTTTCTTGTTTTGTATCAAATAGAATTTTTCTTGTTTCCTGGCAGTGCCATTCTTTTTGCTTTGTTTTCAGGAGATTTCAGTAGAAAAACTTAGCTTTTATAATATTTTTATATATAAATCCATATTAATTTGGAAGATTAATGTTCGTGTTCTTTGAAATTTTTTTCAGCTGTGTCAGCTGTATTTTCAGTCAGGACAATGAAACTATTTTGCTTTTGGACTCCTACAGGTTCACACTGAAAATTACAGATAGATCAACACTGTGTAAGATGGGTTGGGCTGGTTTTGGTTGGGGTAGGGTTAATTTTCTTCATAGTAACTGATGTGTGTTCATTTTCTATTTGTGCTGAGAACAGAGATGTTGTCAGGGCTGCTGAGCTGTGCTTACAGAGAGCCAAGGCTTATTCTGCTCTTTACCCCACCAGGGAGGAGGCCGGGGTGCACAAGGACTTGAGAGGGGACAGAGCCAGAACAGCTGACCTCAGCTGGCCCAAGGGATATCCCAGACCATCTGGTGTCATGCCCAGCATAGAAAGCTTGGAGAAGGAAAAGCTGGGATGTTTGGAGTGATAGACCCTTCCCAAGTAACATACATGTGATGGAGCCCTGCCTTCCTGTGGATGGCTGAGCACCTGCCTGCAATGGGAAGTGAGAAATTAATTCCTTGTTCCACTTTGTTTGGCTTATTAAATGGGGTTTATAACAATGCCTGAGTTTTCTCACTGTTGGTCTTCTGATTTTGTCCCCCATCTTACCTTGAGGGAATGGGTGAGCGGCTAGCCTTGGTTGCTAACTGGTCTTCACATAGAAACATTTTTTATATCTGTATATAAAAATATTTTTATATAATATACAAATATACAAATATATACAAATTACATTTTTTTTCTATGACATACTAACATTATCTACTATCAGCAGAACTACAGGAGGCATCTGGGAGCATTCACATGAGGAGAACGAAGAAGTGTTAATGTCCTCCGTGGTAGCATTGTACAAAGGGAAAACTGCTGACTGACTTTGTTCAGTGAACCCAAATTTAGGCATGGAAAGCTAACAGGAGCATAGCAAATAACAGGTTAATTTCTAATATTTTTCTTGCAGACAAAAGAAAAAAAACCAACCAAACAAACACAAAACCCAGAAAAAAACCCCACCACCACACAACCAAACAAAAATCTTTCTACCTGGAAAAATCCCTTATTTCTGCATCAATGACTATGGAGAGCTACCCAAAAATCAAGTCTGGGATTTGAAAACGCTGTAGATTTTCATATGCAACACATGAAGGTTGCAGCTGAAAAGAAAAGCTCTTCATCTAGGAGGTCTTGCTGTCATTATTAGCATGGACCTGAATTAATTCACATATAATATTAAGGCCATAGCCAGATCCAAGCATTCAAATCTAATCCAAAGCTGAGCTCCTGGTTTCTCTATGTCACACACCTTGTTTGGCCAGAATGGGGGGGAGGGAAGGGACACACAAAAAGCTCCAAGTCTGCCTCTGACACACACTCAGGACCAACATCCTCAGCCATGTAGCTCAGCCCAGAACTGACAGATATTCTGACCTGAGCTGAGCAGAGTTCACTGAGCACGATTCTGCCTGGCACTGTCCGTTGTCAGGCTTCATTCTGCTTTCACCCCTTTCTGGGACATTTAAGAGTTGCAGGGAATTCCCCTCGGCAACAGCTGGGGAGAAGTTCTTCCTCTCAACACCCTGAGGAACAAGGGCCAAATTGGCTGCGTTTCACAGCTGAAAAAAGAAACAGCCCTTGGAGCAGATGGCAGGCAGCAAAGAGTGGTGTTGAAAACAGTCTTTCAAGGCGATTTAATCCAAAAATCATGATTCCACACAGCTTTCGAGTGAGACCCCAGCTACCTGAAAAACCCTTAATGTCCTAGCAAAGAATTTTCTGACCTTTAAATAAATAAGTATATAACATCTAGAATTATTAAAAGCAAAAATGTATCAATACATTAGTGCCTGGGTGCCACCAGCAAAGACACAACAGAAAGAGACAACCCCACACCGTCAATGCATTTTCCCCCTCTATGTAGGTATCAAAGGCAGCGCCAGATGGATCTTCAGCAACAATATGAAACTTACAGCAAAAAAACTGTTCATTGAGATTGCTTTGAGAGAACACATTTTGCTATAGGACTGGAAGTATCACATCCTCCTTGCTGACCAGGCTACAACATTTTGTGTCAAAGAGTATAGTAATATAACTATAAAAATAGGTACTAAACTGATTAGTTTTATACCATGATAAATTGGTTTATTCTGAGATTAAAATTTCAGAGGAGAAACTAGTGGTAATCAAAGACTTTATTGCTCAGTTTTACTCAGCACAGCTCATGCTGCTATCTGTTAGATATCATCATCGTCAGGGTGCCCCCTTGCCCATTCTGCCAATTAAAATAACCCAAAAAGTACAGCATCAAAAAGATTATGTTTTCTTTAAGCTGACCTTTAAAACTGAAGTTTACAATGCCCTGGTAAGAACTTAACATCTTAATTTACATAATTTTCTTCTAAATTACAAGTCATGTTTTATCAGAACGGAGTAAGCCAGAGGACATAAGCTAGCTGTGAGCCAGCAGCAAAACATACAAAGCCCAAAGGGCCTAAAAGTTCTCACGGACAGGTTATACAATGCAGAAAACCAGGAAAAAATAAAAACTCATCTGCTGTTGAATTACACACGCCCTCTTACCCTTGGGGGTTGCCAATCATCTGCTATTTCTCAACATTTTAAGCAATTACCCAAATAAGATGGAAAATAAAAGTTAACTTGAATTGAATTCCTAGGATTGTTCATAACCATTTGGAAAGATACGGCAGAACAACTTCTTGAATTAAGAAAGGTTGTTTTCTTCACTTGCTGCATAGAAGAACATATGAACTGAAAGTTGTTGAGTCCACTTCTAGCCCCAGCAGCATCACAGAAAATTAACATCAATCCAGAAGGAGCAGAATGATGACAACTGGATTCAAAGTGCTCTGGCTGGAGGAAAGTTTCCCTCAGCATGTGTTAACACCCAGCATCCATCAAATATATTATTGTTTCTTGACAAATGTGTGAAAACACAGAGTGAGGCCCCAGAATAGTCCAAATCTGGAAAGTACCTCATGCATTAAAACAAGTTTGCAGACTTGGTTAAAATGGTAGTAGTTAAAGACCTGTATGTGAGCATCAGGACACGTTTTCAAGGCCAGATACTAGAATTCATTAACTTAAAATCATGTCTCTGATGGAAAGCCCTTTTAAAATTCTTAGGCAGAAAACACATAGCTACTATCACATCCTCTGTGAGGCTGATTATTCTTATTTAGAACACCTTTGCACAAAAACAAAATAGAAATGAGAACATGCTTGGCACCCCTCCCAAAATACATTACGTGTGCTAAGAAAAAGAACTTTTTTCCTCCATATGAACTAGTTGATTATAAAAGGAATAAACACAGCTGTTACAATTTTTACATATTTGATTCCTAAAGCAGACAAGGTCCTGCTATCACATCATACATGCTTGATGATACATACATTCGTGTGTCTTCTTAGCAAAGAAAGAGGTAGGTTTGCCAAGCAAATCCGAGTCAGCTGCTTTAGAGCACACTCTGCAAATCAGGTTTCTACACCATGCCTTGATTGAATCTGCATGTGAAACTCCAGCTCTTCCTTGGACAGCCTTTTATCAACTTAGACACAAAATCTCAAAGGAGATTAAAAAATAGAAAACATTTAAACTTAATCCTCCATTTCCTTTTAAACACTATGATTCACTGGAAGAATTTAGTATTTAAAAAAACCCTCAAACTTTTCTACTATTCCCACAGGCTAGAGTACTCATCAGGGTATTATTAAATCATTTCTCTGAAACCACCTCACCCCTGTTAAGTGTTAGGCTCTCACACCTTGACTAACTGCAGGCAGGAAGCAGCAGGTGACATTGCATGTCCATGCTGAGCCAAAAGATGTCCCTGCAAGAACTGTCCTTCATCCTGGGAAAACCAGCAAAGGCACAGTTCTGCACCCAGCCAGCCTTCCAAGGTTTATTTAGATGGCATCTCCAGGATCCTCAAGCTCTTCTGGCAAATGGCTATCAGTGGCAATCTAACTCATTCACATTACAAAGCCGCTCTCAAGGGATTTCTGAAATTCCCCTGATTTCGCTTATTTAATTTGGTAAGCAGATTGTGTTGCTGCAAAGTAGATTTGCAGATATCTGGATGAACTGCCACAGTGTGCAAAACGTGAAACTGAATATAGTCTCACAGGACAACTGGATTTTTGCAGCTGGACTGGTGCCATCAAAGAGATGTACAAAGGGAAAAAATCACTGCAAAATTTTGATCTCATTGTTTGGTTATGGTGGGCAGAGCTGCAGAGCATCAAATCCTTGAGCATCTGTATACTTCATCTGTGCCAGTGCCATAGCCCTGTATTCAAAAGGCACTTCAGTAAGAGGAAAAAAGAAAATCACATTATATATTAATATTTATACCTACTTATTAGGTACTTGCATCATTTGCACAGCTACCTTGTTGGATAAAATCCTCACTGCAGATAAAATCACATCTGAAGATATTTAAGAAATAAAAACACTTAGCTGGTCCACTGCACTAGATCTTTCCTGCAGTCAGTCTAAACTCATCCAGAATTGCAAAGCACATTTATCAGCCCTCTGAGTGCTCCTGTGAAAGCTTTCCATGTAAAAATGTCATTTCCCTTTTGTGGTGACAGCTATAAATGTGAGCTATGAGTCTGAACAGGAAGCAGCATTGATAGCAAGGCCAGACCTCCTCTTCTCCTGTCACCAGCCAGCACAAATGTGAGCTGCATTAGTGGAGAGGACTGCTCTGCAAAAGGGTTCAGAAGGCAAGAAGTCACCTCTCAGCTTTCACCACAGAGGATGCAATTGCAGTAGCCCTGCCTCTGACTCATCTGCCCAGCAGCAGATCCTGGCTGGCACAGATGGGGAAACATGAAATACATTTAAAAAACACTAGGAAACAGTTTACTGCAGAAAGGTAGAACTATGCCACAACAGAGACAATACTTGTCAGCCATGGCCTCTCAAAGGCAGGCTTTGACATTCTCTCAAGCACAGCGCTCCTCCACAGCTCTGCACAGAAGATGAGAGAACAGAGGAATCACTTATTTAGCCTCTAACTCAGACACCACTCTGCTCACCTTATGAAATCCAAGATAAGAAAATTTCATTCACATACACCAAGGTGCACAGAAGGTACAGTATCAACTGCTTTGGAAAGGTAAACAGAACATCACAAATTAATCATTAATTACTACAAAGGTGTGTGATGGGATTTTATGCCCTTTTAAATGTTTATAAAATAAGATATAATTATGGGTTCTTATTATACAGCCAAGACAAATTTTGAAAGCAAGCATTATATTTGACCAACACAAGTAACAAGGCTCTCCCCCTTCAGGACAATCTACTTATTTTATAACATTATTTTATTTAGTCTGATACTTTGATCCTCTTTCCATCACTCTTCTTCCCTCATACAGCATTTCTAGTTTTGAAGAATGCAGAAACATTTCCTAGGTGAGGAAAGCCAGTATGAAGACAATAATTTTTACCCTTAATGCTTACAATAGGCATCTGATTGTGGTGATTTTGACCAGTGTCCCTGTAATAATAAGAGGGTAGCATGTAGTTCTCTGTTTTAAACACAATGTGCAAGCAGTTAAACCAGGTATGGAGAAGGTTTGCAGCCTGAACTTTACACGTTATAAAAAATGAGATCCCGTCAGTGGCAAACTCAGCAGGAAGGGCTGAGTGGCCTCACCTCACCTATCTGTGCCACACAGGAGTGGGGTCACTCAGCTGTCCTGTGCCAACCTGCCACACCTTCAGCCCGCTGACAAAGATGGCCAGGGCTTCACCCACCACTTGCACAACCACATTTAGTCTTCCCACATTCCAACACCTTCTTTCTTCTACATAGATTATTCATGAAAAGTGCGCGGCAAAAGCTTGACTTTTTCCAAGAATGCGAAGTATTTGCAATCATAACTCGAGCAACAATCTGTGCTGGCCGTGCCAGGGCATCACGTAGCCCTCACTTTCGAGGGTGAAGTAAACAGCTTGAGGAAGAAGAAAGAGCTTTGAGGACTGAGTCATACAAGCATTAATATAATGCTCACATCAGCAACACTGTGGCTTTTTAATTTAAAGCATGTATTCCTTTGAGAATTACCATTATCTCATTTTTTGCACTCTACCTATTATAAAATTCTTTTCGGAGATCTTAACGTGACTGTCATGGCTTCTGAAAAGCAGCAATCGCAACCCCCAGCCACCACCAGCCCTTTAAAAGGGCCCAGAGGGGAAAGCCAGCACATCAATTGTTACAGCTTTCAACACGTCTTTTTTTAAAGGAAGAGTTAAGTGTTTATATATTTTTTCATGCATAATTCCAGCTATTTCTCAATAAACATACAACCCTGGGCTCTGGCACTTCATCGCAGAAGTTTAATTGAAAAGGGGCGCGGGGCGATACAAGAGGAGGGGAGGGCAGTGCGGGAGGTGGCGGGGGGGGGGAGGTGGGAAAGGCGTTGGAAGGAGGGAAGGGCTGGGAAGGTGGGAAAGGCGTTGGAAGGAGGGAAAGGCCGGGAATTGGGGATCCCACTGACCGCCCCCCGCCCCGCTCCCTCAGGGCCTCCCGAGCGCGGCGCCACGGCGCCCCCTGGCGGCAGCCCCGGCCGCGCGGGGCGCGGAGCGGGCGCGGAGGAGGCACCGGCGGAGGAGGGGGAGCGCCGTCTGCGCTTGATGACTACACAATGAGTAGTGATATATTTTAATTTAAACACCATAAACCTATTGAGTGCTTAATTAACTTTAACCGTCTTCAGTGGAATGAAGCCAATTTGAGGGGGTCAAAAGGAGTTGTTTCTATATCAAACAGTTTTACATAGTCAATCCATTCATTCGGCCTACAGCTACTGATTAACACACAAAATTAACATGTTAGTAAAAATTCATATTCAGGTCTCTGGGGAAATTAAGATGCACATGCACAGAGCATGATTAGCACAACTATTGTTTTCCCCCAACAATATAATTTAATGGGTTTTCAGAATTACAGAAAGAGAGACTGGGTGCTGGTTTGAATCGATTATTTACCACAAAGCTTTGAAATATAGAGAAGACGGAAAACATCCTAAGCCAAGAGGGCAGCAATATAGAAAAAACAGGAGCAGAGCAAGCCCCTGCTGCAGAAGGGTACGGCTGGAGCAAGGAGCAGGCAGGTGTCACACCCTCTCACGTCCCACAGAACCCCATCAGCCTTCCCAAGGACAATTCCTTCTGCCCTCGCCTACTGACGCCTTCCTCTCCGCCTCCTCTCCTTCCCTTTCATGTCCCGATGTTATTTTTCCATTGTGTCATTTGTTTTAGTAAGAGAACAAACAGCTCAAAGCTTCTTCCTATGCCTCCAAATATCGTACTTGCCAATTACTTTTCAGAATTAAGAGGATTAGGAAGGGCACCAACAGACAAAGCAAAGGTGAATAAAAGAAATGATATTTTAAAAATTTACCACTGACAAGCCAAACAAAAGTGACTGCCTGAAGGACCTGGCTTAAGTAGTAAGGAAAGAAAATAAGAAACCCTCAGTGACTTCAGTAGTTTGTGGATCAGACCCCTACACATGGGTGTTCCCCCCACGTGTTGTCCCACACATCCTACAGGGGGGATCATTTCCAGCAGAGAGAGACACCAGTCACGTGGGTACACACAGAGGTGCATCATAGGAAGCCTGAAAATCAACAGCAAGGGAGGAAGAGAGAAGCAAATGTGTGCTTTCTTGCATCACTAAACTGTCCATAGGCCTCTTGTGTTCACCAGGTTAAAAAAAACTCCACATATTATCTTAGGGGGTTTAGATCAACCAATTAGTGTAAAAACAGACCCCTTCTACCTCTTATCTGAATAATGTGACCAAGGTCTACACAAAGATAGATTAATTGTCAAATAATAAAGGTCTTGTGAGTGGAGAATGGTCCCAATGCTTCCTAGGTTTAATGTATTAATTGTTTTATAAAGTAATGGCAGAGAGGCAGTGAATTATCACAAATACAAGTGACCACAGCTGCAGCTGGTTAGAGATCTCTATTACACTGCATCTACTGTGTTTGAGCTACCACACCTCGACTCCCACAGTGCAGCCTGGTGCAAGAGAAGCAACAGCTACCTGTGGATATCAGCAACATCCACAGTCATGGGAAGAGTCTGGAGCTGGAATCAGTGAACTTTCATGAGATAGTGAGCACAGAACAGGTGCCCAAATAGACTGTGCAATCTCCACACACATATTTTTTTCTCAAAACTTAACAGCACAGAGAAAAGTGAAACCTGATGCAACTTTTACATTAGTTGAGCCTTCAGCAAGAGACTGAATTACATAACTTCCAGAGATCCCTTTCCACCTGCAGTATTGTATTTCACACATCAAACATTCCAGTAGAGTGGCTCCTGCTGTACAGAAGTCAGGAACTGTACCTCACAGAGCACCAGGATATTGTGGAACGATAGCAACTAAATGTGGTGCAGCCACCAGCACTTCAATCCCAACTTGAGATGACCTCAAAGTTCAGGAAAAGCCAAGAGCACTGTTCTATACAAGCCTGAAACATGCCCCTGAACACAACATTAAAAAATGCTGTCCACTGCCATAGTCCACAAAAATGACAAATTCAGGATTATGACAAACCAGGAATGTCTGAATGCTTGTGCAAAGTCAGTTAGAATCAGAATCTTACATGCTAAAGCAAGAGCACTGATATCTGCTTATCTGGTGTTGCAGATGTGTTTGGCGGAGGCAAAAGAAAGCCTAATACAAAAAAGCATTGAACTACTTGGGTCAGAATTTTATCATTAACAATGGTTTTGAATCTATATTTATGCGATCATTTTGGGAACAAGGACTAATGAGAACAATGGCATAACCTCACTCATATTTGCACGTGGTTTCCATTCTGCATCTGATATTAGAGATTAGAGAAGAATGTAGAAAATTTTAAAGACCAAATCTGAAATTTGAAAGGCATCTAGTGTCTGTAGATCAGAAAACAGATGAAAGCAAAGTATTGGGAGCAATGGAGCAGGAGAAGATTGGGAAAATTGGCCAAATGTCTCATGAGAGCACAGGTTAGGAAATGAAAATTTGATTCCTCACCAGCTGATTTTTGCAAGAACTACAGTGAAGCATCTAAAAGTGGAAAGTTGAGAGTGATCCTGCACTGAGCCTTTAAACACTGGAAGGACTGTGAGAGAATAAGAGCAGTTCAGCAGTGATCATAGCTAAGGTTCACCTCCCTTCAGAATGTGATACATAGTAGTAATCCACATAAGGTTTTAAGGAAGGGAAATTATCATTTATCACAAAGATGGAAGTCAGAAAGAGATCATAATGGGAAACTCCAAAGAAGCAAAAATATATTTAAAATGGTAGTAATAAAACAAATATGAACAATGGGAAAGCAAGATATAAACTTAGGATGGCGATGTTCCAGAAGAAATAAGAGGAATTTGCAGGACTGCCAAAGCTAGAGAAGCAAGAAGGGTAACTAAGTTTCAGAAGACTTCTCACTACTTGAACTGTTTAACCAGTAATGCACAAAGAGAAAAGGAGAATGAAGAGACCACAGAGACAAAAATAATTCTCTTAACTGGCTTTAGCACAAAAGAATCTTCATAGTTCACCGATACTGGGGGCGTGGTCTGCCCAAAAACCTATTCACATACAGTAAAATACTCTAAAATCAAAGACGTCTAAGACAAGAATTGATTGTTTTCAGTGAATTTTCATTAAAACTTAGGATCAGACAAGACTGACAAAGAGTTCCAAGAGAAGCAGACAACATAGTTATTAAAGGAAATTTTGCTTGAATATGGGTATACTTTTAAAAGGAATAGGAAAGGCCAAAGGATGATCATATTTAAAACCAGCTTAACAGACAGGTGTTATGGATTAGCCTGGAAATTGTGCATCAGAGTGCATTTCACTGGATCTGTCTGAGTCTATGAAATAGACATCTAGATGTGTTCTGTCAATTGAGCAGGGCAAAGCAGCACAGAGAGAAAGAGCTGAAAGTCTGACTCTGGCTGCATCTTCTTTACAGCACTATGAAGCCAAAGAGTCAGGAACACATCAGCTGTTCTCCCAGTGCAGCATGAAGCTAAACAAGTACAGCATCTGGAAAGAGGAGCAAAAGCTTCCTGTTCTACTCACAGGAATTGTCAGAACTGCCAAACCAAACACACATGGTCATTATTTAGGTGATATTGAAAAGTCTTTTGATCAAAGTGCCGTGTAATGATCTGCTAATGAAATAATCTAAATTGACTCTAAACACATCAGAATGGGTGTTGAAAGCAGGGAGTATTAAGCTACTGTCAAAAATTAAATGCTTGTCAGGCCACACCTAGAACTCTGTTGAGTTTTGGTCCCCACTACATAAAAGAGTTGTGGATGGCTTGGACAAGGCCATCAAGACAGGGAAGCCTGCCATATGAGGAAAGGCTAAGAGAACTGGGTTTGTTCAGCCTTGAAAAAAGAAGGTTTAGAGGAGACCTTACGATGATGTTCTGGTATTTGAAGTGTTCCTGTACTGAGAAGATGGACACTCCCTTTCTTCAAAGAGCTGAGGGGTAACTGGTACAAGTAATCCTGGGGAGATTCCAGTTAGACACAAGAGGAAAAATTTTTACAATGAGAACCATTGTAATAAGGTCTTCAGGGAAGTGGTAGTTTCCCCAGTTTGGGACATTTTTAAGGTTCAGCTGAACAGGGTGCTGTGCCATCTTGTCTAGGCTGTGCTTTTGCCATGAAAGGTGCAACCAGATGATCCTTGAAGACCTGAGTAAGGCTCAATAAACAGTGCAGGAAAAGGTGACCCATGAGAAGAAGCAAAGTATTTGCTCCAAAATGATTCGTATATTTATTTTTAAATAGTTGGAAAAAAGTGGGCACATAATGATATGCGGATGATAGGATGTCGGTATAACATTAGTAAACCTCAAAGTTCCTCCACGTATCTTTGCAAAGGACAGTTCAGAAATACAATGGCATTCAAGATTTAGGAAAAACAGGGCCAGAACATCCAGTAAATAAACTGCTTAGCATTTTAGCCCTCGATACTAAAAACCTGGAAATTAATTTCCATGGCTCATATTCAGGGACTCTAAATGTGTGGGTAACACATTCCTACTGTAGATGCACTGTAAATAAAAAGCAATTATATGACCAAGAGGAGTACCAGTACACATGGCCTTCCAGGTAAGCAAGAAACAAAACCACTGCTATTATGGCAATTGCCTTTTTTATCTTTAGCTTTGATTGCTGCAGATCAAAGACTCTCACAAAATTTTATGGATGGAGATACCTTTTTCATGGAAAGGAATTAGGAAAAACAGGATGATTATCAGCAAAATTCTGTAAATTACAGGCAATAACACACATACAGCAAGAGAATTTTCCACTGGCCTTTCTCGTAATCAATAAGACAAAAGTCCCAAGGAGAAATCAGAGTGTAATAGCAAAACACACTGGAGTCTAACATGTAAGATGCAACAGAATATCTTGTACATAAACCAAAAATTTACTTTTATAAAGGGGAAAAATTATTCAAAATCTGCATAGAAAACATTAACACTTAAAGCAGACAATCAAAAGATACTTTTATCACATATATAGAAGCAAAAAAGATTTCAATCTTAATAGAGCAACAGATCCATTCTGAGAAGTATCTCTTGTAAAGAATTTCAGGAAAAAAAGGGTGTTTACTTCATTCATGTAAGACTACTTCCTATAAAACATACGTGATGAATAATGCTAAAGTAACCTCAGCAAATATTTAGTTAAACCACATAATTATATTTCATCCCTATAATTTGCTTTTGTCGCAACAGAATAAACCATAAGTAGGTGATTCACAGATAAATTCCATTCAAAGGCCAAAATGTATGGTTCTCATCTACAAATATGTGAGCAGATCTGCTTTCAGGAATATAAATTATTTAGTCTAGCACAGACTGAGCACCACAAGTAGTAGAGAAAGTTTGTAAACTCTGTGTGTAGATCCTCAAGCTCATACAATACTCTTAACTGGATATTCACCAATATATAAAATATACATGAGTTTAGGTAATAAAACTCTCCACAAGTATGCAAAAAGTTCTGAAACATTTTTTTGCTAACTGGTATAAAATACGTTATAAAACTCCCACTGAATTTATTTCAGATCTTATGCTGTCTAGAAGTTGCTTTACTTTAAATAAATAAATGGTGAGGAAAAAAAATCCCAAAACCCCCTGGAGAAATTAGGTACATTTAGAACTTGCATCAGTAATTCAACTTGAATGGCACAAACTCACTCAACACCTGCAACTGCAGTCTGTGTTTTCCATCAAAATCACACAGGCACTGACCAGTGGCCTATGACAGGACATAAGGACCCACACATTTTACAAGGGTTTACAGCAATACCTTCTAGAAGGCTACATGGCTGTGGAGGTGCAGGAAAAACAATCCTTTATTTCATATATGTGGTGAAGTTAGCACTTGATGCACCTGATGTTTTCCCATGAACTATTTGTATTGCACAAGTGATGGTCTCCACTTAAAACAGAAGAGCAAAAGCGTTTCCTATTATGATCTTTCCAAGCAGAATAAGTGAAGAGTTATGGCAAGTTCATACCACTTCTAAGATGTTTAACACAAGTATCATAATTGTCACTTAATGGGTCAGGAAACAAAGACAGACTTGTCTCAGTGGTGTTGTCTGTTCTCTATAGATCACACTTATTTTCTCTAAATATTTAGGAAATGTAATTATGTCTAATTCAAATTACAAGAGACAATAATTACACAAAGCCATTTTTTTCTTTATAGTTAATCCTCTGAATATTTTATTTGCCAAGGCATACAATTTTCCAAAAAGAAAACATTAACTTACGTGGCCCATGTGGAATTTATTTAATTATATGATAATCCAATATGGTTCCCTACAATTTATTATGTTAATTAGTTAGATTATGTGTGAAATATTTTGTAATGAGCCCATTCCTTTTCTTTATATGACTTTTTTAAAAAAATCTTTCTAATGAACCATTTTTCTGCATTTTTAAGATATCTGGGCTTTGTAATTTAAATGATGTGTTATAGTTTATATTAGTGTAGACTTACTAAAGATCTTGAGAACCGTAAACCACATTTTGTAAGACTGCAATATGCTTACTATAACCAAACACAATAATTGGAGAACATTGTGTATTTGATATTATAACTGAATCCTATACTACTTTGGCAGTAAGTGCAATATTATTGATTGCAAATGCAGGAAGGAAAAAAAAACCTGAAGAAAAGGAAAAGACTTCCAATAATTTTTCAGCCAGGAGGGCAGAAGAGGATTAAAAGAAAGCCTTTAATAGTCAGCATGTGCAAATCTCTTTTGGAAATGAGCCAACAGACTAGATCAACATGGATTTTTGCAAGAAAGCAAGTTACTGTTTGTTTCATATAAGTTAACTACAAGTTACTACTACTGTGTGAGCAGGGAAATAGCTCATTAAATATAAAAACTCTTCCATGACATCTTCTTAAGAATATGTTTTCCAACAGTCCTGAGGTGATGCCTGTCTTGAAATTTCATTTTATATATGCATTTGCTTTCTAAAATGAAGAATGCCCTCCATTTCCCTTGCCTGAGTTTTCAATAGCAAAAGGTGAGCACCTTTAGGTTTATGGCAGCACAGCCTTATGTGTCAAGTGTGGAAACATTTCCAGAACCATGCTAGAACCCCTCATACATTCTGCATTTAGCTGAGAATTTGTGTCTGAGTCTTTAATCTCCAAATACACCCTGGAGGTAGTGTACCTGATAGAGTATCACGAGATAAAGCTCTGAAAGGAAGAAGGGCCCAAGAAAGCTGGTTCATCGTCATGGATCATCTCCTCCAAGCTCAGGAGTGATGCATCCCAACACAGTAGAAGTCAGGCAAAAAGGACAAGAGGCCTGCATGGATGAACAAGGAATTCCTGAGCAAACTCAAACACAAAAAAGAAGCCTACACATGGTGGAAGCAAGGACAGGTAGCATGTGAAGAACAAAGAGTAATTGTTTGAGCAGTCAGGCATCAGGTGAGAAAAGCCAAAGCCATGACAGAATTAAATCTGGACAGGGGTGTCAGGGCAAGAAGAAAAGTTTCTATAGAAAGTTGCTGATAAAAGGAACGCTAGAAGAAATGTGGGGCCTCTCCAGAAGGAAATGGGAGACCTCATTACATGGGACAGCGAGTAGGATGAGGTTCTCAACAACTTATTTGCCTTGGTCTTCACTGGCAAGTTCACCAGCCACAATGCCAAGAGAGAATGATCCCTCACTGTAGAAGACAATCAGGTTTGAGACCATCTGAGGAAGCTGAAAGTGCACAAGTCCATGAGACCTGATGGGCATTCCTCAGGGATCCATATTGGGATTAGCACAGGGAACATCCTTGAGCAGTGGGATGGAGGGCAGCCTCAGCAGGCTTGCTGACAACACCAAGCTGTGTGTGCAGCTGCTGGAGTGAAGGGATGCGATCCAAAAGGACACTGACAGCCTGGAGAGGCTCATAAAAACCTCTTAAAATTCAACAGGGCCAAGTGCAAGGTCTTATACTTGGTTTGGGGCAAACCCAAACACGGGCTGGGTCTTGCAGATTTTTCTTAACTGAAGAAAAATCCAGACCTGGAGGTCATGATAGGATTCATCTTTTACAGATTGTACAGATGTCATTAGTCTATAGATGGTAGCAGACAGCAATAAAGTTTGAAAAGCCTGCTGTCCACTGGTGATGCTCAACATGGGAAAAAAAAAAAAAAAAACCAAAAACAACCACAAAGAAATTCAAGTTGAATCAGCCTCTCTCCTTAGATCCTTAATGGTTATTCCTATGTGTCATCTGAAAATATATTAATGCAGAATCCTGATGTTGGCCCAAATGTCACATTTAAGTCAGTTTCCAATTATTATCTTACCATTTATATTCATTTTCCCTAAATGGAGCACTGGTATAGCACAATAAATAATTATGCTGTGGTCACATACATTTCAAAGATTTGAAATTCAGGTCAGACAGCTGCAGAAACTCTGTATGTATTTCAGATGACCTAAATTTTTTTGATCAACATATACTGATGAAATAATAATCAGCAAAAGCAGAGGAGAAGGGTGTATTCCAAGCAAACTTATGCTTGTGTAGATTTCCTCCAACTGTTATTTCAAGTCACATTTGCTTCCATGTATCAATATTCTTAAAATGATTTTATACTTTATTACTTTTATACTTTTAAAAACTGGAAAAGTTCAGAGCTACAGTATTGTTTATCTCTGAAAGATCAGTGGCAATATGCTATATGTCAAAGTAAACGTTATGCAACTTGTAACAGACATTGCATCTCATGCAAGTGCCATGAATTTTGGTTGCACTTGATACTTTGCTGACCCTAGAATCAGCATTAACCTAACAGTAAAAAATTAAAATTTACCAATAAAACCCTCACACCAAAAAACATCCATGAGAAATTGCAGTTGTATTTCATAATATATGAGCAAAATCCAACATAATTTCTCTCCAGGCCTGTGAGCAACTGATTCCTTAATATAACATTTTGTGTGTACCATACTAAGACAGCACAAACCCAGAAAGGTAATCTTTGCTAGGCTGGTTATTTAGATGTCTTCCTGGGTTGAGAAATATTGGAAGTATTAAATATCTCAAATTATCCATGTTGGTTATTTTTTTTTAGTCTTTCACTTTAAAATTCCTCACATGCAGGCTTCTGAAAGACCGCTCAATGAAGGAACTCTCCTATGTATGCTCCTTTAGCAGATGTCCTTGAAGAAAAATGTCACCGTAAATTTGCTAGACTGAGAAGGTATGTAGTAGTCCAACCATTGTTTGTTTGGATGGTTTTTCTTCGAACAGCAATTTTACAGAATGAACATCCTAAATGTTCCTGTATCGCAAGAAGATGGTATTTCATTATCCCTTGGATCCCACTGGGTCGCTAACTAGTGAGAGGAAGGAGGAGTGTCTAAATCATCACCATCACTTTCTCAGAGGTCTCCCACAAGGATGGTCCCCAGCAGGTCACAGCTGAGAGCACGCCATGAGTTTACACATTCTTAGAACATCATTAAAGGCTCTCTGACAGAGAGCCTTTAAAGCACCTTATCTTGCTTTAATGCTCATTAGAGAAGAATTAAGTAGGACTAATACACTCACAATGAAGTTTACATGAATGGTTCAAGAATGCCTGCATTATGTTCCAATTTTTTTTTTCAGAGAGAAAAGTAGTGACCAAACATAGATCATATAAGATGCATTCAGTTCCCATCACTAAATATCACAACTTGTACCTCGCGGCTTCGCTCAATGCTTTCTTGTGACCTAACAATCAACAACTTCTCTGTAGCCTGTACTTTATTTCCTATTTCCCCATCAAAACAGTGTACACTATCAGAGCAGGGAATTAGTCTGTGTCACGCCATGAAACACTCCAGATCAATTCTGTATAATCCTTGACAAATCTTTCCTGGAAGAAAAACCAAAAAACCTCTGTGCACCAAGTCACAGGGTTCCTCAAATCTTAGTTACAAGCCTTTCAATACCACAATAGTTTTAATTTAAATGATTGGTGATGAACAAATATTCTTTCCACATGTATTGTACACTTCAACACACTACTGACAGTTTTTAAAACTCACACATTAAAATAATTGCCTAGCTATGTATTTAAACAATTAAGTCATTATTAATTCAGTAAATGCCATAATAGGCTTTTAGAAATTACAAAAGAATCCTTTCCCATGACATACATCGATATGATATTTGTCTAACTAGGTGATCTGCTTATTATTCACTAATTCAATTCTTTCTTGAATTATGTAGCAACAAAATGCACAAAGGAACAAAGTTACCCTCTGTAATTATTTGACAGGATAAATTTCAAAATCCTGACATGCCAAACTAACTAAAAACACCTTAGTGCCATCACAAGACCTCCCAACTCACTTGGCACCACAGGGTTAATCTCACACATTTAATATCCTACCTCAAACAAGAATAATTGTAGTAAGAACCAAGGTCTTACGGTAGCTTTAGTAAGACCACGCTACTTCAGAACACAACAGTAAAAAAGCCATGCAAATGGAGATGAATGGAGCACAAGCCACCGAGGTAATTAAAAATGTATTTTCCATCTCCTAGTAATTGAATTGTGTACAAGCTGCAAGTTAATGAGGTCATCTACCCTCGAGCACTGACAGGAAAGCAGGAATAATTATCTTTCAATTTTTTCTTATGTAGCAATTAATTTTAACCATTCGCCTACACCCCACTCCCACTTCCCTCATTCCAGTCAGTCAAAGTCACGGCTAAGCCGAATTGACAAGCAATTGATATGGTGGCGGCACGGAGCCGCCGAGGCGGGCAAGGTAATCAAGGGGCTGCAGCTGTTGAGGGCTAAGCGCTTCCAGGTGAATGTCACCTGAGATTTTGCATTCTGCCACTCGGAGGACTTGGGACACACAGTAGTGCCTGACGGCACATCTGGTGCCAGGTGGGTAGGGAGCGGACATCGCTGATTCGGGAAGGGAACAGAAGGATGGACAAGGATTGATGAATGGACAAGGCTAGAAACAAAACTGTCCTTTTTGTTGTTGTTTTTGTTTCTGGTTTGGTTTTTCGGTGGATGTTTTATAGAGCTCATCTACTGTCACTGAATATTGCAAACTACAACTGTTTTTTGGGGGGTTTTTGTAATTCCTTAGCTTTTAACTCAAACACAAATTAGACTCAAACCCTTATGATGCTTTCTGTGACTATCCAACATGGACTTTTAGCAACTCTACATCTGAAAGGAACAAAACACATGCCAAATCAAATCTGTGAGAGCAGGACGTAAAGAGGCGTTTGGCACTTTGACCTGTGGACCAAGGCTTCACAAGCTCTATGCAGATGTCCACAATTATAATTGGGCTGGCAATCTGTGATCCTCCTTTTGGCTGCACCATCTTTCAACAGCCAAAATGAGCAATTCTGTTCACAGAAAAGCAGGCAATAAATAACAAATGGACTTAAGCATTTCCCTAAAATTATGAAGATAAAGGAAAGGGGTTTAAGTGTTTCATTATTAATACAACTCCTGCCTTTCCTCCCTCAGTGGAGAAAACAAATGTTGTTAAGACATTGCTTGCTAGATGGAGTGCACAGGATGGCCATCTGAGCTCCTACCAAAATGACAACTTGTCCCCATGTGTCAGTGGCATGTCAACTTTTCCCAGCAGCAATTCAAGTTAAATTTCTTCTACAATTACTGGTTTTTGACTAGCAGTTTTAGAAATAAACCCTTTCCCAATGGCAAAAAAGTCTAACTCAGATATCTTACATTCATGAATTGACAATGATCATGTCTTACTCACCTGGCTGAGCAGAGCAGCAAGCCTGCCTGCCAAGTAGAAATTCTCTGTATGTGCAACATATATTAAAATGTTTTTCCTACATGGTCTACTTCAGTTGGAGAGAAACTCCATAAAGATGGCAGAAATTATTCAGTATCAGCAGAAGGGCAAAGAGAAGACATTTCAGACATTTGCCCTGGACTCCAATTCCACAATCCATCTGCCTCCTAATACACTTACAAGCCAATTCAAGGGGTTGTTCTGAATTGAAACTAATATCAGAAGTTTCCAACAAATGCATTTCCTTTTATATGAGGGAAATTATCAAAGTAAAACTCAGCAGAGAAGGTGCCAGAAGTTAGTCCCTGGTGTTTTACCTCATTAGAAATGCAAACAATGGTTACTGTGTGGGTGAAAGTAGGCAACACCTGGAAAAGTGGTACACATAAAGGTCACCTCAGCTTCAGTATAAAATTAGCACCAGGAATGAAATCAAAGGCAAGCAAATGCCAACATGTACACACTGGAGGGAAAAGGAGTCGTCACTTTCTTTTGAGCACATAAAGAATATAACAACACATGACAGTGCAGTAATACAGTAATAGCAGTAATTCCTATACATTTATTTTATCTCTTAATTTTCTATATTCTTTGCAACAGAATCTTCTACTCTTCTTCCTATTGATGCTGCTTTTCACAATCTAAAAAGCTGTCAAGGTAAATATAAATAGACCAGTAAGTGGAAAATAAGTTTGTTTCTCCTGAAATGAAGATCAAGTTTTGCTTCAAACAGGAAACTTCATTGTCTCAATTTCTCATGTCACAGGAAGATGCCTGATGCAAGTCTGTAGCACATACGCTGAGCAACCACTTCACAAATACCAGCAAAACGAGTTCTTAGCAGAAAAAAAATACGCTTTTTGCATTTTCCTTCAATGCTGAGAAGCACCCAAGAGACTAGAAATTACATGTCTATCTACTTTGAGAAATCACAAATGAAAACAAGGGCACTGACTCACCTTTAGTCAACCAGAAATATTCTTGAGTAATCACAAAACAAATCCCAAAATTTTAGCTCAAAATTTAAACAATTAAACAAACAGAAAAACCAAATCCCAAATCAGGACAAAACAATAATTCAACTTCCCTTCCAAAGCCCTAAACAACTTCCAGTAGTTTAACTAAGAGAAGGAAAGTGCAGACCTGGGACAATCCAGATGAACAGCAATCAGTAATGATGTTACAAAGGAAAGCACATCCATAGAGCTACTGTTCATCACTCATAATTAAACTCATTTGAAAACACTACACACATGGACATGATGGAGAGACATGAATTGTACTACAAAGACAAAATCATTCTCAGCGGTTAGTTAAGTGTTGTCAGTCAATCCTAACCATTTCACAGCCAGCTCTCTCTCTGTAGTGGCAGATTAAACTTGGCAGACTTGATGGGGCGTAATAAACTTCATGTAGCTACCACTCCTCCAATTTTGCAAAGCTAGGGCACGTTCATCCCTTTAGGTTCACTCCAGAAAGCCCAGGTAAAACAAGGAGATCAGTTTCCATGTCCTCTGGAGGTTCTGCATTAGAAGGGAAAGTTCAAATACATGTGCACAAAGTGAGGAAGTGCTTGATGATCTCTCCTGCCCCTGACGTTCAGAAGGACAGATGAACAAAGCACTGACTCCAACAGTGCCAGGGATCAAAGAGCAAAGACAAAGCTTCAACAGCAGGTCAACATTATGTGCCTTCTTTTTTGAACACAAAGTTTGCTGCACCAGATAAATGGTCCCTCCTGGGAAGAACCTGGTCTCACACAGGAAATAGGGGATGGTCCCTCACGAGACCAGGTAACCAGGACCATTTTCTGTGGTTTGTTTTCTGTGCATCTCCAGCATCCAAAAATGTCGCCTTGGCGTATTTCTAAGGGACAGCCCTACTTATTCCTCTCAGTATCTGTTTACAGACCTGTTGTCCATCAATTTGACTACTGCCTCCTTGAACCTGCAGATACTGTATTTCCACAGCTCTGTGGTGATTGATTTTCAAGTCTTACTACCCACGATGTTATTACTTTCTCTGCATGCTTGTCTTCTGATTTGTTTAAAATTTTTTAAATTAAAATTGCTAAAAGTGTCTCTTTCCTTGCTCTTCTGCCATGAGCAGACTAGAAACAAGAGGCAGTTGCTCCTAAAGCTCAGTATAAATCACAGAACTTCAAAAGGAGAGGAAGAAGAAAGAAAAAAAAAATAAAAAAAAGGATAATTCTTTCCATCAGAAGGGAACATCTCACCCTAATTGTAAAAAGATTTTAGCTGAAATCCAAGATAATACTATTTCCTTACATTCAGGTATTTTTAATGTCCCATATTTACCACAGACTTATTTAGTACTCAAGACAAACTAACTTGAGTTGCAAAAATGACATGACATTTTAAAAAAAGAAGCAAGGAGAAAAAAGTGCTTGGATAGGTTTTTATGAGTAGAAGGTAAATTGTGATGATTCCAGAATGAAACATTTGTGATATTTTTTAATACTTAGCATTGACAAATTTTCTTTCACATATTCAGATATTTTATATATATATATATATATATATATATATATATATATATATTCACACTTGTTATATATCCACATTAAAATGTTTTGGGAATGTTTCTCTTTTTTGTTACTTCTTGCAACACACTTCTGTGTGAATTTTATATGTCCAACTTCTATAAATATAAGTCTTCAGATTTGGATTAATCCCCTTTTCTACCATTCTGCAATGTAGATCTGGTGAAGGCGGACAAAACAAGAATCAGCCACAGAATAGTCAGCCATTAGATCCAAAAGCAAAATCCTTCCTTGAGTCAAGCCAGGATTAGCTGCTACTTGGGTTGACCTTGAAAAAGGGAAGCACCCCTATCTTGATAGACATCCAAGTGCATAACAGTTATTACATGGCTGCCAAAAACCTCCATGATTAGGAGAATTCATAGAGCAAATGCAACTTAAAACACAGGTTAAACACTTCCTCTTTAAAAATCAGCAGCCTAAAAGTTAGATACCCTTCTGAAATAAACCACAGACAGAACACAAAGCAAGGTGCAACGTAAAATGCTTTAGTCTTGAAAAGCATATGGAGTAATGTCATTGGTTTCTTCACAATCAAAACTCGTAGCACATTAATCGAAGTCTCTGCTTGGATGCTGAAGTATAAAGCAATTCTTATTCCCACCACCCTGCAGCAAGACACATTGCCACAAACACATGGGAATAATTACACCTTGATACAACTTTGTTTAAATACAACCTGTTCTTTTCAAGAGGAATCTACACAGGAAAGTTGATAGGATTTAATCCTATAGAAAGGCATCAACATGAGCCATCCTAAACGCTAGCATGAGACAAAGTTCAATTTTGTTTAAATTTGATAAGAAAAGTTCCACTTTGAAAGGTGGAACTTCTCACACACCTATCTCAGGCTCTTTTTAAGTGCAACTGATTTTGATATAGCATAGGTTTGACACTGAACTGATAAAATTGCTCGCCCTCCCTGTCTATTTTTCTGTACCACGTTCCTTACCAGAGATTCTTCCTATTATTTTGAGGACACTAAAAGAAGCAACCTGACAGAACCTATTCAATCCATCACCTTCTCTTAGGGGAATATCTAAGAGCCCCAGTTCAGCTTACAAAAGTGCATTCCTAAACTGCCAGATTGCAAAAGAATGTCTTCCCAATCCAGAGGCATGTCCAACCTAAGCCTTAAAATTCAACCTGGAGTTTTCCATTTACAATATTTAATTTCTGATAATTGTAGGTGGCAACTTGTAACTTGAGACAGGTCAAATCACAGAATTGTCAGGGCTGGCAAGTACCTCTGGAGATCATCCAGTCCAACCCTCCTGCCAAGGTATGGTCACATCAAGCAGGTTAGAAATGTGGGTTCTGAATGTCTCCTGAGAGGGAAACTTTGTGACCTCCTTGGGTCACCTGTTGCAGTGCTCTGCCACTCTCCATGTGAAGAAGTTCTTCCTTACATTGAGGTGGAACTGCTTATGTTTTAGTTTATGGCCATTGTTCCTTATCCTATCGGTGGACACCACCAACAGGAGTCTGGTACCATTCTCTTGGCACCTGTCTTTGAGATGTTCATATGCATTGATGAGATCCCCTCTCAGTCTTCTCTTCCCCAGACTAATCAGGCCCACCTCCTGCAGTCTCTCCTCTTAAGAGAGATGCTCCAGACCCCTCACCATCTTTGTGGCCAGATGGATGAACCCACTGGACCCTCTCCAGCAGCTCCCTGTCTTCCTTGAACTGGGGAGACCAGAACTGAACACAACACTTCAGATGTGGTCTCAATAGGGCTGAGTAGTGGGGGGATGGATCACCTCCCTTGACCCGCTGGACACACTCTTCCCAATGCACCCCAGGATACCATTGGCCATTCTGACTGCAAGGACACCCTGCTGGCTCATGGTCAATCTGTCATCCACCAAAACTCCCAGGTCCTTCTCAACAGAGCTGCTCTCCAGCACATCAACCCCCAGCCTGTCCTGGTGCTTAGAATAATTCCTCCTCAGGTGCAGGATGCTACACTTGCCCTTATTGAACCTCATTAGGTTTCTCTCTGCCCAACTCTCCAGCTTACTAGTAAATCCTACACTAATATTTTCTTGTGAAGTGTTCCAGAGGTATCAACACAGTTGATAGGTTAATGCATCTCCTATAAGTGCTTGGAGAACATAATTTCTTTTTTTGATGCTAAAATAGATTATTACATAAACTTATGCATGAAAGACTCATGAAAGATTTTAGGCTGCACCATTAAATACTTCTGTTTTTCTAAATATCCCATCTACTCAACTGTTGCTTATCAACCATCCATTTAATTATTGTACTCTGTTGCTTGATCTGGCTTCACTGCACTGTGGCAAATTGTGCTCAGGTGTACTGCACACCCTGCTCCAGGCACTATTTTCCGTGCCCTCTCCAAAGGATCACACAGGGCATCTACATGAAATATATTTTTACAGGAAATTTCACACAAATAGGGAAATAATTGATTGTTTCTTTGGGGGTAAAAAAAACCACCAAAAAACCAAAAAAACCACAACAACAACAAACCAACCAAAAAACCCAAGATAAAAAAAAAAAAAAACCCAGATCTTAAAAGAACTCTGACCCTCTCCAGTAAACTGAATATCCGCTTACCACACAAGCTCAAACATACTGAGGGTCCGTGGCAGTCCAAATAGTGACTCTGGGAGATCCAGGCATGAAGAAAATTACTTGAGGTATAAATCATAGCATTAAAGCTGCCTCTGGGCCAGGGGATCCGTTTCCACGATCATAATGACATTTACTGAAGGTCCTTGGCAGTCCTGGTGGTTCTCTCCAGCTATTCAACTATCAAATCATGGTTATTCTATAGCATAACCCTAACCCTCACAGAACAAGTTGCTGACTGTGCTAGTCCATGATAATATTTTTTTAAGAAAACCCCAGCTGATAGTCTTTGTTGTCAGTACTACTTTAATTTCAAAAGCAGCTTCATTTGAAGGCACTTCCATTCATCAGCTGGCTCAATGTTTATTTCTCATCCTCCCTCTTCCAATCACATGAAAATTAGAGGATAGGCAGAAGAGAATAAAGCAAAAAATGGAAGATTGCAATGGGTGTTCAGGCAGTAATCTATGGAAACAACATGAATTTCTGCTCAAAACAATGGAGAGATTCTGCTACCTCCAGACACCATGATTAAAACACTGTTATGTCAGAATTTTCTATTTAAGAAAAATTGACTTAGCTGGAACTAATATGCAAAATTTCATTAAATTTTTTGTGAAGTGCCATTGTCCCTACCTATCCAGAGACTTGAACAGAAGTCAGTCATGTTAGTTACAGCAGGCTTAATGTTCCCTCAGAGATTCTACACAAGTAAAGTTACTGTCTCTTGGCAGTAAATCCGTACTGATTTACTTGGATTTTTTTTATTTTACTCTTTTCATTCAAAATGTTCTGCCTTCATTCCCATCTCATAACTGAAATATTTTATTCCTTAGGTATTGTCAGAGAGGAGAAAAGTGATTTAAATTTCTAATGTATAGGTACAGATTACTTGCTGTGTTAAAAAACCAGAACTTATATCAGCAGTTGAGATATATGGCTCAACACAAATTATACTTTGCAATTCTGATCAGCAGAAATTATATATTTCATACTTCCATTCTGTTCACATTCAAATAAGGCATTTAACAATCCAGCATTTATGAACAAAAGAAAAAAGCATCCTAGAGTTTCAAAGAAACATTTTCTGTGATATTTGGAGTGTTGAGATGGCTTGCTCCTTTTCCAAAGTGTGATTCTATTGTATGACTGTTAGAAGGTAAACCCTGAATAACACATAGTGTACTTTAATTTGTTTTTACAATTATCTTCAGAAGAGACAAGGAAAACTCAGGGAAATGCTACAGGGCCAGCACTGCCTCACAGCACATTTTACACGATTGACTAATGACATAAGACTAAGAAAAGAAAATACAACTTAAAATTACCGTCTCCCCTCACAGAAAATCATATTTGTGGTTACAGATGTTTTATGACAAAACTTAAAGCCCTACTCAGAAGAAAACACATAATGCTTTGAGTGCCTAGTCTGCATTTGTGCAGGACTAAACTTGAGCAAAGTAGTGCTACCCTGTAGCACAGCATAAAATAAGTCCAATAAAGACAGACTGCAAGATCAAAGTAACAAGATATCCCTGCTTTTCTTCCATTTCCTAGAATACTTCTCCAGGCCTGGGTTTCTTTCATGTCCATCTTCTAAAACAGTCATTTAGCACCTGAATTTATTACAGCTATACATCCCACTCCCACCTTTAATATCTCCAGCTAATTTGGGGATGCTTATATAGCACACATAGCTTATACACGCATCCGTTGGTTCTTCGAAATGATTACTCAGTAAATGGCTCTGAAATTCTGACTGAGAAAGGGAACCAGCAAAAACAAGCAGCTGGTTTGCTTTCTCTCTGCACATTTTAGTCTCTCTAAGGGAATGTTCACTGATGCCTTGGGAAGGCTGACCTGGAACAGAGACTGGGCAGGGCTAGAGAATAAAGTAGATATTTATTGAAAGGCCTTTAGGATACACCTTGGGCAAGACAAGAGCCTGGCCAGGGCTGCACCCAAGATTGACCCAAAATGAACAACCGATCATGGCATCTCATGCTTTTATAAGTTTTGGTCCATTTGCATATTGGGATTTAATTGTCCAATTACAGCTTCAGATTATGAAGTCCTATTCTTATTTTCTCTCATCAGCCCACTGTTGTTTGTGCTTTTGGGCCTGAAAACTTGTAATGGTTGTCTTTGGTCTCAGCAGGAAAAGGATTTGTTTTGTCTACCTACTCTGTGAAGAGCTGACTAACACTGAATATGATGCTCAGAACTGCACCCCCAGGCAGCATAGAATCTGAAAAACATGGAACTTAAGGCATCACTACCATAAGTGAAAATCACAACTCATCACAGTAGTGGCTTTTCTGACAGAAACACGCACCCACAGTGGGATGGTCAATGACCCACTGGGTCTGCCAGGACATTTCAACACCAATTAAAAGAGAAGGTTTTTTCAGTCCTAGATTAAGTAAAAATTAAACGTGCAGCTTTGTCATCTTATTCCCAAGTTATTCACCTTCCTGAGCCAGTGAAGCAACTCTTCAAGTTCAAGATGAGCTAAACCCTCACCTTCCTCCAGCAATGATGGCTGCACGTGATTGCAAATGTATGTAGAAAAGAATGATCCTGTGACAAAGTTTGGTAGCTGAGGTGTTGGAGCCGTCTACCTGCATTTCTACAGCTCTCCTGCTCTCTGTAACAATGAAATTCACTATGTGCTAAGCAAGATCCCAATCGCCTCTTCACAATTCATGATCTCTGCTACACTGTGGCTTCTCTGACAGCCAACCGTACAGTTTTTCACCTAGAAGGCTTGCACTGTGAATTAAAATGAGACTTTCTTCCTTCCAGTAAAACAGAAAGGGAAATCAAAACTAATCTTCCCCTGGGTCCTTCCCTTCCCCCCCCCAGTTTATGTGGCACAGACCAGCCTGCAATAATCAAACCAGAGCCATTTAGTGTATAGTCTAGTCTTGCTGTGACTAATAGGATGATTGGTTGTATAGCTTCTTTATGGTTGTTCATTATATCACCCTTACATAAAGTAATTTAATTTCAGTGGGATAATTAGGGTATTTCTAATCTAACTGATAGTCTGAATGAAATGAGATTCTCAGAGGGAGATTTGTGTACCAGGAGATTGGTGACCTCCGGCCCCAATTTTCACACAATGTATTAAGCTGACAGCCTTACTTCCAAGCCCTGCTGCACTGACTCCTCACCACTTGTGCAGATGTATGTGCTACAGACAGCAACTCCAAATGAGGCTCTTCCACCCAAAATCCCATTATTAAGGGAAACTGTAATTTTTTATTTGAATTACGGAAAGATAATCCAGGCTATCATTCACTAGTTGAAAATACAGCCCTGTTATTTATCTTCCATACAGAGCATGCATCTAAATTCTTGATTTTAGACTGTGCCTTCCAGGGCAACATCAAATATATCCTACATTCACTTGATCAAGACCTCTACTTTTCTAAGTATTAAAAAGAAAGTTTTCCTCTTTGCATTTTTCCAGAAACATATGCAAAACTTGAAGAAAGCAACTTCTGGCAAATTGAATCAATGCCATATTTTATTTAGGAATCAAACCCCTAAGTTTATCTACCTTTTGCTGTAACCTGTAGTTGTCAAGCAGACCAGACAGCCTGGCTGATTAACAGACAAGCTGCTCCATTTTCTTCTCTGGCATTTATGTCTCAGCTCACTTCTTTCCATGTCTGTGCTCTCAGAAAACTGACATAGTTCTGTCCCACATCTGCACAGCACCATCCTGGCTCAGACCAATCCAACTCTGGAAGCAGCAAAAGCCATTTTCCTTCAGTTAAGAGTGGACTGAATCTGCCTCCTGTAACCAAACCCCTCCTCATCATACCTGCAGTACTGGCGCTGCAGTTGCACATTCCTCTGCTGATCCTTGGCTTTACAAAGGGTGATATCCTTAAACACCAGAAGCCCTCACCCACAGACCTTTGAAATTATTTCTCTGTGATTAGTAAACCTCCTCAATCTCAACAGCTTAGCCTTTAATCCTAAGAGCTAATAGAAGTAGAAAAGGCCTTACAAACAGAAGAAAACACTTTGCTCTGTCACATAATTTGGTTTCAGTGTTCCAATACTTGATTTAAAGATAGCAAATAAATTATATGAGCTTTCAGGCTTTTTTTTTTCGTCCCAGGCTGGCATAAACAGTTCAAGCAAGAGACTGAAGACTGAAAGTCTCTTTTCCAGACACAATAACATTCTTTATACAGTGAAGCCAGACTCCACATCACAATTTCACCTACAGCTCTACAGTTACACACAAATGATCAATACACAGTGTCAAATATACATACTGTGTATCTATCAAATATCTATTTTGTGTATCTATGGACACTCATTTAGTGTGTGTGTATATGCACAGAAACATTAATTTTTTTTCTATTTCAGTGAATTAAAGCATAATTTAATGAAAATTAAACAACACTTGCACTTGAGCACAGATGAAAAGATATCATCTATAGTATTTATACCTCAACACTTAAATCAATAGAGTTCATACAGGGGTAATTATTTTCAAGAAATTATTCTGCAATTAGCACCTTTTAAAGAGATCTATGCCATTTTAAAACATCAAAACCCAATGAACTGCTACATATTATAGCTACATCTCTGTACATCCATATTTTAAGCTCATTGGCTGTGGGGATAAATCCAGAATAAGAGCCCACCTCAAGCTTTATTTCTCTCAGTCTCTCACATTATCATTTTTCAGTAACAGTAATTTGTATTCTGTATTTTTCCCTGTGCTCACAGCTATTTTTCCCTTGCACTCACAGCTGTGTTGGGAATTTGTAGCTGGAAAGTCACTGACCTGAAATACGGTAGTGGATGTTTTACAGAAGTCATGGTCTTGTCAGGGTCTGTTTAGGAGACTCCTGAGTTCAGGGTTCCTTGACATTATAAAACAAAGAACCCATTATAGTTTAATGGGCCAATATACAGCCCTTATATAAGAAGTAAAGAGTTATATACTAGAGATGACAACTTAATTTCAAATACATTTTCAAGGAAAGATAGTGTCAGTCAGACTAGTTTTAAAATAGTATAATATTTTATAGCATCTTCCTCAGATGGGCACCTTAAAACTTCCAAAATTATTACTCCTTACAACATTTGCAAATAATCTTAGATCAAATGATTGCCCAAAATATAGAATACTTTCTAAAGTAAATCAATTTTACATTAAATCATAAAAGCTTAGAAGAGAAAAGCAAAAGCAAACACATTATTATTATTATTATTATTACACTGGTGTATAATAAAGTACTGGATTCTGTTCCATTTCTGCCATCAAGTCAAGACAACTCAGTATTCATCTGTACTTTGGATGAGTTTTTACTGATAGAGTATCATTGACTCTCCTTTACAGTGTACTCTGACACCTCAGATGAGATGTTATAGACATATTTCTATTTTAAGGATTTGATTTTCAGAAAATTCAACTTTTAAGGAGTATATTTTATTTGAGCATTGAATGCTAATTGACACTACATGGAAATTGTGTTTGTAGTCAGCTGTGAACCCCTTTATTTCACAGGCTCATCATTCTACACAAACAGAAATGACTGCCCTGAAGCCCTGCAATATATTCCTCTCCTCCAACCAAGTGCCTTAGCAGAACTCTGCTGCCTCAGTTTGCTTCTGTTATGAACTTTTTCAACCCTGTCAGAACTTAGTTTCTTGTGCTTTTAAGAGAAGTCAAGACTGAGCCAACTCTGTGGTAACCTGAAGCTCAGTTATTTCTCTAGAAAGATAAGGTAAGTAAGGGAGCACCAAGCTGCAGTTCATTTTTATTCACTTAGCCTTCTGCTGAACTAAATTATGTTTTATGTACAAGTCAAGGTAGGCCTACAAGGACAATCTGAGTTGGAAGAAGGAAAACACAGTTGAATCAATAGGAGAAATTTATCTCTTATTTTTATGTAACTACTAAGTTGTGCCCTGATATCAAACTGATAAAGAGCACACAAAAATATCTCCCCTCTCCTTTAGGGAAAAAAAAATAAAACCCCCTTTATTCTTAGAACAGTTACTAGACTGACAAATTGCTATGGTATAGTGTAGAAAGTGTCAAGAAGGGAGAAGACATCTACTTTCACATATTTCGGCAAGATTCAAACCATGTCAGCACTAACGATGATACAGTTTCATCACAAGAAGCCTTACTAAAGCTCCATTTTCAAAAGCTGCAACTGCTATGCAGACATTATTATAAAATTGCTTTATTTCCTACCCATTATATTGCTGCTGCCAAATAAAATACTTAAGCTAAAAAATCTAGACTGTTTCAGGAAAAATCTTGAAGAAGCATCACTGTCACTGCTGTTTGGAGCTGGGAGACAAAAAGAAAACAAAAAAATTTTAGGTAAACAACATTCCTACTCAAGTGTTATTAATCAAGTAATCTATTGTTTCTTCTACTTTAGCATTCTACCCTTTTTTTACCCCCTGAATTTTATTCAGGTGCAGGGTTTGGATCTTGGCTTTCAGCACTACACATTATTAAAATACACCGTAAAATTACTTCAGCATTGTCATGAATGAAGTCTCCAAAAAGAACTGCGAATCATACAATTCTTAGTGCAATTTGTTCAGTGCTTAAAACAGTCAAGATTCTCCAGGAAGAGGTTATCTATATTGATACATTATATAAAATTCATTAACTACCACAACAAACTTTGCTACCACATTTCAGCACAACCCATGTAACTAAATCAAAACTAATTCTCCAACATCACAACGAAAGTAAAAGTTTAAAAAAGACAAATACATTCTCCACTAGAAAATTCATCCATCGTTCACACTTTGTGACTTATCATGGTCTTGCCATTTTCTCCTGGGAACAGCAATTGTTTAGCCTGTTTCTTCCATTGTCTCCAGTGATTACTGGAATCACATTTCTAGGGTAAACAAGGTGAAAAAAACCCCTCTTTCCCATTGTCCCATTTTCTGTCAGGAAGGTTTGACGCAAAGTAGGCCTCCCAATAAGTTTTCTAATCCAGATAAGCAGGGCTAAGATATCTGACAGCTGTTTCACGCTCTTCATCATCATCTGAAACAATCAGTACGCATTAGAGAGTACTTTTCCCTTTACAAAGGTGATAATTAGATAACAAGCTGAGATTAAAGTAATTACAGTTAGACAGCTGGCAAGGCAGCACAGTCATGTTGAAATATTGTTGATACTTCAGCATCTGGTTCTAATAACAGCACAGGCTAAGAGATTTTACATTAATTACAGAACATAATTTAATATAAACATATTTAATTACAATTGATGAGCGATAAACTGTTCAAGAATGACTTAACCCCTTACACATGTCAAAATGATTGGAACTTCATATATATCTTTCTACTTTAAAAGCAAGCTACAGTCAGTGTGAAAGGTTAGGAATCTCCAATTTTAAGAAAGCACTGTAACTGGAAAGATGAATTATTGATACATTTAAAAGATCTAATTTAAAAACAAGTTAAAACTGCAACCATACTACAGAAGTCAAGACTGACTCTATTTAGGCAGAATTGCAGCTAAGCCCAAAATTGCTATCTCAAAAATTCCACAGCAATTGCCACCCAAGCCTGAGGCATCTACAGCTCCCCGGTGCCTGTATAGTTTTCCCGAGGATGCTCTCAATTCCTCTGATCTTATCAATGCTAGGCAACACAGAGCCTCTGCTCCTTCCTAAACTACTTTGGATCCAGCTGCAAGGACCTGTTCCAAGAGTGGAAGGGATGCAAGGGTCCTCCTGTGTATTTGAAAAATTCATTGGATGAGACACCAAAGAGTTCTAGCAGTGTTGATCCTGGAAGGTAGTGACCCTAATCATAAACTTTCTCCATCACGCTTGCTCTTGTGCTCCTCTCTGATCTGGTCAGCACTGTGGTTTCCTGTATGCATCCAGACAAAGATATTTGGGGTTGGGAGGGGCCAAACAAGAGCACTACAGCATAAAAAATAACAGCGGCAAAGAAGGGTAGAAATCAGACAATTCCTCTGACTGTTAGGAAGAAAAGGTGGATGGTTGCTTAAGCTCTTAGAGAACATCAAAAGAGGCCACAAGGAAGGTGAAGGGTCTTCAGGGGAAGCTGTGTGAGGAGTGGCTGAGGCCACTTGGTTTATTCAGCCTGGAGGAGAGGAGACTTCTCCAGACCTCATTGTATTCTTCAACATTCTCATGAGAGGCAGTGGAGGGTCAGGTACTGATCCCTTAGTGGTCTCTTCACTCTCAGCCTGTGACAGAACTTGAGCAAATGGCATGAAGCAAAGTTGGGAGGTTTAGCTTCTTCACCCAGACTGTGACTGGGCACTGGAACAGGCTCCTCAGGGAAGTGGTCACAGCACCAAGCCTGTGTGAGTTCAAGAAGTGTTTGGACAACACTCTCAGGTACATGGTGGGATTCTTGGGGTGTCTTGTGCAGGGCCAGGAGTTGGCCTCAATGATTCAGATGGGTCCCTTCAAACTCAACACATCCTGTGAGCATGGTCTGGCCATTCATGTGTATAAAAAAATTAATTGCTTTTGGGCTCCTGCCTGACACTTCCCATAGTCAGAGAACTCCTTGTGCCTTAAGTCTCTCCTTGCAGGAATATTGACACGTTTGCATCCAAAAAAAAGCCAAAGATTGGATCTGATTGACATCAGTCTATTAAAAAATAAAAATCTTCTGATATCTGGGACTTCTTCATTTGAAAGGATCAATGAAAAACCCCCAGAGACAAGAGAGGCTAGGTATTCTGTGACCCTGAAGATGGCATACAATATGAGTAATACAAATTGATAAATGTGCACTAACCATTTTGCATAACCCATTAAAGTATATATTAGGTCAAACATGTATAAGCTGTGGTTTTCATAAAGAAATAAAATCAGAAATGTAAAACTAAAATTATCTCAAAAGACAGCATATGTTCTCTGATATGATTTGGCACTTTTTTTCTGAAAGTGTAACTTTTTCCCCCTCCATCTTCAAACAGGCAAGAAAGAAATCAGCCTACTGGTTTAGGAAAGAAATAGAAAAAGCAGACCTAAAGCGGAGCTGCAAACATACGTAATTCTCTTTCCCGGGCCGACCATCATTACAGTTGTTCGCAAATCACAGGATATTTTTGTAGCACACCTTACCTGGTACGGGCCCTGGATATGTGTAATGCACAGCCTGTGGAGTATTGAGACTGTTCTAGTTAGCACAGATCTTGCAGTGTGTTCAGCCAGTTGTAATATTTCTGTTGAGACTGTAAATTCACCTTTTTATGAGCCTGTTCCTCCAGTTCCCACTCAAAATAAAACAAGCATCTAGTATATTACATAATCATATACAGGGCTATTGAAAAACAAACAAGCAAATTAATGTAGCAGAGATCCTGTGAGGTGGTATATGACAAAAAAATACCCTAAAACCCAAAAAACCACTGTGAAATATTACACTTGAGAGAATGCCAAGGGGGATGCTCAGGGCTTTAGTCCCTTGATTAAAAGATTAAATTAGTCTCTTACACTAGATCAACAAAGGTCATTAACATATTCTGGAAATTGATGAGCACTTTCAATTTTTATATAAAAGCTTCTACACAAATCTGGAATCCTTTATTTCTGCTAGCCTCAGACAATGGTAATGGATTTCTTCAAAATAATCAGTGTTGACCTCTTTGCTCCAAACTTCTTTAGCAACATTTATTACACTTCCCTAGGTAAAGATACAGAGAAAAACTGTATCATTCATCTGTGCTGTAAAACAAACAGCTCCCTTCAAGGACATGCTCAAAACAACGAGCCCTTTGGAAAAGTTAGTTTAAGAACTCAGTACGCTTCAACAGAATTAATTCAAGAGAAATCACAAAGAGCTTAATTTCCCCCACACCTCTTCCCTTATTTTCTAATCACTCTTTTTACACTTGTGGACAAATGAGTCATTCCACAGATGTAGCTAAATGAAGGATAGTGACTGCTACCTACTCGAACAGATTTTTCCTATAACAAACAGTTTTTCTCTGTTTCTTACAAACAAACAAACAAACTCTTCATTTTTGTCCTTGTTTGGGATTCAGCACTATCACCAATGTCAACAGAATTGTGACTGTAACTTGTTAACCCATCAACACAGTGCACTAAATAATTTTCTTTGCAAGGCCTCCTTTCAGCCCTAGAAAAAAAAAGTTTTGAAAAAATTTTAAACATTTTTAAGCTTTCATGAGGTAAAACTAATCCCAAGTAAACTAGAGTTGGACTTCCATTGGTGGAAAGCAATTGAGTATAAGATAAATATTAAGTGGTTAGTTTATCATCTCTTCAATGTTTCAGTTTTTAGAACTTTAAAATGAGCGATAACAAAAAACCCAACATGTGTCAGAAGTGATTTCTAGATAACACTTCCACAGAAAGATTAAATATCTGGTCTGAACAAACTGTCAACTTTGATAAATAAATTTTGATGAACTGCTTTTGCTTACCCTCAGATTCTTGTCATCACGTGAATTTTGATGTTGTGTTAAATCTGGAAGGTTAAAACCCAATTATGCTTTTCCAACAGTCTATTCTTCTAAACTACAGAGTCAAAACCAAAACCAAATTCTACTTTACACACAGAGGAAACAAAATACGTGTTTCTGGTACACAGCAAGGACTTGACTTCATTACTCTGTGCAAATGCACCACCCATTCCCCAACAAGTGATGATTTGACAAGTTTGCACAGTTAGCTTCTCTCAGCAAGAACACAGAAGGAAAGAGGAGATCTTTAGCCTAAAGTGACTGATGCAGAATATACAACAATTTCCCTCATGTTTTCTGATGAATTTTCACTCAGAAAAATGACATAACCTCACTCTTCATCTTGATCCTATAGCAAGTGGAAACTGTGCTCAGAAAGTGAAAAGGTTATCAGGACTTGATGCATTATTCCATTTCATCATTGTCTCTTATCACTTAGAACCACTGTGGCCTGGCCCCTAATCAGCACAGACAAAGCAAGGGTGCTGAAAATATGGAGAGAAGTTACAATAACCTTCAGCTTGTGAAGGGAGATAGACATTAACCAGGGCAGAAGGAGGAAGAAGAGGTGGTGGGGAAGGAAGGAAAAAGACAGCCAGAGGTTACATTTTCAGAAGATGTTCTGGTTAAGATTTAAAATTTGTTAACTTTTAAAAAAAAATTTTAAAAATCCGTTTACAAGCCAAGATCACTCACATTAGCCCATCCAAGATCCTGATCTTCCCAGTAGTTTCAGGGAAGAGAGGCATCTGAAGATGAAAGATAAGCACAGCACTATTAATTATGCTGTGCAGAACCACTGAGGTTCTTCAACAGGCTTTGCTTTCTGAACATAAAATATACAAAGCAATTGGGTGAGCAGTGGAATTTCATGGTATGTGATCACATTCTGGAAAAGGATGGTCCATGAAAAAAGAATTTGCCATACTATCTAGGTTTTGCTTCCTACAAAATTTAATATCATGTATAACAAAACAGAGACTATGTTCATCAGGACAAGTTGACCCCAAGAGGCTATGTTTTTCTTTATGTCACCTCTTGGCAGTTAAAAGACATTGAGAGATCCTCTTGTGAGATAGGAAAAGGATAAGATAGGAAATACTCTGTTTTTTAATGTGCATCTTTGTAAAACATGAGACATAAATAAATGCTAAGTATGGAAACCAGAATTGCTCCATGACCAAAGTCACTCATCTTTCATTTCTAAGTCTTGTACAAACAGTGGCTGGTCTGTCTACATTGAGTGCCACAGACACCCTTTTAACAATCCATACAGTACCCTGGGTGTTTCTGTAAGAGCTGGGTGTAGTCCAGTTCCACACATTGGCTGTGATAATTCAAGTGCTTGTGGCCATACTTCAGCAAGATCGATCACATGAAACAATACAACATGCACAAAAGATTAAACCAAATTATGCAATTTAACCTGCTTAAACTGTTGGCGCAGACATCTGAGATTTAGCAACATCTGAGTTAGTACCACCACCATCTTCTCACACTTCAACCTATATCGATGTCAGGACAACCCGAAACCAAGAATATTCGCCATTGGTTTAAATTCATGTCTCTAACACACCTATTGGCTCACATGCAAAGCATTTTTCACCACTCTCTTCTCACTCCTCCATACATTTATTGACTTTATTCTGGCATTGTTCACCCCACTCTCATTCTGGCTGAGGAGGGACAGTCCTTTTTTTGTCATCCACTACTTGTCATATCTCACATGTTTAACTGTGGTACACAATACCCAAAATACAGCTATATACACAGAAAAAAGGCAGCCAAAGATCAAAGATTTGACTCTGTATTTCTTCTTTCATACTCAGCCTTTTCATTTACTAATCTGTTTGTAGATACTAATCTACTAATATCTCCTGGTCATTAATATTTTACTTTGTATTCTTCACCTCCTGCTATCTCCCATACAGTCTCTGATTCCAAAGTGTTTAAGCCTACAGTGAAAGCCAGTGTCTCTGTTAGAAGACAGAAAGCTTCATCCAAACAAACAAACAAAGAAAACTGAAAACCACATCTGCTCCACGAAGCACTCCAGATGCAATGCCTATTGGCCATGCTGCAATTGTTCTGTGCCACTGATCATGCCTCAGTAGAGGCTGACATGCTTCAGGGCAGAAATTCCTTTTGTCTGGCACATCTACCTTTTGTGAACCGAAGTGTACCCTTGGAGGTAAGCACAGGGCACTTTGATGCAGGTTAAAAAAACAAACAAATAAACAAACAAGAGCACACACAAGCCACACGAACACAAACAACCCCCCCAACTCATACAAATCAGGTCATCAGTACAGATGTAAATTAAAGTCTGGGCTCTGGCAAATAAAATTGAAAGCTTCCCCTGCACTGGAGAAATTTCAGATAGGCAAAGGCTATTATAATCACTAAATCCAACAAAACTGAGACATGAAAGGTAGTTTACAAGATTTCAGGGAAGAAGAGGTTGAGTTTAGATCCAAATGTCCCCAAATTTTGAAGGAATTCAACTCTAGATCAGTACACCTTGCATTCCATGGTAACTCCAGTGCATGGAGTTTCCTCAAGGTTGTTTGTTTTTTGGGTTTTGGGGTTTTTTTGGTTGGTTTTTTTTTTTTTTTCCCCACAGAATGCACAAGTAATCAAGTCCATCTGCAAGAGAGAACTTTCATTTCATTCTCCAGCATTTAAAGTAGATTAGGACTCCAGGTGGGATTTTAAAAGAGGCAATATTTAAAAATTAGCATATTTACCATAATAATTTTAAAGCAATTTGCATCCATCTTACAGGTTACCTACACACTAATGTCCACCCATGTGGACACATCACTGCACTAAAGAAAGAAAAACTGCATGTGTCTGAAGAGTACTAGGCAGCTTTGATAGACAAATGCTGCAAGGGCAATGGGGCTTCTTAATAAAAAGTAGCTAAAAAGACAAGCTGGTAGAAGCACTTGGAGAGTAGCACTGCATGCTAGCACAGTTTGATCTTTTTCATTCCATTAGAGGTAAAAACCACAGCCCTCAAGAATCTAGAAACAGAGGCTGAAAAACAGATCCATTGCCCTGCTTCTTGCCTTCTTCAGAGAATTTTGCTCTACTTTTACAAACAGAAATCTGGCAAGAAGAAGGAAGCTGAAAATACATATTTGTTTTGATAAATTTATTCACAAGCTGAAATAGTACATTTTAATTTTTTTAATTTAATGAAAAATATTCATCTTTTTGATAGGTGATAATTAACTATTATTCTGTCATAAACAGAAAAGAAAGATGTACTTATGTAGATTTAACTGAGCATTGTGTTAATCACACCACAGTGACTCAAAACACAAAACCAAAGCAAAGTTTCTTATACAAAGTATTCCTTTTGCCAAGGAATAGGCAAAAGTGTTTCTTAGTATTCCCGAAAGGCAACTCACAATCACATAAATAAACCTTCAGCTCAGTTTTACACAATCCATTTTGACTAATTTTCACAGCCAGAAAGAAGTTGATCAATTGCCACAATGACAAATTTAAATAATTTACACTTATGTTGAATATTAAAGCTTAAAAACTTCTCTGTATGTACAAATGCAGGAACTTGGCAGCAGTCCTCCAAGCATCCCAGGCTCTAGGTTAGGTAAAGTTGTGTGTTGTTAAACATCCTTCTTAGCAACAAATAAGCAACCTTGAGCTCTACTCAGTTGAAACATTAGAATTAAAGTAGTGAGAAACAACAAAGAGGAGGAGGGTTTGTCCAAAACACTCAGGATGTTGCCGGGCTGGGGAGTAGCCAACACATCTGTACATTTGCCTTGCCTGTAGGAAAAATATGCAGTTTACCTTTTCAAAAGAGCACTAACCACATGTTAACCACCACATACATAGCTTTCCTCAAAGTGGCAGCCAAGACTTCCCATGAAGCATCTAATTCCAAGGGTAAGGATCACCAATCAAGTAGAACCGTTTCCATATAACATTTCTACTTAACCACAGTTAACACAGAAAATGCAAGGGCTCAGATATGCTACTGTAGGCAGTGTGAAGAATAATAAAGTTTAGGCATGAAGATATTCCAGGTCCTCATATGCATAGCTTTTTTTTTTTTTTTTTTAAGATGCATTTTCCCACTTTTCTCCAAGTACATGAATACAAATGCTACGTACTTTTCATAATGCAAAAGAGGCTGTGAAGGACTCAAATACTGTACATAAATGCCTTTGAGTAGGTACACTAGCATGACTGATTCTATAGAAATCTATAAATTGATTTACAAGCCTTTGAGAACCCAATAATGGCTCCAATTCTGCAGTCATGTGATTAATATCACCAATTCACCACCAGATTTTATTTCCATCCTATTTAGAGAAAATATACAAGCCAATCTGACCCAGTTCAGTCTTGCTTGAAACCACCAGAGAATTATGCATAGATCTATGACATGCAAAAAACTAATTTAAAAACAGATTAACATGCAAATCTGGTTTGAATTATTCACTTTACAACATTTATATTTTTCAAAAAAGTTGGGCAACACATAGACTTAGAAAAGGGCCTGCATGTCTGCATTGCTGCATCTCAGGAACAAATACTGTAACATTTCTCACTTTCTTAAAGTGAATGATGTATGAAAATCATACAAAAATTGTGGCAAATGGACTTTTTCCCAAATGTCACGCCCTCTTAAATAAAGGAAATAAGAGAAAACATAATTTGGACTGAAGACCTCATTCTAGGAGTAGAACAATGTTAGTTTGGCCTGCAGGGACAAAACTCTAATGAACTTTAGCAACTTCATTGTATATATTGCGGTCCAGTCACTTACAGGGAGTGGAAGAGCCCTGCACTGGGTAGGAAGTTTTCATTCCATCAACATGTGCAATAAAAATGAGCCCAAAGTCACAAAAAGAAAGTGGAAAAAGTGAATTTAAAAGAGTCCAAAATCATGATCTCCATCAGCCAAAGTCTTGGCCTTTCTAAGATAGTCTACTTGGTCTATACAAGACACTGAACAAGTAAAATTAAGGCATTTGGGGATAAAAGAATAATGAATAGATAAAACTATTATCAACTACAGCTGTGTGAATATTCTTTCAAAATTCTGACCCCTCCCCCAATATCTAACAGCAAAATGTCTAATTGAAGTAAATAAATAAATAAATAAATTTGGTGGGGAACTGTTCTACACCAACCTGTTGGTTGCCATTACTCTTTCTACATCTTCAGGCTTGAAGGTGGTTTTGGACACCAAGACACTCAGATCTGATGTCTACTCCCACCCAAATCACAGAAAATCAAGTCTCTGTGTGTGTACATATGTATTTGTAAATATATATTTATATACACATGTCCACATACTCCCATGTAAACGTGGGTACACACATACATAGGTGGCATATTTACACATGCAAATGTCTGTATGTGTATACACACACAGACAGAAAATTTGTATGAGAATATAGAGCAAACAAATATGACCAAATGCCATGGGAGTGCTGGTTGTAGTCTTCTCGCTCTGTACCCGAAAATCAACAGCCTAGTGTATTGCACCCTGAAAGCACAATATATTTGATTACTGAAACCGCAGAGACTGACAAGATCCCAGAACTTGAGAATGGTGAATCTGACATAAGGATTACAAAATTGATGCCTATCACAAACCAAAATATTTTCCAGAATAAGTCACCTCCCTTGCTTCCTCAAGGACACAGTTAATCAAATGATCCTTTATTATCTGAAACATAAACAAATACTACTCCCCAAGCTGTGAAAATATGAGACTAGAGATGGGCTCAATGAAACTAAAAAGCTAGGCTCAATGGGCTAGAGCACCAGGAAAATAAAGATATCACATAGCCCTAAGTAGGCTTTGCCAGATAGAAAACCGCTGCTAGCACACATTATAGCTTGCATGAGTAGCTCAGATCAGGTGAAGCTGAACCAAGAGAAGGCTAAGGAAAATGTGCTGAGCAGTTCAGAGCTACTTTGGTGTCAAGTGTTCTTGACCAAATGTGCATCCATGCTGTTGGTTAAACTGTTTTAAAACTGAGGTGTGCAGTATTACTTTTGATTCAGGATGCCAACAGTCTTAGATATCATTCTCCATAGATGCCACTGCCATTTCCAGTTGGCTGGAGGATAATAAACTAACAACGTGGCATCATGAGTAATTAGGATTGCATTTGCACTGTACAGGAGCCATGCTTAGCACACCCAGTACAACCAGTAGTGAAAGGCTTCTCTAGATCTGGTCTGACTGCTCTCAGAATATAAGGTGGCTATGTGAAACTGGATCAAACCCCATCACTCATCTCCTTTCCAAGCTGTGCATCATACCAAAAGAGTGAAGACTAAGTGGCATTCTCTGGAATTAGTCAAGCTTCAGGTAGTCAAATTCCAAATTCTTCATATTTTATTTTCTCTGTTAACTTCTAAATATAAGTGTCAGCATCACTACAGTGAGCCTTGCTGAAGTGAAAGAGAGTAAAGGCTTATTTTAAACCTATTTGTTGCAGAGATGGAGTGGTAAATTTAGGATGTAATGTTTTCATAGAGACACTGGACTAGCAGAAGGGCAAGAGAGCATTGGGAGTGACCTTATCTTTGATGCTGTGCTTTGGGAGCCTCGGAGACTCAGAGCACAGCCTGGCAGGCCACAGAGGGCCCGAGGAGGGCTGCAGTGCAAGCTGCCAGGAGAAACAGGGAACGTGCAGCAGCCCACGGGAACTTCATCCAGAGCATAAAGGGACTCGCTGCATAGCTGTGAGCAATCCCCGGGGTATTAAATGTTTAGCTGTGAGCAATCCCTTAGGTGTTAAATCCTTGTGTTGGGCAACCTCTCTGTTGTTTCTGACTGACCAAAGTGACCTGAAAACAGAAACTAGAGATCCCAAGAACGGACAGTGCCACACAAAAAAAAGTTTAGAGTTCTCTAAATGCGACTCAGGCATGCAAATCCTAATAGATATTAACTGCTTATTTTATTAAGTTTAGTGTATCTAGTGGAAACCCAGAGTTGTGAAATCAGGAACAATTAAGACTACAGGTGATTTCCAAAGACATGTCTGCCAGTGGCCCACATGGTTTTCTTAAGACCTTGTTTAAGTATTAGCAGCATACATTTCCAAAATTATAATACCTACACTAAAATATTAATTACCTGAATAGGCTTAAGCCACATACTCAGTAATTTATCTGCTAGAACAATTATACGTCTAATACCTTTATTAGTCTAGTGAAATGAGTTCCAAGTTAAGAACTGAAATTCTTTATCTTTTTGGAAATCTACAGAGCCAAAATGGAATGTCCTATTAATATTAAAAGACAGCTACTAGTAAAAGTCAGATAGTTCAAAGTTAAGTAGAATGATCTGCTGTCCCTAAGCGCTGATACACATATTCCCAGAAACATCTAAGAACCTATCTGTTCCAATTTCCACTGAGCAGCATTGTTGCTAATTGAACATGGAGAGTGGGTTTGTTCCATCAGATGTGTTCATTTCTTCTAAGAACACCCTATGGAATATCAAATGTACTAAATATAGCTGTCAACATTAAAAGCCTGCAACTGGAAAGTGCTATTAAAGAGCTAAGTGTATTTCACTTGGCATTATAAAGCCAAAGCCCTCTTTAAACATACATCATGTTATTAGAGACTATTCACATTAATGCAAAAATCATCATCCTTAATATATTTTACAAGGCATGTCTAGGCTACTTCCAGGCTCAAGAGTTCCTCAATTTCTCCCACATTTACTGGTAATTACATAAATGAATCAATAGTGTTTCAAGGAGGACAAAGAGAGAACTGTAGCAAATCCATACACTTGCTATCCACTGCAAACCAGCTGTGTCCAGGTAGAGCTTCAAAAGCAGAAATGATACAACATCTGTAAATGCCAACTTCTTATGCTATTGGATTTACCATTGCAGTGTCAAGGTGTTGTAAATTTTCAAATTATTACAGGTTTTTTAGGAAACACTGAGATATTCCTAGGAAAGGTTCTGAAAAGTAACTTCAAGACAGTATTTGCCATCCTCAATGAAAATACCCAGGATTCATGGTGGGAAGGAAACAGTGCAGAAATGGAAGCATGAGAGAATATAGAAATAATTAAGCCTGAGGAATATTTTGCTAAAATCACAAGCATTTTCCCCATGCTATAAGCAAGACTCCTCATTATTTTCAGAGGATTCTTTGGTTCTACCTCTACATCTCCATCCAAATTAACAGCACCCCAGTGATACTTTTTGAGAGCAATGTTAAATGTGTAGCTGGTACTTTGGTCTGTCAGAGAAGGCTCAAACACGATGGAGGCTTTATTCATTTAAGAATACTGTAGTTAAGCACCCCTACTAAATGTAATAACACAGAATGCTTCAAATGATATTCGTTTACCACAACCCCTACTACATAACCCCTCTGTCCAAAAACATGCAAGATTCATTTCAAAGACTTGTGATTTCTAGCAACATTTGTTAAGCACCACAAAGAATTTGTGCATCATCTTTAACTGGCCTTTCTCTTCTAGTTTGTGGGAATTCATAAAATTTCAACCATTTTATTTCACTATCTTATTCTAAAAGTAACTCCAATTAAACACAAGATTTTCTTCCAGACAATCCCACCCAGAACTTTTTCATGAACAACAGGCAGTCTTCCCTTAAGTACTAAAACAGCTACTCAAATTAGAGAGTAAAATTAGCACCAGTGTAAAACAACAGTCAAATACAGGCTGCATAACAAATACAAATTCAAATTCAAGCTGCATAACCCTGAGGAGTCTCAATACCAACAAGCCACATTGATAAATTACTAGATCACCTCTTACAAGTCAGTAACAAGAACCTCTCAGAAAATATTTTCCTCTCTGTACAAATTGGGTCAGTTTAAAATACCATGAGCACCACAGAACATGAAAGTCTTTCCTAGAGTTCAGAATACAGTTTGGCAGAGCACTAATAAAAAATCAGCTAATTCTGGCCTCTGCAATAGTAACAGAAACATCCAAGTTAATAATGCCAACATAGTCTAAAAGTGAGAACATACCTACAGCAAAACACAGTAAACTGACAGAAGGAAAACTAATTTTTTTGCTAGATGAAATCAGTGTAATATTCATGCCTGAAGTTAAACACTAATATTGTTTTTTCAACCAAGACAGATCCAAGAAAATGAAAATGATGATAATAATAATAAAGAATAGATTTGGAGGAACAAATGAGCACTACAAAATATAAACTACCATCCAAAGAAGATTTCTCTGTTGTTTACTCTGCAAAGCACCCATTATTAGAGCCAAGCCCATTAGGCCTTGTTTTTGTCAAAGTTCCCACCAAGTTCAGAAGCCATTTTGCCTACTTTTTCCCATCCAGGAAAGATAAATGCAACCTTTTTGTGACATACAGCAGAACCCTCTCATGTAGCTCATCGTCGCTTTATTATTGCTGGCTGTCGGAGAGTGCTGACTTTTGTATGGCCACAATTTTCCCATTGCAAGCACTCGCTGAGGAATAGTCAGACTCTGATTAGATATTACAAAACCTTCTCAGAAGGCTTTCTGAACCACAGCCAGCAGGATTCCCTGCAGCATTAAGGCCAGTCTTGCTCCCACTACAGTCTGTGGGACTTTTGCCAAGGGCGTAAGTGGCATTATGACTGGTCTCCAACAGCAGATATTACCCATCACTCCCAAGACTTGATTAAAGACCTACCCACCTGCAAATATATAATAAATAAAGAGCTTAACTGCATAATTTATTACAAGGGCTTTTAATTCACAACAGACAACACCATAGGTTTTAGGTAGCCCACATAAAGCAAACTATTCATTAGACCAGTATTTGCGTGATCCCACTGTACAGGAAGATTGCAGAGGGATTTGTTTGAAAGATACCTATTTTCAAGCACCAGAGAACACAAGAGGAAGAAATAAAATAAAGTGAAATCAAAAGAATACCAACACAGCCTAGACCTACAGGCAGAAATCATTTCATACTCTGTACACAGCCTTCCAGCAAAGTTTTTTTTAAACAATATATGCATGATGGGCAGTGATTTTGAATAGTAAGTGTAGTGCTGCTACTAGACTTTTCTTCTTCCGAGGCACCAGGCAGAGATGTAGCAGTGTACACAAGTGGGGTGTAAAGTCAATGGGATTACATTTTCCTAATTATTTTCTGCTTGAGGTTTACATCACATACACAAAATGAGATCAGCCGGGACTTGCCTCTCTAACAAATCACTCAGACTTAAACATTGCTCAGATAAACAAAAGGGGGGGGCAAGGCTGAGAAAAGGCAGAGAAGTGCTTCTTCAGTCACAGTTGCAAGGAACAAAAACCTGGAGGGGGAAAAAAGCTGTTGGACCGCCACCAAATCTCCCCCCACTAGAGACAAGAGCCCATCTGCTGAGCTCTGCAACTTAGCTTTAACTACCATTCAACTCGCGTCTCTGCAGAGATCAATCTACAGAGCTGGCAGATGGACCCCTGCTTCCCTGAGTCGCTGTGTTATTTGTTTAATAAATTTAATTAATATCCATACTGCACTGGATTGCTCCCAGAAAGGGGGCTGCAGCTCTCTCTTTCCCCGATAGCAACATGATGAGTGATTTCCCAGAAAAGACCAGATAACAGTACCCCCAGGCCATTGAAAAATTAAAAGTGCCATGTGCTTACATTACTTCGCATGTATTAATTTTTGCACTGCACTAATTTGTTCTTGAAGCCTATTTTAACTTTATAAAAGTATGGGATTTTGAGAAAGTCATAATTCATTTTGGTTTATATCAGTTACAAAATTAATTGGAAAGGAAAAAAGCATCAAATCTAATTGGATTTCCAAAAATTTTATCTATTTGCAAGAAAGAAACAAATTCTTAATGAGAGTGTCTCCTCAGGCAATATATATTGTCACAATTTCTGCCAACAAGTTATAGGCATTCAGGGTCATGTTGGACATGCTTTCCTTTAATGCTTAGGAACACGTTTATTTTAACCAATAAAGACATATTCAGCCCACATAAAGTAATTTTTAAAAGTATGAAGGATGAAGGAAAAAACTACTAACAAATTTTTACAGCAAAAAGCATAACAAAACACATGCTATGGTATTCCAGCAGCAAGAGGAAGCATAAAATATGCACAAGTGTTGAGAAAAAAACCCATTATTTGTCTTCAATATTAGTGGAAGACTAATTCCATATTTATATTTCCTGCATTTAAAGTTTTTAATCTTTCATCCTAAAACATAAAATTGAGCCCTAATTAAAAAAATTATTTCAGTCAAGCCTATTTAACTCCTAGAGCTGTGTTAAATTGACACCCTTCTCTTTGGGCCCTATTTCCTTATTAACTCACCTTATGGCTGGAATATTTCACCCTGGTGCTGATGAGCTCAGCTCCAACAGCAGGTGTCCTAGTGGACAGTCCAGGCTCACCAACGTTATCTCCAGCATCTAACCTTTCCTAACACCTTTTTTCCCGAAGTAGCTGTGGCAGGAAAGGTTAAGCATACCTAAACACTTCTGTGTGCCTCTGGGGAGGGGAGGGTGAGAGGTACCCACCCCTCAGGTCAGCCAGCACACCTGCTCCTGGGACCAGCTCCGTGGTCCATTCCATTTGAAGTCATCCTTATTTATTCAAATAATGAGTTTGGGTATGAGGCCTTTACTATTTTAGGTAATTATGAGTGGAGCAGGTTAAGCAACAATAAAACAATTCTGCACACAGATCTGAAGGGGCATTTAACAGCTTTAGTTAACCACTGCTCTCTCCCCACCCTCTTCCTGGTAGTCTATCCCTACACATTAACCTTTTCCACCACTGCTGCCATTTTTATAGTGAATGTCTCACCTTACCTTCAGAAAGCAACACAGTCAGAACAGCAGTGACCACAGGTGTCCTGTCATCATCAAAGACAGCAGCGAGAAAAGTCAGGAAATAAGGGCTGGTACACTTCAGTGGTGTCCAAAAAGCAATTACCTTCTATCTCCAGAATGAAATTTACTTGTTGAGAGAGGATCCAGGAAGGCAGCCCTGCAAGGAAGAGGGAAAAAGTGAAAATACCTACTAAACCCAGCTGAAGATCCCTCTGTGAACTCTGGCAGTGCAGTTGCAGCTCCTAGAGAAGTAGAGGCAGGGCCAACCACAGGACACAGAGCTTGGAAGTGTCCCCATCCCCAAAGTCACGGCAAAACAAGAGGTGTTAGAGAATTAGAACTGCTCCAAGGATAAGTTTGGGGATTTCATTTCCTTACAGACGTCACTGAGAGTTTTAATGAGGTGTTTAATACAAAAATAACTTGCACAGCTCAAAAAAGGTTTGCACATGTATAGGCAGATTTTTTTGCAGTGCTGGGGCATCTGACTGAGCTCATAAGGATAAACTCATCTCATTTTCTGAAACAAATTAAGAATTTCCTCTTGAGTATAACATCTAAACAATCTTTTCTCTCATACCTCTAAATTCGTAAAAAATTTACAAAGTCATATGACAAGCAAATGACTGGCTACCAATTATTTACACAGCAGCTTTTACTCATTAATGGACTTGTAATTTTTATAAAACTATTTTTTATCAATCCTGTCCTGCAAACAGGGAAGCTGAGATAGCAACTTGCCCCAGTCACCCCCTCCTCAGGATAAGTAGTGCAGTCAAGAGCAGAGCCCTCATTCACTCACTCATGCCCTGGAAAAGATCATAGTAAGTAGCTGGAGTCTTGAATATAGTGAAAATCAAAAATAAGGCAGACTTTTTAAACAGAATCTGTATTTCAGAGAGCTGGAAAGCAGGAAGTACCACTCAGCAAGTCATCAGCATGGTATATTCCACTAATTTCCTTAACTTCAAAGCCAGGTATCTTGTGTACACAGCATTACATCACTCAAAGTAACTGCCACTCTTACAGAGGGGCAAGGTTTAATACCCCAAGAAGTGGAAGCCCTGCCTAGAGCCACAAAGCAGTCACTGCACACTGTTAGTCAAAATTTCATGCACCTCAGCCATGACTGGTGAAAGCCTGTGGAGTGAGGGCACAGTCTGTCCTTTGTGCAGAAGACACCAGAGGCTCCTTTGCCAGGAAATGCTGGGAGGCTGCAGCCCCTGTCTATTAACAGAGACATGCAACGGACTCCCCATTTCCCAGAGGCTCTGAATGCCTCGCCACTTGTGACTTGACTTGGAAGAGAAGTTTCCAGCTCTGTTTTTCACTGCCTTGGCAACCTCATTTCCTTACTATGATTCAGTTTTGTTTGCCAAAGGGAGGCTGGTCATTTGTTCTCTCATCATACTGAGCTGCTCTGATATGATTAACTTCTTTTCTTTAAGCCTCATTTCTCCCTCCATAACATTTTTGGTAAATTGTTATTTATCATCCTCTAAAGCTGAAATGAAAAATGTATTGAATGATTTAAATATTTAATTTCACAAAATAAAATTAGAATAGGATTTTAAACACTGCAAGGAAAAGAGGAAGAAGAAAAGTTTCTATTTGATGGAAAATTCTGATTGCGACCATATGACTTTTCTTTTGGGAGGGGTAGGATCCTTATGGAGAGGGATTCACTTTTCTTTTTTTTTTTGTTTTGTTAATGTCTTCCTGAAAACTATCAACAAATCAACCTAAAGTGTTTACTTGTAAAAAAATCAGAGGTTTCAGACATCAGACCTTTCAGCTATCTGAAAAAGAACTTAATTTTAATGCATCATGAAGATCAATATTCTTTAAATGAGAATCACGCAGTTATACCCAAGACAAACAGATTTCTTGATCCAAATTTTGCCTACTTTTATAGCAGTACTAATTTTCACAACCTAGCACACTCATAATGGTACATGAGTTAATCAGACTACATCTGCCTAAATTTATTTTCACGTTCTCAATGATATGTTATTAATTGAAAGACTAATTCATCTGACAGCCATTAAAGACACACAATAACATTATTCATATTCCCCTGTGAAGTTATATGCATGTAAAATATTGAAGTAAGCACAGAAAAGCAGTCACCTATATAACAGATATACTCCAAAACCCACATGAGCTGCTTATAAGACATTAAGACATAAATCTCTGTAACAGATTTATTTATGACCTTAAGTTTTTCCCCCAACAAAAATTCAATGTGCTATTACATTCAGGAGTGCACAGCAGTCCATCTCAAGTTGTTTTCCTTTGCAAATCTCAAAACACTAATATGACAAGAAAAGTTGGGTTACTATTAGAAAGATGGAGAAAATGCTAAAAAATTAAACAAAGTGAAGCTGATTTGATTCTTCTATATAATGCAAGCATGCAAGCCTAAAGCTTATCAGATAATTTACACCAATATGCACTGTATTTTTCCTGTGAAAATTTGCCTTTCATGAGCTATACAGACAAACAAGGAGATATTATTCTCTTGGATTGTAATACACAAGCAAAAAGTTATTTGTAAAAGTAAATGGATAAATAACACTCTTAACCTCCCCTGGGTCTTTTCCCAAACCAATCACAAGTTGAATTAATAATGCAGCTTTCAGGAGAGTGAGAAAAGTGTTTTTCTTTCAGAATATCCATGATGTTATGGGTTTTTTGCTTTGTTGGGCCTTGTGTGTGTTTGTCAACTTTTCAAGTATTTTTCTTTATTTTTACAATTTCCAAATCTACAGACAATTTCAAGTTAACTGTAATAAAACCTTATCCAAGTTTAATGATAAATTTCAGTCAACTGAAGTTCTGTCAGTGCTTATCATTTACTGTATTAGTATGTATTAAAAAAACCCCACAGTATACTATTCCCCCATGTCTGATTCCAAAGTCAACTAGAAAGACTGTAAGAGGAGCAACTGCAAAGGCTTTGGGTCATTATGCACTTAAATAAAGACAGGCAGAAATCTGTGGGTCAGATTAGGGAGAAAACCTGCAGCACTTCAGAACATAATCCAGCAGCCCTTTCTTTTCCTTTGATCTCATTTTGAGCAGATCACCTGGAAGGTGTGTAAGAGCTGCCTCTCCTCAAACACCTGATGCTACAATCTGCTAGAGGAGGAGGGGGACCCTTCATTACCATCTTTGAGTACATCTTTTATTTAGTTACTATTTTGGACAGCACTGCTAAACCAAGGAATATTTTGCATAGGCTCACCTAACATTACTATCTAAGGTCAATCACTAATTCAAACCAATGAGCTAATTGGAGAGCTTGTCAAGAAAAGGAAGCTCTGCCTATCTTCAGATCAGAGAGGTACTACCAGCATGAAAAGTTGGTAAAATATAAGTTCAAGAAAGCAACTGAAACTTCAAGCTAATACCTCATCACATTATCAAAGATAGAGAATAAATTTCTTTACTTAAAAAAAAGACAACTTCTAATATCCAGGCACTGCAATTACAATATGAGAACTGGCAAACACCATAGGTATGCTTTGATATGATGACAAATATATACTTCCTGTTATTTAAAATATCAGCAAGAAATTCTTTAGGTGTATCTTCCAGTGACATATGGACTTTTCAGAGATCAGAAATCATGGCAAAATGGATGAAATTCCTTTGTGTGGGGTTCTGGAGTCCAGCTGCTTAATTCTACCAAAATCAAATTAAAACCAGCCAAAATTAAAAGCCTTAAAAGACTGAAGAAGGTCCTTTGAGGACATGCTTAAGAAACAAGGCATCTAAGGCTGACTTGGAACTCTGTCACTTGGAGATCTGCTAAGCAGCAGTAGACAATTATGTATTCAGAAGGGAATATATTACCTTAACAGCCTCAACCACAGAACAAGTGTGAGGAAAGAAGCCAGTAAAAGCAATATTACTTTTCCTAGATGTTGTTGACCCCAGCTCTTTTTAGACTCAGTTTCACTCCAGGTTAGACTTACCAATAAGGGGAGGAAAGAAAAGGTGGCAAAGAGAAGAAAAATCAATCCCGTGTTCCAAAAGCTCCACACAGAGGCTATAACTAGAAGTGAATAACCTGGAGCTTCTGCAATAGTCATTGACTGTTAATTTCTAGAACAGATATCAAGGAAAACTTTTACTGAGGTCCAGTGAGTGGGCATCACACCACCTGGGAGATGAATCATCATTTGTAGAACTCAAATGCACTTAATAAGGATGAGCTCATTCTAATAATGCAATCTGACAGGCTGACATTCCCTGTTACTGACTTTTGAGGTCACTCAGTGAATTTTTACATAACTGGGGTTTCTCTTCCATGGTCTATTAAGACATTGAGTGCTAAACCTCTACCACAAACTGATTTCTGCTACTGGTGTATCTGAATTACACCAATGGTGCTGAGTGACCAAAAACTGCAGAAGCAGCTTCAGAAAGCACACGTTCCAAGAAACTATTGTGTGGGAAAGCAGCCTAATTTATGACTTTTATGAAGAAAAGGTAGCATCAAAGTACCCAAATAGAATACAAGAGTTCCAAATTCTGTTGTGTCACAACCAGAAAAAGAACCCACACAGCATTGTTGATAGGCAAATATGATTCTGTGTTATTATTAATTCCTCCTCTTATCTGCAGATTATTCAAGCAGTTGATGCTTCCAGAAGGCCTTGAATTAAATCTATAAACTATGAAAAACTTGTCATCATGATGCCAAGAAAATAATGCCCCACATTTTGGGACTGAATCTGACATCTGAATCTAACTCCAGCACTAAAGCATGTCAAACATTTGGAAATCCAACTGCTCTTCAGCTAAGCCTAAATGCTACTGAAGTATCTAAAAGAAGTTTAGAAAAATTGAGATGTGACTAACTGCAGCTAATTGTTGCATGCCACTGATGATGAAAGAAAAAAGCAACATCTACACCTCAGTGAGTCAATCATGCAATGGAAGGAGGAAACATCCTTCATACATGTAGGGGATGTACATTATACATGTGTATAATAGGAGAGAATGTAAACAGAATGTCTAAAGACCACCAGAGAAAAGGTTTTTTGCAGTTCTGTTGAGTAACTTTACTCACACAATGTTTGGTGTGAGTTAACACTATTCAAAAAATCTGAAGCTAGTGCAAAAGAATTTCAGTCTGGACCTTTTTGTGTTCCTACTGATCTTGTACAGTTTTTGAAGTCAGTGAAAGTCGTGATATTCTACATATATTTAACAACTCAGAGGGCACCATCACAATCCATTTCTGATTTTTAAATATCAGTAATTTTATGTAAAGAAACTGATGCTTAAAATGGGTTTATTAGAAATATTTTTTTATATGTCAAGGTTTCTTTGTTACAGTTCATGCTTAAAAGGACTCCATCAGTTATTTAAGACTATAGCTGAAACAGAGGAAATACTCAGAAGTAGCAGAACTGCCAATGGATTTCTAAGTTGTCAACCAGATGGTTATTACAGGCTGCAAATCAACATGCCTCAACTTACCCTCTCCTGTAGTATGATGTGTCCAACTCTGCACTCAGCCACACTCCATCCTCCCTAACTATTTCTTATTAAGAGGGAAACCTTGGTTTTTCCCCCATCAGGTCCAGACTGAGTGACTAGTGGCTGCTCAGAGTGATTCAGAAACATCCGTCTGCTCAGAAGGAATTGAGACATCTATGGCATTTTGTGTAAACCTTCCAAATATGAACATGGTAGTGTTCCATCACACAAATACTTTCTAATGGAAGATGACCCACAAGCAACCTCTTCAGCAAATTCCTGGCTTTCTGATCTGAGTTTCTTTTCTTTCAGACAATGATTTTTTGAAGACTGGAGGCTTGAAGGACTCCACAGCTTTCCCATGGGATTTCTGGCCAAACAGAAACCTGAAACTCATCATAAATATTGTTGCTTTAAAAACACCCTGGGGGGAGGGCAAGAGTGCAGAAGCTAAAACTAGAAGAGAAACAGAATAAGCCTTTCTGCAACAAAGCAAATATCACCACTCTTTCATTATTTATAAGTGATACAGCATCAGATAAACAATCAGGTAAAAAGCATTAGTGTTTCACACTGCTCAAAATTAATTTCACACTGAATAACCTGACTAAGTGTTTCATGTCAAAAACTAATCTTTGCAAAAGGTGCTATGTGATCCACACCACTTTACTCAAACTTACAATAAAACAATATTACCATTCCACGAAACGTAACTTTTCCCATCTGAAATATTTCCATGCCATTACTGGGTGATCATTAAATAGTTTATTTGGCAAGAACAAGGTAGTAGGTTATATTCTAAACATTGGATGAAAACTAAAAAGTAGATACCTCTAATATGACCAGTGGCTGAGACAGATGAGCAAAGTTAGCGTTAAAAAAACATCACTATTAGCTCTAAATATTTATTGGTCTATGGCACTCACATTACCATCACCCATATACCATCTATCTTCTCATCTTCAGCTCAAAACACCTTCATTCCAGACAAAAAAGCTGTTGTTTTATGCAACAAAGCTATAAAAATCCTGAATATATTTGATAATATATTGGTATTACCAGGCAGTAACTTGGACTACATCAAGCAGGCCAGGAAAAAGTAAGAACTGACCTTCATAAATCCAGCCTCGTTTTCTACAGTCTGATGTTTTCTGAGCACTAAACATTTCTATTTGTGGAAGCGCCACAAACAATGAAGTGCATTTACAATTTACTCTAAGTTTCTCCTTTCCCTTTAAGCCAGAGCATTTCCTGATGTTTATTGGTGGATATATCCACTTTGATTCAACTGCTGACTTCTTCCTCACGGTCCTACCTTCCTGACCACACCAGGACACTGAATTTAATTGCATAGGTCCTGCTGTGCTGTATAAGATGAACCAGAAAAAAATACCACAATATGCATCCCCAACAGGCAAAAAAAATCAGTCAAAGAAATCCTGAGGTCCCTGAAAAAAAGTATAGGCACAGACTGATGTTTTCCCTTCATAGACATGGCCATTCTTGACATTTTATCTCTTTTAATGCATTTGTGATGTTTTTCTCCCTGGAACCATTCCTCTCTTAGATTTGGGATAGAAGAATTTAGGAGTAACTGGAATAATCCTAATAATTTAACAGTCAAACTTCACTTAAAGGTCACAAAGGATTCATTCTATTCTTCAACCCCTATAAAATCCAAAAAAAGTTCCCATGCTTTCTTCAGCTTCCTCAGAAAGCAGTATTTCTAAATCAAAGCTTTTCTAGCAGGCTCACATAACTTTGGTTCCAAGCACAGGGTAAGTTTTTCACTTTTAAAAGAAATGGCTTACAGGCTGACTCCTGCTTTAACAAGAATTTTTAATGTTATAAACACTGAGTGTGTGACAAATGTACTAGAACATGCATGAGTCACTTACTGGGAGAACTTAATATATTAATTATAAATATCTATTAACTTAGTTGAAAGAAAGTGTTTTCTCCTTGTGTTTGACTACCACTTCTACACTTCGTGGAGTGTGCTTAAGAGACTTGTCCTTAAGAATTGGGCAACCCAAATACGCCTAGGACTCTGGTAATTTCAGACCAAGAGGATATGAAAGTTGTAAGAAGTAGAAACCCTTGAAAGTTACCCAGTTTGATAGGTTTCAAGTACTGTTTGAGACCCAATCAGCTTCTGCAGATTGACTGCTGATAAATTACCACCTCTCTGAATAGCAAAGACTGCTGGCTTGTGAAGTTTATTTTTAACTGATAGTTAACTTTAACTTGCAGTTATATTTTAATTTATAGTTATTTAAAATTTAATTACCGTCATGTCACTCAAAGCTTTGTACAGGCTTTCTTTTTTAAATGGTAGACATAAATCAGTAAAGTAAATTAAATGCCACTGACTGCTACATAGTTATACAGCAAATTAATGAAATCACTCAGGAGTACACAGGTAATATAGGCATAAATAATACTGAATCCAACAAGTGGGGCAAATGTGCTATCAAACCTGTCATGCAGCCATGAGAGCAGCCAGAGGGTACACCATGAAAGACAGCTATCTCCTCATTTTAAGTAGAAGCACCTACACCAACCTCAGTTATTAATCCACATCTTAGCAACTCTGCTGCATGTGCCGTGGCTGTTTTCTCCTGTTTTTCAAGCAGGTCTTTTGATAGCATGCCAGGCTTGTTCTGTGCTACCCCTCTTTATGGCCTATTTCAATAAATTAAAAGTCACCTTTGTACCTCTTGGACAGATGCAGCTCCTGTGCAGCCATGAAGATTACCACACCTCAAGGCTAACTTTTGGAAAGCACACATTACTGACTGAGGATTTCTGGAGGACTTTTCCTGGAGCTTACTTCCCTTTGTGGCTGCCATTTCCAGCCCAAGGCTGTGTCAACCAACCTTTCCTTACAGGCATTCATTCACCTACCTCCACAATGCCACTATTTACATGCCAAGGTAGCAACTGTATCCTAATTGAGAACTCTCAGAGTAACCCTGAAAGCCGCAGTACACTGAGATTGTGATCCTGTAAAGCAAAAGCCTTTCCTCTAAGCCTCTGCTGATCCAATTCACAAGCTATGGGAAAATATACTGAATTCCAAGAGTAATAAATTTCCAAAGGGGCTAGTTTCTGAATAAAATGTAATGCAGCCATTCTGTCCTCTTCCTGTGACCAAGGGTCTCTTTTCTGAAGCCCAGGAATACGAACCCTGACGTCCTAACGCAGTCCTGAAATGGATATCGCAGCTAATTCCTAGCTATGTAAATAGCCTGTCCATTTCCAGGTTGATGGGCTATTTTTTTCCCCTCCTAAAAACGTTATGTACTCCTACTGCTCGCTGTTAAACAGCTTCTGAGTTTCAACACCGAGGTGCTACATGTCAGGGGTGGATGAAGTGATCCTTTTATATCAATTAGCAATTACTGTAAAGTGCTTTGGGGTGAAATGCCACAAAGGATTAGAACTTCAAGGGAAGAATAAGCAGCAGGAGCACATGAACTCATAAATGGCATAGATCCTATTTTATGTAAATTGCCCTGGTAATAAAGAATGAGCAAAAGGTCAGATAAATACAGAAAATGACATATAAGCAGAGTAGTCTCTAAACAGAGTATTTTTCCAAGCTTTCTCAAGTACCAGTGCGTCTCTAGGCCAATAGCTCCCTCATCTGAGCATCTGTAATATTCAGTGCAACCATATTCTCCAGTTTTACCACCCTGTGAATTAATTTCATTCCAGACTAACATAGTGTGAGCTCATAAAATCCATCAGAGGAGAATGAAAATCTCATATTTAGTAACAACACAAAAACAAAAGTAAATAAACCTCTCCTCCCCTCCCAAGACATGCACTTATACTCCCTACACATATCTAATCCCAGGAAGATCACTATCCCTGGAACAATTTTACATGTGAGTGAGGAATCTGGACAGAATAAAGACAAAATCTAAACAACATATGAAGGCTGGAACATATCAATAGAGTAAGATCATAATACATACTAGAGCAGCCTTGCAATTCAAGATGTTATAGTTTCTAAAGAAATCTCATCCTATTTCTGCATTTTCATATCATAACAAACAATCTTGGCATTAGCTGTAAGAGACAAATTACAGTACTTTGTCCAAAACACGTAAAAGGAAAACAAGAAAATTAATAATTTATAAAAATAATTAATTTGTTCTGCCACCAATACACCAGATCTTCATTTCATTAAATAGCAGCAAAAAGCTGAAGTGAAAAAATTCTACTGTTCATACCTGGAATTAAAAAGCCATGGAAATGAAGAATTATCTGACTAAAACTTGACCAAGGAAAGCAGGAAAAAAGATACCTAGCAAAGATACAGCAAGTCATATTCTTATTTCAGTAATGCATTCAATATTCTAGGTAAGAGTAATGTATCATATACAATTACCAATATGACTTTTACAGCACCAACAATTCACATATCAGCCCTTCTAGTTTGTATTTATCCTAACAAAACTCCTCACTTAACACCAAAAATTGACATATGAAGAACAAATTATACATAGACCTTAGTGGAACATTTTAAGCATGTAACAAAATTCTCCATTAGTAGCATGCAAAATATTTTTTTTAATTCTTTACTGATGCTTTCTAAGCTACAATCACTACAGCTAACAAAATACCTCCAAATCTGTAAAATAAACTAATTTTCTTTCCGTTTCTATGCAAAAACTAACCCAATGCCATTTCGCCTGACTTCCAGGCAGTGCATATATACAATTTCTACATCATTAACTCAAATTCCTATGTATCCAAATGTCTTGCAGTTCTGCTGGGTAAGCATTAATTCATTCATGGTGTTAAAAATGCTACCTTTTATACAACAGATATTTTACTTGTTCAGTTGTGAAATGCACAGATACTGCAGCTGAAAGAAGAAAAATCTTAAAACTTCTGCTGCTGGGAATTCAAATTTACTCTTTTTAAGAGTGTAGGTTCAAAATGATACCTAAAAAATTGCAATTATCTACTTGTGCCTATATTTATATTTCATGAATATTTGTGTTTAATTATATTTTATATATATTTTTATAGATTGTATTTTAATATTTTTAATATATTTTAATTTTTATATGGTATTTAATTCAACTATGAAATTGCAACACAGTCTTGCAATGTCCTGTATGCACATGAAACAGGTAAGAAAGAAAAGACAGAAAGGTGGAAAAAACCATAATGAGAACGAGCAATCTCTTGCTAAAGCAGAAAACTGCAAGTCAGCATATAAAAATTTCCCAATTCTTTCAGAAACTGGCTATACTAGCATGAATTAGAAACTAGTCCTCTTATGATTTTTCTTAACTTTGAATCAGGTGATACTTCTCCCTGACCTCAGAGATGCTTCATTTGTTAAGATTTATAGGCAATCCTGTCTGTGTAGATGGGGCAGCTTCTGGATTTGACAATAACAAAGCACCAAAGAAGCTTTCTACAGGGAACATTTCTCATTATAAACAAAAATTTAGACTAGAAATTTCAAACATAGACCAATTTTTTTCTTTTTTTTTCTTTCCCCTGGGTGGTTAACACTGACTTGAGCTGAAACATCTTGAATGCCAAAGCAGTGTTACCAAATCCTTACTACTCCAGGGGAAACTGGAAAGCATTTGTGCTAAATTGGGAGTTGGGTGTGACATACTGTTCCCTATCACCAGCATTGCTGCCCTGCCCCTCTACATCATCACCCAGCTTCTATTTCCTGCAAATCTACTCAAAGCAGTAGGCAATGTGTTTTCCTGGGACAGAAGCCCGGGGAAGCCCTTCTGACAGATGGTTGTTTCTGCATTTATTCTTAAAGTTTGAAATGTTCACACATTTTATGGAATCTCCAAGAAAATGAGCAAGCCAAATCTCAGAATGAGTCATTTCTTAAGAAGCAAGATGCAGCAATTGAAAGCAAATTGCATTTAAAAAAACATTTGTAATGTGTCCAGACTGTATTCTCTATACCAGTATAACTGGATTTAAAAGAAAATTTTTTTTTTCAAACACAAAGCTCACACAGAAGGATTTTAATAGTTCATGACCATCAGATAATTTCCCCCTCAACTTTCTGTATGGATCAATGTTAACTTAGTATAAGTATTTAAATGTGTTAAGCTTAGATTATATGTGAACCAGTAATTTATATTATTAAGTTATGAAGCCTTCAAATACACCTCTGAGTTTAGAAAAGGTCATGTAGATGAATTTGTTCTTGCTCACTTCTTTAACTTCTGCTTTTGATAAAAAGTGAAATTGCAGTAACACAAGAAAGCAAATGCTGTCCAAAATACTAGGGCACTTTATGAGGAAAAAAAAAAAAAAAAAAAAAAAAAAAAAAAAAAAAAAAAAAAAAAAAAAAAAAAAAAAAAAAAAAGCTGATTTATGATGTGGTTTCTGTTAATTTCTGCAATTCTTAATAATCAATCCCATCTTTCAGTTGTATATTTTTCATAAGTATTTGGGAGCTCATTAGCTGCAGCTGATAGCAATAAAACACCAATAAAAATCCCAGATTCTGACTCCTTTCCCAACTAGCTGATTAAGATCTACGTAAACAAGCAAAGAGTTATACATGAAACAAACTAGGAAATTAAAGAAAAGTCAAGATACTGTTCAGGAAAACAATATAAAAACAAGGTAGTAATTTTATTTACAGGAATTTTGCTCCATTATCTGAAGAGTAAAGAGACTCTTCAGTTTTCATATCACAGTTAAATAATCAACCTTTAGAATACCAAAAAACCTGCACCACATACCACATAGTTGCTATGGCAATTCTTCATTTACAATGAACAAAATAAGCGAACAACCAACACAGTCTCTGTGTTAAGCAAACAGCTCACCTGTAGATTTGGTAACTGGGGCTAGCATAACATATCAAGCCACCAACACCAGAGCTTGGCATTTCTGAACTCTTCAGATACAGGTGCTCTTACCTCTGCTCTCAGACTCTGTTTAAGGCTTGTAAATCATTCCTAATAACCCATCCAGGTGCAATCTCCCTACACACAGCATTTTGCAGAATTAACTCAAGCAATGCACTGACATTCATCTTTCTCTTGTACTTCTACCGTGTCACTGCAGCCCACCTCCTGGGCTCTCTGACAAAGGCAGGCTAAAGCCCAGCTCATGATATTGCCCTCTTGCCTTTGTTACTGCAGGTACCCCTGCCCCAAAGCTCTGCCACGCTGAAGCACGGTGCCCAGCTTCTGCTTTTATACCAAACAGCAGGGCACTGCACTGCAACTCCTTAGAAATATCCCCATTTGTGGGCAGGTGCTGCAGCATCCCTCTTGTTAGAGGGTAGAAGTGAGCCCAGACACAGACTCCTTGTTTATCACAGCATGAAAAGGGCCCTGGTTCATTCCTCTTTACAGCTTAGCCATCCTGACTCCAACCATTCACTGACTCTGGCTGCAGCCGCTCCTGCTGGAGGATTCCCTTGCAGACTCTGACTGCTAGTTATTCCCAGCTGGACTGTGACTGCAGGCTTTTACCCAGCTAGACTGTGACTGCAGCCCCAGACTAACCTCACAGCAGGGATTCTCTCCCCAGGGTCCTTCTTCTTCACTATCCTCCCATTCATAAACCTCAAGATTC
>VZSR01002364.1:698478-726705 GCA_013398615.1 Brachypodius melanocephalos | reverse complement strand
TATTATGGCTGGGTGTGGGTTTTTGAGGTAGCAGCTGTAGGCAACAGAGTCCTGGCACAGCAGTTTCCCACTTGGAAACAAATACACCAAGTGCAGGCAGCAGCTGCACCAGCATGCCCCTCTATGTCATCTGACCAAGAGCAGCAGCAGCCCTGAGAAAGCACAAGTACAGCCAAAGAGCAACACCCCAACCCTTTTCCATCAACAAAAAAAGTTGGGGGGGGGGAGAAAAAAGAAAAAAAAAAAAAAGGACCCAAACCCCAAAAATGAATGGGGAAGGGTCTAGGACTGGGAAAAGAAGTAGGGTAAGTCATGAAGCAGAGACAAAGAAAAGACTGGTGATTTTCATACTCTCAGGGTGTTGTGGTGGTTTTACTTCAAACAACCAAACCCCAGGGTGTCACTTGCTAGCTCCCCCCTCAGTGGGATGGGGAGAGAATTAAAAGTGAATGAGAATAAAATGAGAAAACCCAAGGATTGAGATAAACACAGTTTTAAAGGTAAAGCAAAACCCACACCCACAAGGAAATTAAAGCAAAGAACACATTTGCAATTTCTCAGGAGCAGGTAGGTGTTCAACCATTCCCAGAAAACCAGGGGTCCATCACCCATAAGTGTGACTTGGGAACACAAATGCCATCACTCTGAATTTCCCACACACACACTTCCTTTTTCTTCCCTCCACTTCATATACTGAGCATGAGGCCATAAATTCTGGAATATCCCTGGGTTGGTTGAGGCCAGAATTCCTGGCCGTGCCCACTCCTAACTCCTTGTGCTCCCTTTGCCCCTTACTGGTGGGGTGAGTAAGAGGCAGAAAAGGCCTTCACTCTGTGTAAAATCTGATCAGCAATACAAAAAAGCCCCAGTATTACCAAAACTATTTCCAGCACAAATCCAAAATACAGCCCTAAACAAGCCTCTATGAAGAAAATTAACTCTATTCCAGCCAAGACCAGCACAGGTAGCTCATCAAGACTCATCTTTGAATCTTAGACACAAATCAAAAGCCTACACAACAGGAAAGGTTAAATCAAAATAGAAGATGGTGGTGATATTTTTATAATTTCAGATAAGTCTAATGATTGTGATTAAAAACCCAGAACATTCAAGACCGGCAATACTGCCCCATTCACGCACAGAACGACTTCCTCATGATTATAGCCATAATCAGGAGAAAGACCAGATCCCAAATATCAGACTGCACAAAAGCCTGCATGAAGTAAGGATGCACATCTCATCAAGTGACTTCTTTCTACAAAATCTCAGTTAAATGCTACATATTGCATCCAGTAGAATCAAAAAGCTATTGGAATAGCTATTCTGGCTATAGTTTCTGAAGCTATTGCACATACACACTACTAATGAAGAGGCAAAGTCCGCAGTAATGCTGCCTGAAACTCTTTCAAGGCAAAAATTTGGAGACAGGGAAATCAGCAGGAAGTAGTAATTCCCCAACAACCTTCACTGGGAGAATGCTCACTAGCATTCTCAAAAGCAGATCTCACCAGAAGATACTCAAAACAATCTGTGTGTGATCGCTTCTCTGATCATGGCTTCACGTCTGCAAGGATCACATAGGTCCCTAGACTTTGCTTGAACTCTGTTTTATCTCTGTTCCAGCTGGAAAATTGAGCTGGACCGTGCCTTAGGGCATCACAGAAGGTGAAACTCCAGAACATGGGAATTCAACTCTGCTCTTTTAGGGAATAATACCAGTAGCTCAATATCCACATGAAAAACAGCACAGCTGAAAAGAAACATCTCTTTGCAAACACCTTTCTTTGGTTATTCACAGTTCCCAGGTCAGCAACTGAAGATTTCAAAAGTTTTTGGGAAATTAATTGGTATGATACATTGAGTGATAGTAGATTTTTATCCCTTGAACAGTATTCAATACACATAATTATTTCCAAAATATTAGAAATTTCAGACAAACCAGTTCCTATTTATACAGTCAGAAAAACTTCCTGTACCTTTACCACGTTAACAGTACCTGGGGAAGAATCACACTTGTGTGTCTTCAAAGCACTTCAGAAGCTTGAGGAGAGGAGAAAAAGATCAGAAAGGTGTTTGTATCTCCCACAGATCATCCTAACAATGTTTTTTAATTGCAACATGTATAAATTGTTCATCTGTATCTTAAACTACATGCTTACATATAGAAATGCATAACACCACATGAACGTACACATGACAGTCCTACAGATGTATATTTTATAAACAGAAGTTTAGCCTCAAAAGCTATTTACTCCTCTAAACATCTTCCCTCAGGATCCCCTTTGTCAGCGATTCCACTTATGCTTTTTTCTTTTCCTGCATCCCGGACTGGTAAAGGTGGAAGGCAGGATAACATTAAAGATTCCTAAGGGATGGGGGGGAAGGTAACTACAAAGCGGCGCCCAGTTTGGGTGACGTGGGGGAAAAGGCAGGCCAGCAGTTTATTCTGCTCTGCACTGCGGGCACCCGGAGGCGTGGGAAGGTCCAGGCAGTGCTGTGGCCCCCAGTAGGGCTCCTCAGAGCCCGGCACACGAGCGCTGGATCCGCCCGAGGGATCCGAAGGGATTTCTTTCAAAGACAGTCAAACTGCGTCTGTGTGGCACCGAGCACAGCCCGAGCCAACATGACCTGGTTTCCTTTTCGGTTGCTCCATCGCTGTGTGACATTCAGACAATGGCTGTCAGACATTCAGGTTCTCTCTCAACCTGCCAAGACATTTTCCTACTCACCCAGGATTGGATCTGGGGGAGGTTCGCTACCTGCTGCACAGATTTCTCATGTTTGCAGCCGATGTTTTCCATCACGCAATTGAAAATTATTATTATTTTAAAGCAGAAATTAAATTTTTATAATTATTATCCCTCCTCCCCAATATATTACTTCAAATTTTAAAGCCAAGAATATTTGGAAACAGCAATCATTAATTTTGAAAGATTAAGACAAGAACAACACAAACATGTTTATTTCTGTTTGGTTTTTTGGTTTGGTTGGGGTTTTTTTAGGGGTGTTTGTTTGGGGAAGGGTGTTTTTGCTCATTTGTTTGGGTCTTTAATTTATATTCTTGGATATATACATATAAATTATGACCACCTTAGAGACAAACAGGGCAAAGGAAAATAAACAAAGAGAATAGCTCATCTGATATATACTTAAGTATTGCAGAGCATTAAATTTTCCTTTGTCTCTTTGCTGGTAAGTTACAGTGAAAAAAGTAATTTTTTTATTTATACTGCAAATATTAAAAATAATACAGAACACTATCTGAGAAAAATAATATTAAATTCTGAGAAGACAAGGTAAACAACTCAGAAGTCTGGAGAATGAGAGACTAGGCTGAATCAGTAACACAAGATGTGGAAGCATCTCTCAGAAAATGGGAAAAATAGATGGGAAGTCTGGGGTGGGAAGATGTAAGCCATAACATTCTCTTCAAATGATCTATAATATACAAAAGGGGAACTGAAATCTCCCACAGCAATTCTCAAGTAGGTTGCAAAGATGTGTGGAGGACCTTGCTCCTTACCTGCCACGGCTGTTGAAATGTTGCTACGTTTTATGCAGATATATTTTGATGATGGGTAAAGCAATGCTATCACATACTGCATATTAATTGCTCCCAGGAGACAGCCCTCTCCTCATTCACGAACTGATTATTGCCCATTCTTCCTCACTGCTATCAAAATGCTACTTGTTCCAAAATCTTCCACTGAACAAACCAATCCCCCAAAACCTGAGGCCATCAAGTTAGTGGCCGTGTGTCTGTTATCACAATTCACAGGTAAATTTTCTTTACAGAATCACAGAATCATTTAGGTTGAAAGGGGTCTCCAAGAGATACTTGGTCCAGTCCTCTGGATTGTCCAGTCTAGTTTTGAGTCCTTCTAGGGACAGAAACCTTACACATTATGCTTCCTTACATTCTGTGAGAAGTCTTCTATCTTTTCATTTATTCTGAAGATATTAATCTGATCCTAAAATTCTTTAGGATCTTTCAGAATTTAATAAACCCCCATACAGTAAGAATAAAAGATAATTTTACTCTATTTCACTAGTTTAATTAAGAATGTTGGAGGGTTTTTTAAATATACATATGTATACCTATATACACATTTACAGAGGGAAAGTACTAACTTGTGCGTAGAATACACATATCAGTACCTATTAGAGCTATTATGCCACCCCATTTTCAAATTATTAAAATTAATTGTATTAAATGATGTCTCAAGTAGCATAATGATACCTTGTAAAAAAAATCATTGTTCAATCCAAGAGAAAGGGAACAATAAACCCCTAACATTTACTCTTCACTTCATTTTCTCAAGTTTAGTTTTTTCATTACAATGGAGAAGTTATTAAGTCTGAATCACAAATATTTAGAATTTTCTATATTAAAAATTCAATCATAAAGCTCCACCAAGTGGAAATCCTTAAAACTACACTAAGCAAATTCATGAATAAAAATTCATGTTATAATTACAACCAATACTCTCAAATCCAACCATATTCAATGAATAACAAATAGACTATCCAAACCTATAATTTAACATTTTACCAGTGTACACTAATCATATTATTGATTTGGGTTGGAGAAAAGGATAACTTGATCATCAAGATATTTAGTTTTCTCTCTGTTTAGATCTGCTGCTTTGAAACATTCATCTTGCTATGTCCAGCAAAATGATGTCTTAACACTGATTTGGCTTTTCAAAAAAGTCACCTTTCTGACTTGCTGAAATTGCTTTGGAAAACTTTAATTTCCCCTTCTTAATAAGCAGATTTAGTTTTTTACACAAATTAGTAGGCATTGCCATTTTAGGCAGCGTGAGATTCTCGAACCAGTGTAGTTTGTTAAATGCTTTGCTCTTTCTCACTATTGAAATATTCATCATCTGTGTAATTTTAACAACCTGATAAAAACTGTTAAAAGCATACTTGTGCTGCCCAGCAGGCAGTGCCATTTTTAATGAAACCATAACTGCCATAAATAAATAATCAGCTCATGAAGTATTCAAGATGTACCTCAACTTCCATAAGAAAATTTGTTTTGGTATGGGACTGCAAAACATGCCGTGACTATTCTCATCCAGTAAAAGAATTAGCAGAGAGATATTTCAAGTTAAAATTTGTTCTGAGAACATTTGAACTTGGCTGTAAAGCTCAGAATAAGTCTTTTTTTTTACGTACAGAATTCAGAGGGATCCAAACCCACTTGGTATATTTGGTAACACAATGTCTCTCACACAGTACAGCAGAAGTGTGAACTGGTACCTTGTTTTTGAAGCAGCTCCCTCCCTTCTGAATGCACCATCCCAATGCATCAGTGAGGACATTTAATACATGCCAGGACACTTCTGCCAGTGCAGTGGGGGTCACTGCCTGCATGCAGAGACCAGCACACAAAGTTATCAGCACAGTAACTCAACCCTATTTCATACAACAGAGAATCCAAGACCCACAGCCAGTTTGTGAAGGCCAAACACCATCACATATCAGTGTGTCTGTACTAACATTTAGTTCAGATCACATGAGCCTTTTGAAGGGAACTGCAGCCACCACATTTGCTAATATATGTACAGCTTTGCTTGACTCAGTCCTTTGGCTCTGGGTTGGTCTAGCATTTCCTTGTTCTCGTTTTGTTTTCCAACCCTTAGGTTCCCACAGTCATAGATGTAGTGGAAAGAAATTAAATACTACTCCCTTATCATGAAGGGGAAGTGTTTTCTACACTACCACTCACTAGGCAACAAGAACCTTAAAATGGTGAATAATAAACAATCCAATTAACTATAGGTGATGCCTCAGGATTTAACTTCTATATTTTTCAGATCCTGTACTACCTTAGTGTATAACTCAAACCCCATGGCCTGTCAGCTAATGTTCTGCCATTTTACTCAGACAAAACAATTCCTCTCTAGGCCTGAAACTCAAGGACACCATATTGTCTCAGGCCCTGACAGCTGCAAACATTAAATTGGGGGGGCAGGCAAACTTGGACTAAATTACTTCATTACCTGAAGCTGTAATTGGAGGATTAACCCCTGATATATTATTGGACCACTTGTAACTGTATGAAAAACTCCTGACTGTCATCCCTCTCGGGTGTAGCCCCTCAGAGGCTTTTGACTGCCCAAGGTGCATCTGTTGAAGGTCTTCAATAAATACCTGCTTTTATTCTCTTAATTTTATCTAGCCTCTCTTTCAGGTAGTCACTCCAAGGCATCGCAGGTTAGACAGAATAACATCAGTGCAAAGCTAAATCGTGACAAGGTAGTCTATGCACAGAGGACTAAAGCACAGCAGGATAATTAAAAATAACCAACACAGTCATGTAGAAAGTAGAGCTTAACAAACTTTTTAAAACACATACTGCAAACCCAACTGATAAGGTAACAGGGCTGACAACTAACCACGGTCTGTAACAAATGTGACTGCATATTTTCTTTAAAGCATGGCATTTCCATAGTGACATTTCCATACAAAAATTAATGAGGTTCACCCCAAAGGCTGAAAACCAGTGCAGAGAGATCACAAAAAAATATGTTAATGTGAAATTATTTATGAGGGATATTTTTAGTAGTCTCAGAGACTTTGGGCCAGTGCTGCTGTTTATATCACTGTAACAGAAGTCATTGACCAGAGCCATATCAGTTAGACAAGCCAGGTAATCCACTTGAATGCTAATATTATCAAATACAAGTTAATGCCTTAAGATGCAGATCACTTTCAAGATGGAAACCTCATCCACAGACTAAAAACCCCGCAAATAATTACATTATTTGGAGGTAATGATTAGTAAAAACCAGAAAATAAATTCCTAGAGCAAAACTTGTTTTATACGAACAGCAAAAATCCTGAGGAGAAGCAGTGATGAGAGTGAATCAATGTAAAGAACTGAAACTATACCTTGCACAGTGCTGCTTTAACAGACATTTAGCTAATTAAAGCCCAGAAGAAGCTCCCAATAAGTTATCCAGTCTGGGAGAGATGACTTCTGCCCATAAGCCTGGAAAGGCTCTCAATGTGCTGTTTCAGCTGGTGGTGAGGAAGAGAATTCATCAGAGATCAGCAGATGTTTGCACAAGGAAAAAGCTTCTAATCAGCTATGGATCTTTAATCCAGAAATGAAAGACCTAATCAGGATGAAATCTCCAAAAGCCAAAGCTAGGAAAACTGACTAAAAGAGAAGAGTAACAGCAGCAATGATTAATTATTGACAACATATACTCAAGATTACTCAGCATCAGAAATATTTCTTTCAGAAACAGACTTTTTTCCAAATAGAACTGCTGTAGCTCAAGTTACAATTACAAGCTCCATAATGGTTTATTAATCAAAAACGCCTGTTCCAAGTAACACAGTTCAAGCTACTTGAACAGAAGGGTCCGACTGGTGTTTGAAAATCCAAACATCTATGACAGCACCCTAGTCAAGAACTGGATTTCTCACTCTTTAAACACACCTTTGTGCTGTAAGTATGAGCAATGCAGCACCTCCCGTTTTTCTATGCCGATAATTGAAATTTCAGTTAAAATGTGGTTTGTTTATGCTCATTGATGCACTCAAAATAATTTGCAAAGAGAAAATGCATCAGGCTGAGTGAACAGAATAATGGCTCTGCATCTGTAGTGGTTTTGTACAGATTCCTGTTATTCTTTTCACTAATTTGAATCAATCTGAATCATTTCTGCTTACCTGAAAGGAATATTTTTTCAAGCATTATATCCTGTTCTGTGGGAACATCTCTTTATTTTGTTTCATGGGAATAGAGTGTAATGATCACAAATTAGCACTATGATCAAACAATAGCCTTCAAAGAAACTACAGTTGTTACATTTAAAACAAGAACCCTTTGTGGAGTGCAAGGTTTTACAACAAGCCTTTGTGACTGCCCTGACATTTGTTTTCAGCCTAATAAAAATAATTTCTGACCATTAACAGTTCATGCAGTTGCCCTATGCCAGTGGATGAAAAAATAGTTTCTTACAGGGAGACTCACCAGTCGAGCACATCACCAGAGCTCCTTGAGACACTTTCAGCTGTGCCAAAGTGAAACATTCCTGAAGGCCAAACTGTTTGGAAGGCAGCATCACTTCTGTGGAATTCCTGAACTGCATTAATGCGCATAAGCCTTGCATAATAAATAAATTACTATTCCTTCCAGCACTTAAAGCACCTAAATGCAGAATTCCCAACTTATCCCTTTCTCAGCTGTGCTTCTGTTTCGAATATTTTATCCTACAAGGATATCAAGGTGACCTGTTGGACTTCCTGCCCACGTGGTATCAGACTGCCATTATTTGGTCTTTAACTGCATTTAGTGAAGCAAAACAGAAGTCAGATACTGGTTTTTTCCCATATAATAATTTAGAATAACTGCAAGAGAAAGCTATGCAATTGTCTCATCATATGTATTATATCCTATTCCCTTTACCTTCTCAAGCTATCACCTACATTATGTTTATCCAGCTGTTTTAGGAACATCAGAAGAATTTCAGGTAAATGAGGTTGTGAGTTGAACTCCAGTTTGACAGCAGCTGGTTTGTTGTTTCATGTAAATTCGCGGGGGATTTTTCCAACCAGGCAGATTGAAGTGCAATGCCCAGTTTATCATGACTGTGCTCACAGTGCAAAAGGCATTGTCAATAACCTTGCCAACCCCCCGTGTTTTTTCTTCACTGGCAATTAGCAAATGGCTAAGCATGACCAAACCTCGAGGACTGAGACATGCTCAGTGCTTACTAGACATTTTAAAATTAAAACAATGTAATCTTTTTAAATCCCCAAACAGCATAACATTGTAAAAATTTTACACAAATGAAGAAATGGAGAGATAGAGAATAAAAATTAGTCTACAAGAAGAAAAACAGTACCTCACAAACTTAATCACCTTGTTTCAGTCAATTCAACTTCTGTAGGATGGAACTTCAGCAGAAAAAAAAGGGTTTTTTCCTACCTCACTACATAGAATTTGGATATTTTAGAAAAAACCTCTTTATAATCAAGAAATGCAGGACATCTAAAAATCATGTCTAAAATTCAGCCCCAGTTTCCTAAGAAGGCCTGTTTTGCAGAAGCTATTGTAAACAAAGCCATTGAACTCATGAAAGAGAAGTGGCTTTAGGAGTGCTCCAGTTGCACCTACTGAACTGTGTTTAGACTTCATAGATGACTCCAGGATTCCTGGCTGTGTGCTGCCTTCCTCCCAGACAGCTAATCCCTGTCCTCTGACCTGTCCCTGCCCCGTTATTCCATGAGGTCTGTGCACAATGACCCCCCTGCCCTGGCAATCCCCTCTAACCGTTTACAAGAGGGCAAAGCCCCTTCGATTCTCTTCCACAGGCCTTGAGGAGACAGGGGTAGGCAACAGCTTCTTAATGTTTTTCATTACATTCTTCATTAGACAAGGAAGTAATTCCATGGTTTTAAAATCAAATAATGTTTTTCATATATCTTTCACTTCCTCTCCCACTATCTCCCATACAGGCTCTCAAGTTTATTATTATAAATCTGTCACTAAACCAAAAAACCCATAGTATGTGAAGGCAAGATTCCTGAGCTCTCCCCACGCAATAGGGCAAATATCCCAAGAAAAACTGAATAGAAGTTTGTTTTTGTCAAGTTAATGCAACATGATAAATAAATTCCTTTATGCCAGCTACCAGAAAGGGTTGTGCTTATCATCAGATCTCAGAAGACAAAAAGAAGTAGCAACAGCAAATTGAAATATTCTTCAGCTGAATAAATAACTTTACTCCAAGTATGAGATTGTCCCTTCGATTCTAGATTTTTGAAAGCTTTGTTTATTTCACTTTGGATGTTTGATCTTAGCCAAGTTATTCCTGATTTAATCTGGTGAAAACATAAACGGAGCTCAGGAATTGAAATGGATGAGCAATTCTGTGTTACACTCAGTGAATTTTATAGATGTTGCTGTTCAAAAACATTTCATATAAGAAAACCCAAACAAACCCTTGCTGTTTGCCCATGTACCAAAGGGTTTTAGGAGCTGTGTGCTCTGTACATGCAAGGTGTTAATTCCATATTGCATACAGCTGTCCACCATACAAGTAACCTACAAAGAATCCTCCAGGCATTTGGCTAAATACAAACCAAGTTTTTCATGTTTTCTTTATCTCTAAAGTCCAAGTCAGCTCATATAACACAGATTTTCTTCATCAAAAAAGCTGCATCATCAGAACCCTGTCAGTGAGCAGACTAATGGGAAGAGTACTTCAGGAGTAATTTTTGTTTTTAAAAGTCAAGAACACAAAGAACCTGCTGTCTTTCTAGACAAGCCATAATACAATCTTATATGCTTTGTGTTTAAGTTTAGCACAATATTAAAAGTATTTGGTTTCCCAGCAGCTTTTTGTGGTATATTACCTGAATGAAGTGTCCTATCTGATTTTTCAGACATACTATATCAAAGAAAAATATGTATTTTAAGCCTTTCCATCTCTCCTGGTTTAACCCCAGCCAGCAGCCAAGCTCCTGGTTCACTTCCTCACCTGTGGGCTCAGGGAGGGAATGGGAAGAATAAAAGGTAGAAAACTAATGGGCTGAGATAGGGGCAGTTTAGTAGGGAAAGCTAAAGCTCTGCACACAAGCAAAGCGAAACAGGGAATAATTTCACTGCTTCCCACAGGCAGGCAGGAGTTCAGCCTTCTCCAGGAGAGCAGCGTCCCATCATAGGTAAGGTTTGGGAATACAAACGCCATCACTCCAAATGTCCCCCTTTTCCTCCTTCTTCCCCCATTTTTTATACTGACCATGACATCACATGGTCTGGGCTCTCCCTTTGGTCATTTGGGGTCACCTGTCCTGGCTGTGTCCCCTCCCAGGCACCCCCAGCTCCCTCACCAGTGCAGTTCACAAAAAGCAGAGAAGGCCTTGGCTCTGGGCAAGCCCTGCTCAGCAACAACAAAAACATCTCTGTGTTATCAGCCCTGTGTTCAGCACAAATCCAAATACGGCCCCTCACCAGCCCCTGCAAAGAAAATTAACTCTACCCCAGCTGAAACCCTCTCCCCAAAATTCCCCTAATCATTCTATATTTTTGAAAATCTGATAGAAACACATGAGCATTACTTACAGAACATACAACATGCATAGCAACTTAGGGAAATGATTATGGGTTCGAGGCATTCCAGTCACAAAAATACTGGTGTTTTATTGCTGGCTTTTAAAGCAAAGTGTCTGCTATTTCACATTCAAAAGTCAATATTGTCATTAAAAAAAAAAAAAAACAAAACCACAAAAACCAACCAACAACAACAACAAAAAAAAAAACCAACAAAAATCGGTCTCTTTCTAAAGAAACAGAAAAAGTATAGACACCATAAAGGATTGAATATATCTTCTTTAGTAAAATCTGCTGTTGTCTCAGGGCTTTCAAGGTCCAATCCAAATTCTCAGTCTGAAATTCTCTGATTTATACATAAATTGGATCAGGCTCTTGACTGTTTCTTTTATAAAATTTGAATGACCAAAATGAATAGCTGCAATGGCAATCTAAAGTTACACTTGTACCAGGTTATACCAGTATAGAGCTTCATTACACTTTTCATTTTTCCTTAAATGTCAGTCGACAGCCTTGAGATTCCAAACTGACCTTTGTCTTTACACTAATAGCTTTTCTTATCAGCAGCAAAATCACTAGATCTTCCACACAGCTGATCTGTCACTGGAATAAATCCCTGTTTGGAATAATCCTTTACCCTAACATTTGGTGCTGATATTAATAAATTAAGAACTAACAGCCAAATAATTACCCTTTCACCTAGGAAAACACTGGTGGCCACCACAGAACGCTCCCTCAGTGACACAGCGTTGTGCTGTGTGTAATTGATGTAAATGTGTGAGGGGATAGTGGAGTGTTCCCTGCACTGGCTGTCACTTTCACACACTCACTCTTTGTCTCCATAGGATGGCAGAGGCAGGATTTTTTACTTTTATTGCCAGGATTGTTTTGTTTGTTTATTAGAAACAACTCTACTTCTAATGGCAAACCATTTATTTATTGTGACAAGAAAGATAAACTTTTTTTTTTTCCAAAAGGCTACACATATGGGTGCTGCATAGCATTACCTTACATTTCATTTCCAGATAAATTCTAGACCTTCCCACAAAAGCCAAAAAATATTTACTCCCAGCTTGAATATATAAGGTGTACAACTGAAAATTGGCAAATCTTCCCTGTCTGTTAGTAGCAAATGTATCGTAAATTATGGTGCATAGAAAAATTCAGCATTTCACCTTGCATAAGCGTATAATTCATAGAATACTGCAGATGAAGGAGCAGAGATCTCTTTTCTCCACTACCAATAAATTAACCTCCAACTTTGTTTTATACATCTGCCAGCACAGTGGTGAACTGAGGTGTTGCAGGCGCCATTGTGATGGACTAAGGAAATGCTAAGGTCTGGTGCTTTACCTCATCAATCTGGAACCTGAATGGAGCTTTCCCTGAAGGTTGCCTCCAAACACATTCCTGAGGAGCACTGACTGGTGACCAGAGCGTCTGGCTGGAAAAAAAACAACTTCTGCAGCATAGAAACAGTGTTAACAGCTCTTCACCAAGACGTGTTACCTCTTTAAGGATATCTTTTCACCAGTGCTGAGTGAGGGGCTGACCTCTCCTTGCTGCAGATAAAACAGTCTAAAAGCAGTGCTTGGGATTTCTTTTCTCTTTTAATTAACAATGCAATATGTTCACATGGTACATTTTCACATTTTCCCCCCACTTTGTTCAGGATCTTGTCAAAGTTACAGACTACACACAGGGTAATGCAACCACTGACACTGCTTGCCTACTTTCTTAACATATGCCATAGAAAGTGCCATGAAAGGATATTCCTTCCACAGCATTTAAGGCACCATATGGAGCTAGCTAATAGACATGGATTTTGTTCTCAGCATGTTCAGTGACCCTAGGGAATGCCTTCCTGCTTCACTTTCTTTTTCTGCAGCCTAGACATGACAACACTTGCATTTGTTGCCTTTTTTTTTTTTTCTTTTTGGTAAAACTGGAAGTTTTCTAGCAAGAAAAGAAAAGATATTAAAGAGGACAGTGTAAGTGTCACTGTAAGGAATTCTTTTACCAACAAAAAGATTTAGCTGAGTTCTATCTACAACAGAGGCTAGTAATAACAAACATTATTTACAAAGGATAAATTAAACTGCATAAACTGTCACTGAATTATCTAATTGGCATTTTCTCTCTCCCAAATGCACTCCAGATTAAGTATGTATTCACAACCTCTCTTAAGTCTTTAAACTATTTATAACTCTCCTAAACACTGAAATAATGTATTTACATCAGGATTAATCATCACTATAATTTAATTAGCATTTGACAAGAATTGATTTGGCAGAACTTTTCCCTTAAAAATAGGAAATGGCCATAAACCAGGGGAATGGCCATAAACTAAATACACTGTTTTTTCTCTCCATCTGCTTCTGGTAAGATGCATTCTTCAACTGCTAATTCAGTCAAGATCTCAGCTTCATTTATCCAGTTAATTAGAGTCAGATGCTGACAACATCGAGGTGATAAATCAAATCCAGGTATGCAGGCAAAAAGAAAGCTGCTGCTAACACCAATGTACATGTTTTGATTTCTTACAGACCTACATATGAAAAGAGGATAAACCAGTAGCATGCTAGGAGCAGAATTACAATTATGTCCCATAAAAGATGTTCTAAAAAGTTGAGTACTAAAGCAGTAACCATGTAAAGACTTGGACTCAACAGCCAGATCTAGAACCTCATACTACTGCCAAGATGCAGAAGAAACTGAAGTGGTGTGTCCCACTTTTAGGGCACCGGCTCCAGCTACTGTGCTTGACATAGGGAGTTTCTTGCCACTTCATTTCTGTTTCAAAAAACAGTGGTGCTGAGCCCTGTATTTTGTGGAGAGCCTGACCATCCAACCACTCACCAGGAGCTCCTAGAGCACACCAGACAGATCCTTCCTCTGGGATCCAGTCACCCCTAAATGCCCCTGACTAGTGCAGAGAGAGCAGCTTGTGGCACACTGAAATATGCAATTCTAGCATCTGCAGAGTTTAAAACATCAAAAGGTGTGTGCAGTCTGGACTGTAACCAGACCAAAGTAGCACACGCACTGGGGTTTCCAATTTTGTTCCTGAGAACCCACAGGCATTTACAGCTTTTCAGAGAGCAGAAAAGAGATGTAAATTTAGTGGTTTTGTTTGTTTCTTTACTCTGAGGGATCACATCTGTGTTACTGACAAAGAAAACCAATCATAATCAATGCTGACTTAAAAATTACAGGAGGAGAATGTGGCACTAGAGTAGCTGCTTCTATGTTCTGTATTTGTGCTCTGATGAACCAAGAACTCTGAGCAGATTGAGAATATTCCACAATACTAAGAAAACCTCAAAATTAAAAGACAAAACATTGCAGCATATTATTTTTTTCCCTACAAAACAAAGCAAACAAACCAACCCTTAGCTCTAGAGCAGTGAACAAGTTGTCTCAAAGCATAAAGAGTAAAAGGACCCTTGGGGCTTCTATTGAAACCATATAACAATGTTGAGTATCAGTTCTACAATGATCTATATGCACAAAGCACACACATTGTTAAAGGATATATAGACTGCAGGGTCACTAAGTTCAGCCCCAAACTACCAAAGTGTTTTCCCATGCCTTTGGTAATATTCCATAAGTAAGCCAGTATTTCTTTTCTCTCTGCTGTAGAAAGAGTTCTGCTCAAATTAACTGTCTAAATACAACCCACAGGCAATCAAAAGCTCTTTTTCAAAATTCTTCTTCAGGTAGCAAAGGATTCATTTCATTCTCTAAACTTAAAAAAACCTCCTCTGCTCATGAAAACCTGCACTATACAATGGCATTTCTCAGCTCCCATTTCCAATGTATCCTTTCTCAAGGTCTTCCAACATTGCTACATTTCAAGACACAGAGTATGGCCTCGACGTTATCTGACCACAGTGCCAGTGATTTTCATTTTACAGACTAACAGCCCTCCATCAGAAACACAGGAGCTGAATGCTGATTTCAGAATCAACGTTTGTCTTTTGAACGTCCAATGCAGAGGTTTTGGTTACTCATCCAACTACAAAGCAATTCCAAGTGCTATAATCTACAGGATCAGGAAGTTCACAACAAAAGGTTATAAGATCATTTTAACTATCTGTGGGTAACTTAGAGACAATGTCGGATATCTGAAAAAAGATAAGTTTATCCAAAGCTGACGTGCCTTGAAACAGCTGAAGGGGCAAAAAGCAGACTAACACAGGAAATTGCAGTTTCTTTTCTAAATACCCCAATTCCACATTGATACCATGTGGCACTCCTCTCCCCTCTTTCTCTGGATTCCTGTTTACAGCAATTCACTGCTTTCACTTAAAGAAACTTAACAATCTCAGACAGAAACATCTTGGCTATAAGAATGAGAAACACACCATTCACTCTGGCAGGTACCACAGGCATCTGTTGTTCAGGTGGAGGACTTGAACAGCTCAAGCAAGAGAATCAAAACAACACCCAAGGTGAGGAATATGAGAGGGGGACAGGCAGGCATTGTTATCCTGGGATGTGCCCACACTGGATCCAGGCAGTAAGACAATCTCAAACCAATCTGCCCAAAGGAAAAAGAAAACTTTTTGTTATTGGCAATCCTACCCCTCCACAAAAAATACTGAGCTTTGGAAAGAGTGAAAGTAAACATATTTTGGGAACCACTCATCCTCTCCTGAAAATCTTGTGTCTGAAAATCGCAGAAGGTGGTGCCCTCCCACACTGTGAGCTAATGGGGTGTTTGAACTCTCAGGTGAGACACAGTTTATGGACAGGGCACACATAAATAATTGTAATCCTATCCTGAGGCCTGTCATGAACCTGGTTTTCAAGGCAATATGCCACAAATCAATAATAGAAACTGGTACTATAAGTAGACATCCCAGACTGGTCCTTGGCACATTGAGCAATTTCACTCCATGGTTTATGCACAGAGCTTAACCCATGTAAGCTTACACAGAACTTACACACAACTCATGTTTCCAAAACCTCCGTGTTTTCCAGGCTTTGTGAGGAAGGAAACACCTAAAACTAACTTCTTCTTTCAGTTACAAATGCAAATATCACAAATTATTTACCTCAGCATGTCCTTAATATTAAATTACGGTGAGTGTTTTCACCAGTGACCTCAAGTTCGTTGGAGTTTTTGGTCATTTTTGTTACAGCATGTGTGATCTACAAGTATCATCTCCAAGGATTTGATCTGCACCGTATTCTACTAAACACAGTGAATTTCTCAGACATGGGCTCTCACTTTAATAAGATACAGCAAAACTCTCCCACAATTAAAGTAAATAAACTCAAAGCAAACTCGACCTGAATACACGATTTACACCCACTGAGATGAGGGGGGAAAAGGCAACCTCATTGAAAACTCTTCTTGCTGCAGCTGTTTCTCTTGGATAATTAGTAAAGCAAATTATCAGCTGGATTCCTTCTGGGTTTCTATTCTTAATTCTTATTCTATAAGGATTTACACACTGATACATCAGTTGTTCTCCAAATGAGAACGTGTTTTTATAAACACTGCTCAAATATACACAATCTCAATCTAAATACTGCACCTCTCAAGTATATATAAATATTTTACTTTTTACAAAAGCATCCAAAATTTCTAGTTGCTTACTTAAAAGTCTCACTCTTCCTTAAACTAAAATCTTATTTTCCATTGTCTTTGACAATTCACTCAGACTTCAAAATTTATACAAGCTATATCTCAGTTTTTACCAGAATATCCACATAAGCTATGAAACAACATTCATTCCAAGCCAGCAAATGATCTCATTTCATACGCACGTTCTCTATCTGAGTCTGAGCCCCTACAAGGCGAGCACACAATGCAATTTCCTGCAAAAGAAAACCACTGAAATTAGTCAGGGTGACAAGAAACTCAGATTAGACTCTGCAAAAAGTTCACAGAGACTTAGCCAAATTGGCTGTTTCTGACTTTTAACGACACTTAAAATTGTGTTTGAGCCACTCCAGTTGAAGCAAACCCCTGTTTCTGCTCCAGACTGATTCCCTGCCACAGCACCATGAACCAGGAGGTAACAACTGACCTGAAATAGCAAGTCCTTACTGATGTGTTGCATATAAAGACATTTACGTAGATAATTAGCAATGCCCACAAAAAAGTCAGCTGTAATCATAATTTTCCCAAAAAATCACAAGTTAAAAACTTCATGCTCACTAAACATAACAATACTGCTTCAAAAATGATGATATGAATGATTCATCAAAGGATGAAATGCAAACGCAAGTGACAAAATGATCCCTGCAAATCAAAATATATTCACCACATGAAAGAAGAGGTCAAGCTAAGACATAGTTTACATGTATCATAGATCTTTACAGGAAACAAATCTAAAAACCATGAAAGAAGGGGCACAACAGACATATCAATATAATGTTAATATTTAAATATGCATTGGAAAACCCACACATAAGTGTACTTTACTGTGAACAACTAAACCAGAAATTTGAGAAACACGAAAAAAACCTATTTATAGCTATTATACTGTAGATTTTAACCTAATGGAGACAAGTTACAAACACCTACAACCCCACTGAAAACAAGCTGAACTCCCAATTCACTGTGTTTTCGTTTTGTGTCCATATTCGCTAGCCTACAATAATTAATTTAACAGAATGTTTGCACATGATCAAATAGTTTCATTAGGCAAGAACGAAGCACATATCAAATCACCTTCTAAGAGACAGAGAGAATACAATTAGGAAGGTTTCGTTTGGAAAAATCCTAGTAATGCATGTTTTTTGGGGGCAGGAAAATGACCCATCTATGAATTTAAAGACATTTTCTCTTTTTATTTATAATTGCACTCTATTCTTTTCTGCTGTTACACTTCGCTTCTCTTCATTTAAAATGATATGAAAGTGATCTAAGTTATATTGCCCAGCACTGGGAAGAGGAGAAATCATCAAATTCTGGAATACTTGAATGCAGTGTTTCCACAGTTTGAGACTTTTGCAGGGGTCTGAGGCAGAGGATGTGTGATGAATCAACTCTAACCAACTTAATTTCAGGAAGTTTGCTTTATTTTCTTATAGTTTGGTTGCTTTTCCAAGTGAACACAAGAGGGCACAGCTCATGTGCAATCTCAGGCTGTATTCATACCCAGTACATGCCAAATTAAAATCAGTTCTTCCTACACGCAAAGCAGCTCCCTGTGGAAAGCTCACATGTAAAAATAAGGCAAAGACAGGAAATCTTACATACAAATAATTCCAGGTACTATATGAGAACTGAAAATGAAATAACATAAGATTTCCGTACGATAAAAGCAAATCAAGACCTTGAAAGCAATGTGCAGCACGTACAAGTTAAAGCATCTATTTCAGGAAATCTGACACTGATTCAACTAACATCTGAAGATTCTGAATATAAAGCATCCTGGAAAAGGAAATACAGAATGACTCAGAAAAAGGATCAGTCTGATAAGGGTGGGGAAGCAAAATGAGAGTATAGGATTCTTCCCTGCACTGATCCCTTGAGACACAGCTTATCAGTCTATTTTTGACACAACGATTATTTTTAAAAGTCAGAGGTTGAAAGACTTACTAGTTTCTGTATTCTACAATTGTAAATCAGGTGTTCCACTTAAATATAATGTTTGTGCTCTAAGACAATCCAAAGCAATTTTAAAATTTAGTCATAAAACTTGTCTGACAGTCAGTAAGACTTTGTTAAATTAAAAAGAAAAAAAATTAACTCTATAGGGCTGGTAAGCAATACATGTATTCAAAAACTCTGTATGAGCCCCAGGAAGCTGGACAAAGTCAGGGCTGGTAAGAAACGCTGTTCAGAGCTGACTTAATTCTTCCACTGCAGCTTCTACTCGCAGCTTCTACTCACAGCTCAAGCACCTTGCACAAACATTTTCCAGTGCAGAATTGGACAGGTAAAACCCACCAAGTTCTAAGCCAAATTCTCACCACTCTGTGAAGAGCCTGGACTAAGGAAAAAGCACCAATACATAAGGCCACAGAAGTTTCCACTCATCCACATAAAAACCCCACAGTGGTGTGGTTGGCAGCACTTTGTGCATCTATTCCTAAAAGCAGAGCAGTGATACTCCCAACAGGAAGGCTGGTCCCTTTTACCAAGCTTGCCAGTGCACCTTTTGCCATATCAGTTGCATTATTTACAGTCATCCCCCCTGTCTTCAGAAGAGCCAAGCCCATCCATTCACCTGCCCAAAGAAGAATGGTGCTCTTAGAGCACCTGATGATGTTAATAATAAATCACAGAATCATTTAGGCTGAAAAAGACCTCAAAGAACATCGAGTCCAGCAACAACCCAGAACTGCCATGTCCACCACTAAACCATGTCCCCAGGTACCACATTTAAATCTCCAAGCAGCTCCTGCTTTTTGCACTTATTGACAATTCATGCAAGCAGTGAACTGCTTTGTCTTCTTGGTTTAAAAACACCTGTCTTCACGGCAAAAGGAAAGCCTAAGGAAATTCACAGTGAGGTCTAGATGAGAAAGATGCAATCTGAAACCTGTCTCACAAGAATCATGCAAATGAAAACAGGGACTGACAGCAACTGTGCAGCAGAAATCTGCTCTAAAAAAGACAGATATATACAGGCACGATTGGGGCATGGGTTCAGTACCTATGCTGTATCTGAAAACAGCTTTGGCCATAGGATTGAAACCTTTTTTACACTGTTCATCTTAGCATATTGTTTTTCTCTGAATAAGTACTTTGCTTTTGCTATTAAAATTTTTAAAAGCAGGAAATGGACTGGAAAGACACTCCTGTCACAGCATTACTGTCAATGAGACATCAAAGAGTGTGGTTCAATTTACAACAGGGCTTTAACATGATCAGCATCAAAATGCTTTCTTGCAGGTCTGAAACTTCACTTTCTTCCTACATGAGACTCTTCCTCACATCCCAAAACCCTATCCTAGGCTTCAGATGCCTGAGTTATCTTGTTGGATATAGATGAGAGGTTCACTTTTCCTTGAAAGTAAGCCCAGTGAAAACAATACACTTCATCCAACAGTAATCAGGTTGTCCAAAACACAAGAAACCCAAGAATAAAAACTCCTCAGTGAAAAAGAATTCAAAATATCTTCCACCTTCCATAAAAATGCCCTTACCACTGGGCTGCAGACAGCAGGACAATGAAGCAATCTGTCACCTCTCCTAGGACAGCATACCACTGCACACACATGGGTTCTGATCACCTGAAACAAAACCGAGTATTTTCTCCTCCTTATTATTTACATTAGCGCGTTCATTATCTCTGTTTGTCCTCAGTATAAAAATGTAACTGGAAAATGAAAGTGTTCAGCAGCTCAGGTAAAAATAATGAGCAGCAGCAGTTCCATTACGTCCAGAGTTGAGGGCAAATAGCGAGTGAGTTCAGGGAAAGAGGACAGGAAATAGAGAGGAAGGAGTAAACACATGAAAGAACAGACTGCTTCTTCCTATTAAGTTATCAGTCATGGTATATAATTTTAAGCACAATTAAGCAAATCTCAAAAACTGCAGCCCAAGACAATATGAGACACATCTATTTGCTTTTGCTTACTTCAACAGCATGATATAAATTTGTCACAGAAGCAGAATTAAAATTTAACTCTTTTCAGAAAGTACAGTTTCAAAAGCAGTAACAGGCTTCAAAAAAAAAAGCAAAGAACAATTCAGTCGGCGTTGGTTTCTGGCTCCATTCTCTGAAATGCTATATGTTATCATGGACATGTTTGTTTTTATCTGTCACTTTGGTTTATTGTTAAGGAAGTGTAGTATCAGCTGTCTCTTCCCTGCCATCAAAGCTACTTCGTTAAAGTTAATAGTGTTTGACTTCCAGAGGATCTTTTACCAAGGTAACACAAAAAACCTTCTGCTCGTCATTATTTTTACAGCAGTAAAGACACCAAATGGATGCAGTATCCCTCTTAAGAAATGCACAGCATGAATTTGTTGAAAGCATTTAAGAATTCTGTTTGTCACTTGCCAAATTACTTGAGCTGTGAGGAATCAAAATGTTAACCACACACCATCAGATTTCAGAACATGCTGTAGTAATGAGTGCCTGCCCTAGCTGGTGGAAAAGTGCTGTACAAAGGATCCCCTGCACCTGTGTGCACTGCCTTCTGCCCAGCATCACTCCCTAATGGCTTTAACTACTTGTGTTACTGCCATGAAACATTCAGCAGTGTCCTGCCTTCAGCCCAGAGGAGCACAATATGGTAGTCTTAACTAAAGAACATTGAGACCATATCAGATCAATTAATTTTGGCTTGATTTTAATGATTAATTGAAAAGTGTGTGATATGCTGTATACCCTTCAAAACCTTTCCTCCACCTCCAAAGACATGTGCCTTTTTATGATACCGTCACCGCTTTTTAGTCTCTTTTCATTTATATCTCTCCTCATCTCTATTTTCTGGAAGGTACTGTAACCACACCTGATTTCAAAAATAAGAGTCACTCCAAATAACTGACGTTATCTGGGGAGAAGGGGCAGACAGGAACTGGCAATACATTTTATGACTTTTAATCAGAAATCACCACTGAAAACAATTGATATTTAAAAGCTTCTTGCATAAATTAAAATACTGCTGCTTTAAATAGAAACCTATTAATTTTCATGAAAGTACTTAAGGACTAAGTGTATGGATCTTAGTGTAACACACATATCTCCTTTCAACAGTAAAATGCAAAGGCATGACACAGTAACCAGGAAATTGTTCCTGTATAAAAATAATTTTTAAAAGTAATGTCTAAAATGACAGCACAATTTCAGATGTGGTCTCTCATATTCACTAATATTTCTTAAGTCTAGAAAATGTTTATCAGCTCAAATATAAGAGAGCCCAAACTCACATCAACTTTACACCAAGTATGTAAAATATGCTCTAAAGATCTTGCATACCTCAATAACCTGTAGTAAAATAAAAATAAAAATAAAAAAGTAATATTTTATGCAGTATTAAATATTTCCAATCTCCTAAAATAACATTAACATTACAATAACATACAAAAAGAGAAAGGATTCATCTAATGCTTACAACAGTAGAATAAGTGTATTATAACTAACTAACCCCCATGCACACACCCCTTTCTTGTTTTTACCTGAATAATCTCACTATCATCTTTTTAAGATGCATCAAGACTATTCCTGGTATCAGGGAATACATGAGGTAATTTAACTGAGGAACAAAACACTAAGGCAGGTATGCACACCTTCAGAGCATTTTACCCTGCTTTTAAAGATATGGGCTTTTTTCAATATGTTTTTCATTTTAACAACTGTGTTCATATAACTGTGTATAGCAAATTGTCTCATGTCTTCGAAATGGCAGCTGAAGTGTGCAGAACCTAAGTGCGGCAAACAACACTTTGTTCCAGAGAATTCGTGGTGCGCTGACTCGATGTAAAATTATCAATGGCAAGCAGGCTGAGAACAAACTAACCATGTATGTGGCATGAATCAACCATTTAGATGTCCACAACCAGGTACAAACCAACACCCCCCACCCCGGAGCAGAGCCAGTGGCAGCCAGCACAAGAGGGAGCAGTCGGGTAAGGCTTGGTGACCCTCTTGCCAAGGCTCCAGAGAGCTTTACAGGAGCTCAGCCTGCTGGCTCAGAGCCTCCCAACATGCCCCCAGACGAGCACTCACCGAAAAATGAAAATTCCCTTCAGCCAAGCCACCCTCCACAGCACAGCTCTGGCCACTTCACCCAGCTGTTCCGCAGGAGGTTTGCAGCTCTTTGCTAAAAGCAAAATGAGTAGTGACAGCTGCAGTCTGCTATTTTTCCCCTCACTTGTGATATCCAAATGTGTGTGGAGATGAGAGGACTTCTGTACAGTTATTTAATTTTGGTAATACAGGAACACCGCAAATCAAGTAAATTACAAGACATTAGAGGGTATCATACCAGCCTCTATGCACCCCTGCATTTTAAATAATTTCAAATGTTTTAAGAAAATAGTAAACGTCAGCTTTCTTTTACAGATTTTCTTCCATTCTGAGGAAACTAGTAGGTTGCAGTGCACACTGAATTACACTGAGAGGAATTTATAAGCTGTGTGAACTTAGTTGTTTTACTGACAAAAGCGATCCTTCTGCAGAAATCTGGAAGATCCTCAACCCCAGTTTGTTGCCACAGTTTGCTGTGATGTTCTTCCAGATTAGCACAGCTGTAGCACTTTCTGTGTTTGCTGTCTGGAAACCACCTTCTCCAATACCCAGGACTATTCCCTCTTTAAGGACTCTGAAAACTTCCAGGTTCACATTGGCAAAACACAAAGTTAGATACAACCACCTTCTGTCTGTCATTAGCAAACTTTGCCACTTCAGCTAAGCACTGTTTCAGAAAAAGAGCTTGAAATATAATTATCACTGTAAAAGAAGTAACCTTTTACACCAAAATGCCTAAAGAAAGCTGATTAAAAAACCCTAGTAACCAAAAACCAAACAAGCAAATAGATAAGAAGCAGATTAGCAGGCAGAGTTCGCTTCTAATCCAGAGCTTCAATCAATAACTATTTTTATACAACACACATATTTCATAAAGTGTTCATCCCATTATAATATTTAAGTCTCCATAACAACTCTGAGAAGGAAAACTGTAAATTACCAGCAAGAAAATCCTCCACCCAGCCATTATTCCTACAAATACTTATTCCACTTCTTAGATAACTTTATAAAATAAATTCACAAGCACAAAACCCCACCCAAATTCCACAGAAGCCAGTGTGACTCCCTCCACAGAAGCAATAAGAGCTTCGCTGACTTCACATTGCTCACTACACCACAGACCACAATCTGTCCATTAGAATTTCGAAAGCCATTAAAATACTAAAGGTAGTATACACTTTTTTTTTAAAAAAAAAAGCCACACCTTTTCAATTCTTTCAATTTTCACTTCAGTTTTACATAAGCTTTTTTATAAATTGAAAGGATTATCACCCCAGCTAAACCTTAAAACTACTACTCTGCAACACCTGCAAGCAATTTTTATCTCCAAAGATTTGCTGAAGTTAAATTTTGCCAGCTGAAAAGACCATGATCATTATTAAAAGAAATGCAACAAAATCCCCTAAGTGCAGCAGCATCTGAACTGCAGGTCCTATAAATCAGCCAGTTAGTTTAATTATAAAGAGTGTATTTATAGTGGAATCACTCCAAAAACATTACAGATAGGCCAATTAGTTACAGGCTTCCCTCAGAATAAAGTGAACATAAGCTGTATTCTTACTTCCATAGGTTACATGAAGATTTTCATCTGGAAGAAAAGGTTTAATTATTTAAATTCACATTCTCCTTTTTGTTTTTTTGCTTAGTGCATGCTGTTGTTAACCAAAGGAAAGATTTAAAGGTTTTTAACCAAAGTATCTGTTGGAAGTTCCAAGTAAAGCCTTGACAGGGCCCAGCTTGCCAAGAACTGTGCTTCTACCAGTAAGCAATGAAATACATCCAGCATTTTTTTTTTTTTTTAAATAAAAAGACACTTCCCTTGGAATTCATTTTCTCTTGTAAGGATTCTGTGTGCACACTGCCCAAGGCAAACACACACCTTTCCCCAAAGATGGGGGAAAGGAAAAGGACAGCCCTCAGCACCCGGGGGCTGTGGTGGCAGTGAAGCCTCAGCCAGGGCAGGGGTCCGGCCTCATGTTCCCACTCAGGATCCAGCCCAGGACAGCCAGTGCTCCCCGTGTCACCCACCGCTCGTTTCATGGCATGTTTTGTGAGGAAGACCCAAGGTTTTGTTCAGAAATGCCATCGCCTCCCGAGGGTATGGGCCCGGTGCCGGAGGCGGGAGGGGGAGCGCAGGCCCCGCTGCCAGAGAGGGCTGAGAAATGGCTGGGGGTAGGGAAAAGGTCTTGACCCCGAGCGTGTGTTTTAAGGAAAGAGGCATTCTCTTCAGGCCTTGCATTTGACCTCCTTACCTCGGGAAAATGCTACAATCTGAAGGACAGCCCTCGTATTTTAAGGATGATTTGTTCTAAATGTGCGTATCATTAATGCGATGGAGAAATAAAACGAGCATGTTCCAAACCGTCCATGAGAGACCCTGTGCAACACTGACCACTCGATGAATCTGAGTCTCACAACAGCTCTGACAACCCTGACGCGACCATGAAGGAAAAAGACACTTGTTTTATCCAGATCAGCTGGCACGAAGGTAAATACCACACTGTCTTCTCATCCAAGACTAGTTTTAGCAGGAGGCAGATCTGCGGTACATAGTTACCTGGGGTTTTCTTCTCCATGGACTCTATTGTATCACACTGGAGGATTTGTGCCATCTAATGAGAAAGTGATGGGTATATCAGACCAAGACTGGCTTTCATGGAAGTATTATTAGCCCTGGGCAGGTTATTAAAAGGGCCTTTGGAGCACAGTCATAAAAAGAGGGCTGAATTTCAAAGGTAACTCAGCATAACAGAGCTGAGCAGGGAAAACTTTGCGTATCTGCCAAGCAGAATATGGCTGACACTCAACAATTCAAAAAAAAGCAGAAACGTGATAAGAATAGAAAGGATGTTCATTTCCAAGCAGAAGATAAGATATGGAATAAAGTTCATTCTCAGAATAGTGCAGAGAAAGATTTTATGGCTACATTATCCTCAAGCCAGAGGATTCCTTACCGAGTGTTTTAAGTAATAGGGTAAACTGAGCCCCAGTGCTTACTGTACAGCGTGTGTGCTGCTGTGGGGTGTAAGTCCTGGCAGATTTACACCACTGGGGATTCTGACAGCCTTTATTCTGGACCTCTGGTAGAATTCATTTTTCATATTCTTTACATGTCCATCTGACTTTTCATACATGGACATTACATTTATTCTTTCCTTTAAGTCCTTTACCTTAGACAGTCCGGTTTTAGCTCTCCCTCAAGAAGGGGCAATAACCACAGAGAAGATGGCAACTCTATAACCTTTTACACCCTGGTGATGTTAACTTTCCTTCCTTTTTTTCATTACATATACATGATTTCTACCCATGTAGATCTTGTCCTAGTTAATATATGGGAAAAGGAAAGCTTGGGAAGGGAGAGGTGCTGAACAACAGAGGTCAGCTCAGAGAAAGGATTCTTCACTCTCTCTTAAGCATGGCACACCCTGCAAAATTAAAATTTATTGGAGAAGCAGAAAACAAATGGATTGCCAAGGCTTGTAACACCTGCAAGAAAAGGCAGGAAAAATTACTTAGGAAGGCAAAACTGCACATGGTTTTTAAGCAGCAACCAAAAAAAAAAAAAAAAAAGGGAAGTTAAAATAGAATAAAAGTCTACTAAGAAACTAGTAAAATTACATTAAGTTTCCTGTAGACCCATCAGCAAGTACACATTTAAACTTCCAAAGTGATCTAGGACACTCCTCATGTGTAGAGTGTGAGTGCACAGAGTCTGTTATCAAACCAGGAATGGGTATGAATGATTTGTAGCTGTTCAGCAGCTGGCGCTGCAGTTGTAACCTGATGGAAGCATTGCAGGTTCACATGCTGAGCCTCAGTGTCATCATAATTTCAGATTCCTTCATGTCCTTGGGCAAATCACCTGATTCTGGTGGGTCTCTTTCTTCTTCTGTAACAGAAATCTGTGGATAATATTTCCCTTCACCCACTCTTTGTCCAAGCAGACAATAAACTCTTCCAAACAAGAACAGGCTCTTGCATAAAAGTGCTAGAGTAATAAAAACACTGATTCCTGAGATTTTTTTCAGATATCAGTAAATCCTTGGTTAATTAAGAGGAATATCCATGTTTGAAAGATCTGATGGTATTTGAATATGTTGTTAGTTATTGTCTGAGAGGATAAACTAGAATTTACCAGAAGTTAATTTGTCACCTTTCCAGGTCATGCAGATGTATTTTGATTAGTTATATGTGGAAAGGAACAGCAGACTTTTCCAGTGCCCTTCTGTCCTACTGTTCCTTTTATATTTTATTCCCACTCTCAGCTTCACTTCTTTCTCCATGTTGCCTCTTATAGTTTGAACAGCTTCCCATCTGCCACATGCCAAATCTCCTTTAGATCCTTCCTTAAAACCACTTCCTTCTCATAGCCTACTTATGCTGCTATTTTCACCAAGACAACTCCATTCATTCCCCATCTGAACTATTGTCCCATAAATCATATTTGTCTTGCTTAGTTTGTCAGCACTAAACATAAAGCATGTCCCGGACATTCTAGCAGTCATTCCTAGTCTGCTGCCACATGAATGATAGCGGGGTCTTCTATCAATTTCTGTACATTTCCCAGCAGGACAGAGGAGAAAAAATAATTCAAAGAACTTCCCAACAGCCCTCAAGGCTTGTCTGTATTACACAGCTGGGAACAAACATTTCTTCCTCCTGTGAACTACAACTCACAGCATTATTAGTTTACCAAAGGTTAAATGTAAGTAACAAATGTTTGTTCCTATTACATCCGACAGTTCCTTACACATATACAAACATCCCAGCAGATATTTGAACATGTCTTTCTTCTTGGTTCTGGAAGCCAATGTTTCAAATGACATAGCAACTGAAACTGAATACAAAAATAATAATTAGTCCTTAAAAGTCCATAGCAAATAAGAACCATTTAACCATTTAATTTGATGAGAAAGATCTGTTAACAGTTTTCAAACTTAATTTTGTCAGGTCATATTTAGTCAACCAGCTCTCTATATCAATGGTGAAGATTAATACTTTTTCCATGAAACTAATGCCAAAACATTGACTCACTGGAAATAAAACATTCCTTTAAAGAGCTGCTCATTATCATTTGTTTTACAGTAAAAAAATATATTTCTTGCATTAAGATATAAACCATTTTGTCACATAACAGTATGCTGGAGAAGACATGGAAGGTGACCTATGTACAAATCTCATCCACTGGTGCCAGGGTCCCAACTACTGTAACACTTGCACAGTTCACATGGAAAGAAAAGTTTCGTTTGCTCTGTTGACTTGGGTTAACTTCCCTGTGTAAAACAGAAATCACAATGCACAGCATGGGGATGACTGACTGTCATTTCCTTTATCCACAAGATGCCAAATGTTCTGTTAACATCAACAAACAAAATTCCAGCGCAGAGCAAAGAGTTTGAGCAGGTTGTAACTACAAAGTAACGAGCACTGTTGCAGCATCCCTCTTGTTAGAGGGTAGAAATGAGCCCAGACACAGACTCC
>VZSR01002364.1:653452-698378 GCA_013398615.1 Brachypodius melanocephalos | reverse complement strand
AAAGCACCTCTGGAAAATACCTTTACACCCTCAGTATGTATTACTGCTATGTGAAAGACACTACCAATAAATCCTGAGATCACTTTTAGGCCTGCAAAAACTTTATTCCCAGAAGAAAGCAGCAATACTTGGGAAATAGTGAATGGAAGTGGATTGTGTCCAGAATCTTGAGGGATAAATTCACATTTGTTTTAAATCAAAATAAAAATCTTACTTGAGGACTGAAATTCTATAGCTAATATCTAAATGAGACAAGAAAAGGAAATACAGCAATGATTTTTTGTTTAATATCTAATTATATTAACAGTAAGAGTTGGAGTATAGTAAAATCATACCAGGAATTCCTGCAAATTTTGCAAATACACGCCTTCAAATTCTCCCATATTTCCCAGAAAGTACAGTGGACAGCGTTTGTTATTCTGACATAAGTTTAGATGGATGTATTTCATATTATACTGTATTCAAAGTTTTATTCTTTTGTTGTTCTTTAGTTGGGTTTTTTTTCCTTTGAGGTGCATATTTTTGTTAATTTTGCTCTCAAACCAAAATATTTTTTCAGACATTTATCCTCTACAAAATATTTAGACTCATTCTTAACCTACTGAGATCTGAAACTAGCATTTTTGGCTTTAGGGATGCTCTAAAATGACAAAGTTGAGAAAGCACTGGCAGATGATGCCTTCGCAAGTGGGCACGGATGTGTTGCAAAGGTTGAGAACCTGAGGAATCTGCAGAACTCCTTAATCCAAATGGGTTTAATACTCCTTGCTTACTCTAAAAAACCAATACTTTGATGTGCGTCACATTTCTTGGAATTACCATCACTGTGAATTTTGGGATTTTGTAGGCTGTTTAAGCTTTTGCTCCTGAATATATATACTAAATATTTGGAAACACTGGATTATCTGAAGAAACTATTGGTGAAACCATTTTTCAAGTAAAGGCAGTTCAGAGCACATATAAACAGTATCAACTGTATTGATTTTGATGTTGCCAAAGTTCCTAGTGCTGGCCATGATTTTGGTTCTACAACATGAAAAGAAGGCTGGGATTTTTCAGAGGACAGATGAGTAGTTTCAGATAACTTTCTTTTAGAAAACAATATGTCTTTAGTGTGTCTCCACTTGGCTGCTTAAAAATGGAAGCATTCAAAAGTCTCTAGCTTCCACTAATAAGCTGTGCATGTCCAAAACCACTGTGGATTCTTATGCTAACTGCTTCTTGTTCCACATCCAGACGTGCTCAGTTTGGAAGTAAGATCCTGATCTCTCTCTACTGACAGCTTTTCAAGTTCATTTGGATCTTCATATTTGAAGAAGAGACTTTTCACGCTTTTCACGTTATTGCAGACAGTAATTATTCAGGTACATTTGTGAGAGCTCTCCACTTTCATTTCAACCTCTCTGCTTCTAATTCAGGAATGCACTTCAGCAAATCCATCATTCTAAACCCTGGGTAAACTACAGACTTATTCAGCAATTTTGTGAATGGGAATGTTTTCTTACAAACCATACAGCTGGAACCTACTAAATACTTACTGCGACACAGCACAAGAAAGAATTACATCTAATCTTTACATCCAATCTTCCCAGGGTTAGCTGTTCTAGGAAGAGTATACACACACACACATACACACACACACACACACAAAAAAAAAAAAAAAAAAACCAAACTAAAAAACCCCCAACAAAACCAAAACAAAACAAAAAACACCAACAAAACAAAAACAAAACAAAAAAAACAAAGCCAAAATTAAAACAAAAAAACAAACAAACAAACAAAAACCAAAACAGAGCAAAGATATTTTTTAGAAATAAAGTTGCTAGATACAACTGAACAAACAGGTTCCTTGAAAGAGAAATTGTACATTGCCATTTTGAAAATCAGACTAGACTTGAACATTTGAGTGAAAAATAGTAGTTGCCTGAATGCAGACTACAAAACTGGGAGCTAAGAAGGAGTCTTAAAGAGACTGCTTCAAGGAGAAAGTAAGATTCTGCTAAATTGCATTTGATGTTGTAATAGGCTGAGTAGCAGTAGGAAGTGACACTGTTGTTAGGAAGCCAATACTGCTGGACACAGGGCAGAGTTAAATCCCATCTCTGTTGTGTGTGAGGCGAGATTTAGTTCCTGGCTCAGAGAGAGGATGGTTACAATTGAGGATGATGTTGTTTATATTTCAGAAGCCTGTCTATTTTTTACAAAAATAACTACCATCACCACCATCTGATGCCAACTCTGTAGTAAATGCAGTGATTCACCTCCTGGTAACAGCAAAGTTTTTGAGGATCCATGCTGCCACTCCTTGAAAGATTGCCAATAGTCAGAGTTCAGGAATGCGCAAGTGTTGTGTGTCCGTGGAATATTGTACTGTGCACATCGTTCATTTCTTGATTCAGCGTAATCTCTTTCTTGCAGTTACTCATCATTGACACAGGATTTCCAGTCTGCTAGTGAAGTTCAGAGCTGTTACCCCAGCAGTCTGTTCTGGCTTGCTACATGGCAGAAAATATTTCTTGTAACTGATTAGCGATAGATTGTTTTTATAACAGTGTGTTTCTGTACACATGCCCTCCTCCAACATCCCTTCCCTATTCCCAGGACAGAGATACCAACTCAGTAGTCACAGACTACTATATTACATCAGAGAGCCTCATTAAATCACTGCAGACACAATTATCTTTTGTATCCATCAAACCATGAAAGGTTACCTGAGTTACTAAAAAATTCCAGGCGTGTCTTCCTAATAAACAGTATAGTGATTAATTGGTGAAAGAATCTGGTGCTTTAAGAGTAGCTTTTATTTGGAAAGTTTAACATACTCATTCACCAGACAACTGAACTCTCCACTTCTCACTTTCTCAGGTCACCTGCAAGCACTAAAGATTTATGTGAGCAAGAAATATTGTTACTTTTTAACATGGCGATGTTTTTTTAGGCAACATATTTCAGATAGAGATTTAGCCCCATGATGCATACAAAGAAAGAGACTTTGCCTTGAGAGGATTTGGTATGAACTGGGTCACAAAGGCAATTAAAAGTCGTAAACCAGATGTATTATGTCTGTTCTATCCTTTTCCTTTGTGTCAACGGGTGAAATCGTAGCATGGTACGCCCTGGTTCATTTTGTCATTCTAAAGCTAGAAATTATGTAAATTTAAAAGCAGCTCTTTTTTTTTTTTTCTTTAGTATTGTGAAAGACAGTAATTTTATTCCACTTGGTGATAAACTCAAAGCTGAAAAATACGTGTATATTTTTAAATATTCTGATTTTATAAAGTATATTCTGTAGTCTGTATTCACTTTGTGATTAATTTGTTTTCTTCTATATTCCCTAGCATCTGTGCATAGGTTGAAACATGTAAATAAATCACACCATTAACACTGTGTTTTTATTCATCTGTGGAATCCTTCAGAGGAATTACTGGCTCATTTAAAAGACACTCTCTTTCATGAGACTAAGCTACACTTCCAATGTGCTTTCTGCTTCCATGGAGGATCAGTTAAACACAGGGAAAGAAGCAAATGATGTATGTTGTTGCTCAGCACAGAGTTACTCAAGTTAATTACACGTCTGTTGGTTTTGGCTAAAAACTAATGCTACAATGTTTACTTTAATAATTTGAAGTAAGCGCTCAGCCTCTTTAAAATCACACTCCGTAGAGTGCAAAAACTGTAAACACTGCAGAACCAGAATTCCACTTGAAAATACATTCATTACTTATTTGCCAAGCTTCCTGCAGCTGGGGGAGGACTGCTCTTCTCAGTCAGGTGTCTTCATACGTCACTGCTTCAAAAACCTGGTGGCACCATGCAGCTGTCCTGTGGCATCATTCCTAAATAAATGCCATCACTGAGAGCCCTTGGCCTGTTTGCTACCTAAGAGTGGAGATCAGTACCTAGTAAGTTCACAAATGTATTTTATATGCCTCCTTCTCTGCTCTAGTCCCAAAGAGCCACTGTGCCTGGCTGCCCAGGAGATCCCCAGAAGCTTAGGATGCTGTGGCACAGAGGTGTTGCCTTCATTCCTTCAGTTTTCCTACATCTCCTGTGACATCAGCCCCTGAGACAGGACTAATGAATATAAGTAGAGATTCCCATGGCTGTACCTTAAAAAGTTCACCTTCACAAACCATCTGATTCTTTCTTCAACTTGCTCTGCTTGGGTCATACTTGTGCTCTGATCTTCACCTGAGGGACTTTCAAACTCGAGCTTGACACTGTTATCTGCATTTGGTGGCGGATGGGGAGGAAATGCCATATGTTGTCCCTAAATAGCTGACTTTCCACAGCCAGACAGAAATGTGTCTGTAATTTGCTTTATACTGCCAATACTTTTTGTAAGAGGAAATTGTTGGGGCACTGGAAGTTATTTATTTTCCACTATATTTTATTAGGTTATTTCCTGTTTTTCTTCCTGTTCCTTTGCTCTGTCTAATTTGGCAGATTGATTTTCTTCTTGCACTTTCCTTCCTTTTAGCTTGTTCTCTGAGTCCTACTAACCATCCAAATTTTCTGGTGATCAGTTGAGTCTTAGAAAGCAGAGCTGGTCAAGGATATCAACATTTAAAATGTGGATAAAGTTTTTCAGCTAGTTTAAACCCTCAGGCTTGCCATTAGACTGGTGTGCAAATCTACAAAACAGTAACTTCTTCTGCGATTTTTTTTTTGTATATTAATTTCTCCTTTTAATTTATTTCCCCCAAACTTATGTTAGCCCCTGTTTTATCTTATTCCTGTTCCCAATAAAGTCAATTTGACTGAATTATCTTAATTTCTATTTAAGGTATTAGCATGTTCTCAAAGACTCAGGCACCTTGGTAGCTTTTTGACATTTAAACTGGGGCTGATAGACGGCAAAAGAATTGGAAAATAACAAAACGTTACCCACCTGGTGAATATTGGATCAAAAAGAACATTTTTGGGCTCAGGTAAGCAAGGTTACCTGGCCTAAGACTTTTATTGCTGAGCACATTCACCTTCCTTCTTTGTTAATATTCACATTTGGTCTCCAGCTCAATCTCTACTCCATACTGCATATTTTATTGTCACATTAAGAAGTGAAAATTGCTCATTGCATGATGAGAATTAAGCATATTTCTGTGAAGGTGAATTTTCCAATCTACCAGCTCACAAATTTCTAGTGAAATGCTTCAGGAAACGAGCCACTCCAAACTTATGTGTCCCTCTAGACTGAGATTGAACCATATTAGATGCATCTATACCTTGGGAATAGAGATCACTAAGTTCAACTCACAGAGAAATAGCCCCAAGGGACCTTGGGCTTATTCAGGCTAGCCAAAGGCCACAGCCAGCACTGCAAAAATTCCAAAATTTGACATATTTAAGCTATTAATTTGAATTGCCAAATAGTCTTTAGGCATACTCTTACAGAGCCCTGAAGTGGAATTGCTCATCAGTTAATTTTACTTATCAGCTGCATCGACACATGTTCAAGGAAGGCAAGAAGGTTGTGCAATTCCTGTACCATTTTATTATTTCTTCCCTCAGAAAAAACAATTCGATTTGTATTTATTTTTAACAAAACATTACTTTTGTCATAGGTCTTGAAAATAAACAGAGCTATTACAGCACTATTGATTCACATGTCAATGGCACATAAAACAATTGAGGGGCTTACCAAAATGTTGTCATTACAAAACCCAAATGAGGGAAACTCATTTATTTTAATTACATATTTAGTAGTAACTGTGCACAAGCCATCGAAACCAGAGAGGGAAACTCTTAACATTGCTTTCCTAATCCATTTCTGAAATGTTATCTAAGTTTCAGCATTTGTTAGCTAAGCACAAATTTGATAGCATTGAGGGGAAGCAATACACTCAAAAGAGATTACAGAGACAAGAATATGCTGATACTAAAGGCAGTGAAAAAATATTTTTTATGCCAAGAAAGAAAAAACTTAGGGTATGACCTGGAAATTTGAACACTTGAAGAACAAGGGTTCAGCGTTTTTTGTTTTTCATTTTTGGCACAATCCATTCGCTCCAATTTACTGCTCATGTGTTTGGACACAGATTCAACTGTCTCCTGTATCCAAGGATAATGACCTAGGACTCCAGTGATTTAGCAAACCTCAACTCGGAGCAGCCACTCAATCAGTGATGGGCTAATCCCTTAATGGCCATTTGTGTCTTTCCAGTGCATCCTAAGGAGTTCTGCAACACTCTGATTCTGCTGCACAGAATTATGTGCACTTCTTCCACCCTCGTTATCTTATCAGGTAGCTAATTCCCACAAATGATCATGCAGTTTCAAGTTTAAGATGAAATTGCAATTGAATCATAAATTTGTCACTCTCCAGACAGCTGCTAAGTCAGTAAAATCTTGATCAAGTGGGGATTAGTCACTGGATTGAACAATTAAGACCTGTGAGTGCATCTGGCCCTCTGTCAGAGACATGTTTATTGATAAAAACAATAGTTTATGTAGAGGTTTAAAATGTTATTAATTCTTAAGTGGGATACAATCCTTTATCTAGTATATTATGACACACGGCTAACTATCCCACTAACATCTTGTTCTGCTCAATTGATTATTTAAACAGAATTAATCTTTTGAAATAATAATGACTCTGAGCCTTAAATTACCAGAACAGAGTGCAATGAGAGATGTCATTTACAAAAAATTGTTTGCTTCCATGACTTTTTTTTTTTTTAATTGTAAAGGGAAATAGCCTTTCAGACCATTCCCTAGTTTTTATTAAAACGTTGAGGTACACTAAGCAATACATTTCCTAAATAAGAAAAATCTGTTTGCCGCAGAGAATTGTTGTAGATGTACATCTCTTATTTTGGAGCCTTATTTTGGAAAAAAAGTGAGGCACAATGGGATACTGGAGTGCTATTTTGCACTGCTCATTACATAATGAAACAAATAAAGGAGATAAGCACTTCCCTTAGGTTGGTGAACCCTGTCCAAAGTTTTCTGTAGCAGATACTTCTCCCATTGTATCACGTATCCATGTTTTACCAGGATCTATTTTTCTTAGTTTATTGTAGGAAACAGGTCTCTGAAACATGAAATGTTCTATGGCTGTAAATTTTACACCTCTTGTATTTTTAAATTCAAAGGAATTTCTTAACTACAGGTATCTGTGAAATGTAATTCTGGTGACTTCTATAGTTCACTTATGGAGTTTTCATTTTGTTGTCAACCAGAACTCAACTTGCAGAACAGAGCACACACTAAAAGCCTCATTTCAGACATCCTACAAAGAGCATCAGTTTTGGTTCATCTTTGTGCTGACTGAGACCTCAACTAGTAAATCAAAAGTAAGTGATTTAAGGTATGGTTCACTAATGATACCATGAGTGTCTGCAGTCTTGTTACCTGACAGATTCAGTGCCTGCTAGGTCTGCAGTAGGTGGCCATTGACCAAGCTCTCGCAGCACCAGCAGTATCAGTTTTTCTGATTTATCTGGTGTAATGGAAAAAAAAAAATACAAACCAGCATTCCTGTATCTGTAGATAAAAACATGATTTGCTTGCCTGTTGGAAATCTCCATGCTGTACTTGTTTATTAGGAAAATGATTCACTGGGATTGCATCAGAGAAAGGAGAAAATTGAACTTGCACTTTCTGCAGCTCAAATGTTCTCATTCCGTATTTCTGAATACAAGACTTCTTTGTTAAGCAAATGTGTACCCTTCAATCCCCTTTTCATTTTTTCTCAAGATACTGAAACAAAATATTCAGTTTAGGGTTTGAGAGAAACATTTTGTTTAACTTGATGTAACTGTTTTCAGCATTTTATTTCTAAAAAAAAAAAAAAGCTCCAAAAGATTAAATGTAAATTTGGCCCAATTAATTTGAAATTTGGGATAGATATCAAGGATTGGATGACCATCTGAAAAATTAATTCATAACCATAATTAACTTAGAAATGTTTCAGGATTTGTAGTCATATCGATACCACAACAATGCATTTATTCCACATCAGAAGCCAAGAGGAATCAATGTTATGGAGGAAATTAGTACCTCCTTATAGAAACAGAATGGTGATATTTTTTCCTTGCATGTTTATAGCATCAAATGCAATATCACATGCAAACATCAATCATCATTACCTTGAGCAATGCGAAGTGTTCACAGGGCTGGAAATAAAGGTTAAATCATAAAATACATGACTTTGTCAGTGCACAGTTACATTCTGTATCTTTAAAACACTCTTTATCTGCCACTTGATATTTCATGACTGGTGCAGACCCTAAGTAAGGTGTAGAAATTAAATCAAGCATGGTTGAAAAATTTCTCAAGGAACAGCTGAGCCAGGTAGGTACTTTTACCTGCAGTATAAATATTAGGTCGATTTAGCAGTGGGATTTGGTGGGAAACTTCATTTCTAAATCAACTCAAGGGTCCCAGCCATCTCACAGACAGCATTTCTGCAGCCCATCTCACTCTAAAGTCCTACACTTATGGCTCACAGTTATTTTATTTTGCCCTTGTCTGTGGCTTATTAGTGCAAATTAAATTTTATGCCAGTCAGCTCAAGCAATCTGTGCAGGGTAGAGAAGAGTCTCCAATAGAAGGCAAAATTGCTTTCACCAGCTATGAACATTTTCACAAAAAAGATCCAGGAATGCACTAAGTTAATTCCAGCAAATGGCCAAGTTAAACAATACAAACTGAAAAAAGTTTCCTCTGACTAAAAACAATGCAATATTTTTCATGACTATTCACTACATTACTTCTAAAGTGACTTCATGGTTTGGGACAGTATGGGTCTGAAGATTAACTCACCCCTATCGTCTAAAATTCAATACTCCTTCCAAGCAGAGAGGGCAGGTTAAAAAAATAAAACAACAAATCAACAACAAAAGTAACAAAAACCTACTCTAGCTTTCTCTGTCACCTGAAATTTTATTCTACTTATATATCATTTACAGATCTTACCATGTTAAAGGCAGAAACACATACCAGAGGCACTGGAATGCAGCTGAACTATAAAATATACAGAATATAATCCCAGTACATAGACCTTCCTGTAGTGTTGCTGTCCCTGTGACAGAACATCCACTAGCTGTCTACTCATGTGGAATAACTAGGACACCAAATTTGGAATAACCACTGAGTTTTGAATCTAACCCAGCAATTTTTTTCCTCAGGTAAAGATCTTATTATGTGTATTAACGTTATGAACCTGGGGCATTTCTAAGTAAGAGTCTGAGGTTGCACTTTCAGCAGAGACTCCTGCTATTAGAAGTGTACTACATTATATTGCATGTATTAACAAGGGACATTAATGTTTTAACTGGCTGGTCTCAAAATTCATGGTTAATTCAGGGTCTTTAGCATGTTTTTGTTCCCTACAGGACCGAGTTTTGACAAATACTCCAGTGCTATTAGTAATTACATTGCACAAGTGTCTATTAAGTTAAATGTTTCAAGATGTAAACCCTTAAAAAGAGCAGTATATGTTTTACTGAGGCTATCCCTCAAAAACTCATTTCAGTCACACAATTTTTTAATATTATTTTGGATGTCTAGGCCATACAAAACTTTTCATAATCTAATTAGATAGGAAAAAAACAGCACACCCAAGAAAGTAAGGTGACGTCTAGTGGCTCTTCACTATGAAAAATTCACTTTCTTTACTTCTTTGAGATTATTTCATGAAGAGTTTTCATTCTCTCTGAAAAATATTTATTCCCTAGGCAAAATTCACCTGTGTATCTGTGAGATTTTATATGTTATGTCTCTACAGCAATCACTAAATGGCTGAATAACACTGCCAAGGTATCAGCCGCTTCATGTTTGTCATTGTGGATCTGGAATCTTCTGTTAACTGACTGTCTTTAATTTAGACCAATCTCGTGATAAAATATTTGGCTGGAGGACCAGTGGTTGATGTGAAGGGAGCCTGGGACTATGTTTCAGGTTCTAGTGGCTTTATTCTCCACATGTGCAGGCATGAAGCACAAAAGCCAAAGATTGGGAGGGCAGAAAAAGCAATCTGTTACCTCCCTACAGGGTGCAAGTCTAGGATTCTCCAACGTGGATCTGAAGTACAGTGCCTAGAGTGAAAAATACATGGCTACTGACTATTCTCTGTGTTGTGTAGCTCTGTCACTTGGGGCAGGAATATTTCCCCATCACTGCACTCACTCATTTTTTGCCTTTAGTAGTTAATGATTCCTTAAGGAGACAGTGGAAATTTCTTCAGTATTTGATTCAGCTTTAGGAAAAACAGAGAAGTTCTGAAAGACTTGAGTATGATACCTGTGTGTGTTGGATGAGAACTAAAGGGTTAAAAAGCAGCCATCAAGCAGCAGAGAGTAGCAAACACTGGACACAAACAGGTGATAAAAGGCGATAAGAGAGATGAAAAAATTAAGAAAATAAAGAGCACTGTTATAAAGATTTATAGATCAGCTAAAGCAGAGCAAAATAAATGATAACAAACACTGATAAGAAATAAATGGGGCATCAGCCATATAAACACCCAGGGAACTTCAATGCTTCTGTATAGTACTATGACACTGCTTTGTTTACAGCAGCATTGACCTTTTGCTCCCAAAGAAGTTTATTAACCATCTTGGTCTTTCTTTGTGTTGCTTTACTCATCAAGAGAATGTTGTATGGGGTTGATTCTGATGAATGACTTTTTCAGAAAGTCAAGTTATCCTTGACTAGATGCAGATGGCCTAGTAAAAAATGAATGCTGCCAGCAGACATTGTCTTTATCAGTAGTAAAAGTTCAGCAGGGACTAGACTTCCTCATCTCTGGCCAGAGAAACCCAGCCTTCTGTTTCAGCACCATATCACATATTGTCCTAATGAATTCTTGTAACACACTGCAGCCCAGATAAATATGCTTATATTAATGTTTTTTGGCAGTCTGGGGCATGGTACAGAATTGACACAAGGGTTTGGATTCTGCCTGCAGCAGACACTCAGAATTTACACAGCTCAGAAATATTGGACTGTTGTTAGGTTGTTTGTCCTGTGCCATGACCTTCAGTCTTGCAAACTGCAGCTCACCCTTCCCAGACTGGCTGCACAGAAGGGGAGCCTGGAGCAAGGCACACTGAAGCCCTGCAGCTCAGAGCTGGGGAGGGAGCAGCTCACTCAGGGCTTCATCCACCCCAAAACCATACCAGTGCCGTGTGACCTTTCCTTTCCTTGAGTCTCAGTCGTTTTTCCTTCTAATAACAGAAGCAACTCATCCCCGCAGTTCTGAGGTGATGAGCAGCGAGTGTTCATCGTGAAAGTGGAGTGGTTTAGAGCACACACCCTTCAGGGCATGAAGCACCATCCTAGGTAGCCTCAAGGACAGCAGAGGAGTTGGCCTTTGAAGAACATCCTAGGCAACCAGGTTTTTGAAATTGTTTAATTGCCAACAGTTACCCAGAGTCCCAGGGATAGAGTCTGTGACTTTACCAGCAGTACAAGAGCACAAGTGGGCTCTGTGGAGAGCCCAGACTCCAAAACTCAACATTTGGAGTTGCATCACATGAGAGTCTCCAGCTCTGACTGCTGCTTTGCAACTTTCTGTTGAAAGTTTGGAAAGTCCTTCAGCAGCAGCAGGGCCTTGGTGGCCCCACATTCCCGGGAAGGCAGCTGTCCCAAGAGCCAGCAATCCCACTGGGCCAGGTCATCTTACGGCTGGGAGAAAAACCACCCTCCTGCTCTGGACAGGGCTCTGGTGATGGCCATACACCTGATAAAAACCCCTCTATTTGCCTTTACAGTGCACCTTTGCTGTGCAGCCACACCATAACTTAACCTCCAAACTTCAGTGATAGAGTTAAAAATGCCAGAGACCTCCCTGGGAAGAAACATAGGCAGATGTGATTATTGAACCAACAGAGCATGTGAATGAGGACATGCCATTTCCCAAGAAATTCTGGGGCAGGATTTTTCCGGGCAGTGAAGTTACTTTTTTCAGTTTTTATATTTTGTGGTTATGTTTTTCAACATTTCATTCAAATGAATGGGAGTTCTGGGGCGTGACTCAGATGAGAATGAGCCAACAGTCTAAGAACAAATACAGTTGTATCTCTCCCCTGCATCTCCATACTAAGGTGTCTCAGTGCCCTGTGTTTTCTTATGATTCCTTTGCATGAAAAGGGCTTTTTTTGATGCTGAGGAAGAACAGTTAGTTTTATATTAGCTATATCTAGCCATTCAAGTCAGGATGGTCAGCCAGGTTTTTCTGTTATTGCTCAACCTTTTTTTGCAGATCAGGATCTTGGTTCTGCCAGAGTTCATCAGAATATAACAAGTCTATTTTACAGTGAAAAAAATAGTGATGCAATTAAATTATATTTATCCCTATGGGATAGTTATTTAGTCATCAGGAAGAGGAAAGTCCTGCCTTCAACAAGATTTTCTGATTCAAGATTTTCCATGCCTTTAAACATTTGTCTTTTAAAGCGTTATCTGTGGCCTCTTTAGGGCACAGTCTTCCTGCTACTCCATTCCTACAACACCTAGCAAAGCTCTGTCCATGTTACACATCTCTTCTAGGAGAGAACCATCTTTCAGATCATCCTCACTACTCAAAGTGCTTCGTGGTATCAGAGCTGACTATTTTTAACTGCAGAAGCTGGCGTTTGTGCTTGGATTGCAATCTGTATAGAAATCTGCACTTAATTTGTTTGTTTGTATCTCTGGCTTACTTCCACTGGCTGTGCTGGTCTTGGTTCTCCCCCCACCCTCATTTAACCACCTTGCTGTGCTGATGGAACCAACATCTGCTTGGCAGTGCAAAGATGGCCAAGCCAAGTGCTTCAAACCAGGCTTCATCATGCTTCTGTGCAAAGCCATGGAAATTCTGCCAGCCTTTTTTATGGGAATCGACCCAAGCTGTGCTGATAATGTGAAAGTATGCAAAGCTTTGTACAAGCAGAGAACATAAGCTCTGTATATTTTGTCTTTGCCTCATTTGAATCATATTCTAGTCAACCCTTTCCTATGTTACAAGTGGATTTTTGTGAAAAACAAAAAGTAAAAAAAGGCGAGTTTTCTTCCTGGGATTTTTTTTATTTTTCTGGCATCTCTTTCTGTGCTTTGCATTGGCAGCTTGCAACAAGAGAAGCTGCTTGGGTATGATTTCTTCAAAAATCTGCTTTTCAGCAGGTTTTCAGGGAATGTCACTAGTGAAACCAAAGCAGCACTTAGGATCAGTGTACTAAAAGCACACCCATTGGGAGCACACACACTGCCGTCTGCCAGGCTCACCTTTCTCTCAAACTGCTCTGGCAGTTTCCCTTCACCCCTCAAAGGACGCTGCCAGAGCCCTGGCAAGTCTCCCTTGAACACCAAGAGCTGCTCTACATCTCTGCACCTGGGGCTCTGAGCACTCTCTGAGGCTATTGGCCCACCACTGTCCTCTGGGTTTATCTCAACTCTACCCCCAGTTTTGTCACTGTATCCTTCAATCCCCTCTCTCCCCATAAAAGTGTCTAGCTGTCTCTTAAACTCACTTTACCATTTGCTTCTTTGACCTCGCTTGGCAACTTATCCTTGTGTTTATTATTTGAGGTGGAATAGTTCTGGCTACATTCCTGGTTTTACTCTTAATTGTCTAATTTTTAGAATGGTGTCCATGGGGTTGGGGTTTGAGTTTGGGCTTTTTTTAACTCATCACTCTTGTGACCAGGTCTTCTGTTTCATTAGGCTCCCTTGTGTCATCAGGACTTCCAATAACTCAAAGAATCCTAATGAATCTTTTATTGGATCTTCCCACATATTGCAGCTGCACATTCTTGTGCATTAGTGCCATTCTGAACTGCATGCACTGCCTTTAATTACTTTTTTGTTAATTGGAGGGCAGGGAGGGGAATGAGGGTCTTTCTCAAGAAAGGAAAATCTTGTAGAGATTTTCCCTACTTGTCCCTGGGGGAAGTTACAAACAGGGCTCAAGCAGGACTGAGCAGTAGAACTTTCCCATGTCCTCTGGCAGCTGGTGCCACCTGTGCCTGCTGGTGGCCTTTGGGTGCCCATGTCATGCTAGGAGGAGGAGCTGGGGCCTCCCTGGAGCCTCTCAACCTGCTCCAGAGTTTTTTCTTGGGCTTTTAAAGTGCAGGGCTTACCATGCTGGATTTGCTGTCAGGTCCTATGGATGACAAAAACAGGCTGCACACAACAGGCTTTTCTCAGAGCCTCTCTGGGGAGCAGCAAGGAGGAAGAAGCACTGGTTGAAGGCACGTACCTGCATCCTCAGGAGCTGTTCCCAGCTGCTGTAAGGTGGGTTGTTGGAGCAGTGAAATGAATCCTACTGACATCCAGAAACAGATAGGCCTGGTTGGAGTTGCTTCTGAAATGAACAACTTGCTTAGCCCACCATGGAAGGAGAAGGAAAGAGCTAGTGCTTTACAGGTTCCCCTCTTCCCTTACAGGAATCACCCTTACACCTGTCTGAAGGATGAGTTGCCTCCAGGTGAATTGCCTACCTGAAGCAACCTCCTGTTTGGTCAGCACAGCCACACCCATGAAGACACGCACCAGAAGCAGATCATGGGGCTACAACCCGGGCAAATTCACCCTCATGCTTTCTTAAAGCAGACAGACATTTTGCTGGATTCACCTACCTCAAAAATATTCCTCCAGGTCAACTCCTGAATTCCAGTTGGCATCATCAGAGAGAGAAGAGCTCCCATTCCCTTTCCTACTCAACATATTGTACCTCATGAAGTGGCAAGAAAAATAAGTGTTTTCTGTATAATTAACATACTACATTCAAGGGGGCTATAGAAGCCATGGGACAGGAAAAGTGTGCCAATCCCACTAAGACATTAATCATCGGCCAAAATAACATTTTAAGTCACCATTTTCAATTTAAGAACAGAGGGTAGAGGCATAAAAGGTTTGCTCAATCAATTGTGGGATTGAAAATTTTCCAGAGTTGAGGACCCTTGTACGATATAATAGAGTGCAGCCCCCTCATGTCTCATATGGAGGTCAAGCTCACAGAAACTCAGTCTGCTGATCAATCTCTGTGTGTCCCAAAAAGAGGAATTGCATGCTGCATCTGGGGGCTGCTTCTGAGAAATACATGCAGTAAAGCACTTCCATAAAGGTGGGTCACCTTGCTAACAGAATCCCGAAAACAGGGAAGTAAAACGCAGAGACATTAAATGCCTCTCGTAACAAACACCGTAAAATAAATGGGAATAAAAAATTTTAAAATCTTATCAACATTTACCATTGTCCTCTCTGTGCTTGGCAGGTTGGGGGGGTGTAATGATCATCAAACAGCAGAGTAGCAGTAAGTCTTTCACTGAAAAAGTGGTGACAGCCCAAGCAAAAGGACATGCTCTGTCACTCATCAACCCACGCTTCATTTTTTTGTAGCCATCTACTATTATTATTAGGCATGTGTTTCCCCAAGCAGCAAACCATGGCTGTAGCTATTTACAGGTCACTGGAAGTCTGGCCTGTGCTGCAGTGGAGTTTTGGTTGTATTTCACAAAAGATAGTTTTATTTATGTTTGACTGATGCAGGCAAAACTGGAGGCTGATTTTTCTTTTTTTGGCTTTTAGTATAAACACTCGTGGCAGCTCTCTATTTTGGGTGCAGACTGAAAAACAGATTGTTTTGTAGTTGCCGAGAGCTGCTGGGTAAATCAGAGGACATTGTTATTGCAGCTGAACTTTTCTTTCAAGAGAGCAGGAGGAGTTGCTTTATTTTTTAATTCTGTGGAGTTTTATGTACACCATTCGCTCCAAATATTTGATGTTTGCCACACTTGTTATGATTTTCTCCAGAGAGATGCTGTCTTTTGGCAGCAAAAGATAAAGTTGACTGATACAAATGAGTCACAGTACCCCAACAGTAATTAACAGTGATGCAATACCCAGGCGAAAAAGAGGACTTGAAGAATTAACTGTTGAGTTTTCTTGACGATGCAGCTGCACTTTAAGAGAGAAAGCTCAACCCATCATAGAACTCCATTGTGTACATTAGAGAAAAAAGCTTGGCAAGATACATTAAAGATTTTTGCTAAAGAGATACAAATATTTTGCAAGGGCAAAGGGCGCTGAGGCAGGCTGTACTTACTTCCAAAGAAAAGTAGGCAGTATGACAAAGAAACAGTAATATTTCTTTATCTTCGTTTTCACACTTCATCATCTATGAAAGACTGTCTTTTTCAACCTGCTGAACTGATTTAAGCCACCCCAACTCTAAATTAACTTTTACTTAAAAGTCAGTCTATGACATCCTAATCTAGAAAGTTATCTGTGCTTATGGTTTCAGCCCAGTTCCACAGAAGGCCAGTTCTGCTATTTATAAATGGGATTTTACTTGTTCTATAAAGTTCTTACACAAATCTCACGGGTCGAAAGAGAAGGAATGGTTGGGTAAGAAGACGAAACGATTGAAGCAACTGCTTTATAGCACAATATGAAACTTGACACTGTTTTCTGCTGCCAGTATGATTCCCAAGTGAGATGGATAAATTGTGGTCAAGACCTGGACAGGTTAACTAGTGGTCATCAGTGCTGGTGGTACCTTTATATACAAAAAAAAAAAAAAAAAAAAAAGGATACTATTGGATAGGGCATTTGAAATTTAATACCAGACATGAAACAAGACATCTGTTGGACTCTCATTTGTTTCTCTTTGAATGGGCTTTAATTGAAAGCTCAGTGAAAAATGCAGGTTACATTCTTAGTGTTATCAATAGTTTGTAACAGCAACAACATCAGAACAGTGATGCTTCTAATATTTATACATTTTCTAATTGGAGATGTCTAAGAGCAATACATTATCAGATATATATATATACACACCATTTCAAGCAATTAAAAGTAAATAATAAACCCCTCCTCCCAAAACCCTGAAATAATATATTTCCTTACACTAATAATGTCTTTTTCACATATACTTGACAAAGAGTCTTTTTTAAGTTACTTATCTTAAGAGTAATCTGTTAATGGAGATCCTGGACCAGCCCCATTAGAAGTTCAGTTTTAAGTTTATACAGCTTGCTAGCCACATAACCAGTGTGGCTTCACATTGTAAACAAGTCCCAAACGTCTACAATGATTGGAATTAGTTTTGTGTAAAGGAGATCTATGCATCTCATGATAGAATAAATTTAAACCAATACATTAAAAAGAGAGAGATAAAAGGAGAGAGTTAATTGACAAACAAAACAGTTTTGAGGGTTCAATTATGCAATTCTTTAAAAACCAAGTTAACTTAATGGTAAGATTCTTATTTTCTGTACAGAGAGGCTCTGGTTCATCTGCCTTTAGCTGCTCTAGAAAGACAACCTTTAAAAAAAGGTTTGACTTGTGAAGTTCAAAAGCAGAGCTTCCAACTCTAAAAGTCTGCCCTTTGGCAGTACGAGTACAAAGGTTTCCAGAAGTATCTCAGGTGACTGTTCCTTCGTTTTGCGAGGAAAGCTGTACTAGTACTCAGGAACCTCAGCATATGCAGGGATGATGTAAGTGTAGAGCTAACCTTCAACAGGGAGGAATCATCCTACCCACTGCAGGGATTAAAAAGGTACAGCAATTTGTACCTAGAAAAATTCAAGTGAAAATAACACAGAAAAGCTGGAGACAGACATGAGAGCTAAGCACAGTTCATAGCAACCTTGAAACTGTGGCAATCTTGCCTACTTTTGTACAAAACCACAGGTAAATATCTCTTGAACTTATTGAATAGGAACTTGTGTAGCTCCAAGTGGAAGGCAAGGCTGAGCAGAATCCTACGGTTTAGTTAACTTGTGTCAAATAGGATGCGAAGAAGCTGCAGCTCTCTGACAGAGGTGATCGAGGATGGCTGAGAAAGCTTGCAGTAGCTTATAAAGTCCCATCTGGTTTTTTCACTGGTTTGAACTGTCTAAAGGGCCAACTGCAGTTTAGTCATGTTCCTCTGGTGCATGTTGTGATGACGAACTAATTCATCAGACCTGGCAAATTTTTTTTGACAGCTGGGCCACCGGCAACTGAAAGGCTTTTCACCTGTTAACAAAACACCCTGTTATTAGCTGAGCATACAGCTCATCTGAGACACTGCTATTTGTTTTCTTTCTGCGGGGCTGTGAGGAGCTGGCAGAGCCCCTGTCAGGAGGAAAGGCACCCTGGGCTGTCCTGAGAGGGTGTGGGAGTGCCCCCAACCTCTGCTCACATCAGCGCTCGCTCGGTGCTTTCCTACCTCTACCTCAGCTGATATTTAACAACAGCCTTTTCAGGTGGTGTAGAACACTTGGCAGTGGTTCATTCCTGAGGACAGGCCCTTGCTGAACACCGGATTGCCATGATTATGCTCCTCTTAGCTCCCAAATGACCAAGTTTCAAAGTCACTCTGGCATTCACACAAGCTTCAGTCACACCTCGGGCGGTGCTGCAGACATACTGTTAGTCACTGTGGAAACTCTCAGTGACTTTTTAGAGCTTGACCTCCAGTCAAGGGGAGTTTTTTTCCAGCTAATTCAACAGGTTTTGACTGAAGTTCTTTGAAACTGGTGAGTGTAAGTGAATATGGGAGAAGCAACAGAGTTCAGCATGGAGTCTGCTGAGCCAGACTCAAAGTTTTCCACTATTATCTAAATAAAGTGGATTCCCATCTATGGGAGATACAAAATGCTCAAAATAGCATTTTTCTAACATTTTCATGAACATAATATTGGCTACAAACAGCTCCAAGCAAAGCACATTCAAATTTAACAAGAAATGCCACCACTTTTTAACTGTTTAACCTGGTCTCTTGATTCCCTACAACGTGTAAGTGGAATTTCAGGCCGTGTTTCTGATGCCGCAGGAATGCTGATGGAATGCTTTCATTAGCTCAGAGCAGTGCCCGGTGACTCATGCTTCTTTTTTTCATTTTCTTTTTTTTTCCTTCCCCTCAAAATAAATGCAATATTTTAAAGTATGCTTGGCTCTGGGGCTGGGCTCTTCAGAGCTGTTTACACACCTCGTCGTCTCTAACACACTCCAGACACACTGGGGTGGTACAGCCTCACCCAGGCATCTTCTCTTCTTATTTACCTCATACTTTGGGCATTTCAGAAACCAAATCTAAATTCAGACAAAAGGGGATTTGCATAAGGGTGTGTTTCTGTTTGTAAACTCCCATGCAAGGATTTTTAGGTGGGAGGGGGTTGCCTAAAATCTACTTTATCCACTCAGCATAGATGCTGGCAAAAGCATCAACTATCTCCCATGAGTGCATAAAAGTGTGGGAAAAAATTGATCTGGTCAAAACCCACAGATGGTGTAAATTGGCCTCCTTTCATCAGCATTAGCAAAGCCATCCTGTGAACTGAGGCGAGGTATCTGTGACTGCCCAGCTTCTCAGAGAGCTCCCACAGTACCATCAGCACAGTTCCACTGCTTCACAAGCAATCCTGGTTGTCCTCTCCCAAAAACAGGGAAGCGATCTCTATTAGTTCTGTGCTGAGCATCAATTTCTTTGTATAGCTTTGTGGTATAGATATCAGGAATCACATTTTCATTGCTAAACCGTGTCTGTGGATGGATAAAACTCCCCTTGATTTTTCTTTTTCTTTCAACAGCAAAGATCGCTGTCACAATGAAATTTCTTGTGAAGAAAAAAAATCCCTGAATCTTAACAAATAGTTTGGCAGTTGACTTAAGACTAGGATGGAATTACATGGAAGCCACCTGTGCTTTGCTTCCTCAAGAGTTAACATGGAGCAAGTTAACCTGAGCTAGGTGCTTTGTCACAAAATTTAGGGGCTACAAGGAAGAAAGAGGAACGAAGCTGCAGGGCAAGGCGGAGATGAAAATTCCCCACCCACCACTCATGCTCATCCCCTTCAGGAGCTGACACATCCAAAAGTGTTGTCAGGAGTGGCTCCATAACATCCTGGGGCAGTGGCAGGTAGCAAACCCATGGCAAGGTCGGTGGGGCTCAGATCACCAGGAGCCATGGGGAACAGGGATGGGGAGAGGAACTTCACTAACAAAATGAGAGCAAGTTCTTCACTGTAGCTAATCTGGGCTGAAAAAATTACTGGAGCCATGCAAGTCCTGAATTAGCAGATCAGTTAGCAATGAAGTGTGATGGGGAATGTAGTTTATCCCAGCTTGCCAGCGTGTTACAACCACTTGCCATTTTGTTTCTCCCAGAACATTACCTCTTGCTGGTTAAGAAAACATCTTTCTTCATGCAAATGCACAGAGACCCAGGCCCTGCAGCTCAACAGGACCATGGGAACAACCCAGGAACACAGCCTTTGCCATTTGCAGATTGCAAGTGTAGATGTGGCCATTGGGTGAAGCATTTATTTGGCCAGAGCCACAGAAAATGCCATTGTTCTCAGGTGAATAATTTCCTTTATTAAAATTTCTCTTTTATTTTTGGAAGTCTGAAATGTGTGTTTTTACGGTCCAGAAGAGAAAAAAGAATTCTTAGCAGGGAGAAAAAGATTTTCAGGCTCCTTGTCCATCTGTACAGAGACTGAATTTAAAAGGTTAACACCAGAATGGAAAACACCGTGACATCCAACAACATGCCAAAGTGCTCAGTAAACAATTACTCGGTAAAAACACTGCATACAGTGGAACAGCAGAAGGAACAGCAAATGTCAGTACATAGGACTAATTCTAAAACTTAAAATTAAAATACAGAGGCTGCTGCAGTTGCTCCTTAATAGTGTTTATATTTATGTGAGGGCAGAATAAACTAAAATGGCCTCTTTTTCTTTCCCCCGTGTATTAATATGAAATACTATGGGTTCTACCAAAAAAAAAAAAAAAAAAAAAAAAAAAGTCCTTGAATATTTGAGTAAGCTTTTACTTAATGTCTGTCAGTGTGAGTTTGCAAAAGGCACTGCTTTTATCTGCTGGGGAGATTACAGTACAAGCAGCAACAGCAAGAGAGCTTTGCCGTGCTATCCTGCATTAGGCTCAACTGACACTTGGGAGAAGCATGAGTAGGCACGAATACTTTAGATTACAGACCTTTGGCTAAAGCTAGAATTAAAATTTCTGTCTTGTAGGGTTTTTTCAGAAAAGGCAGTAGATCAACTTGACATTTGTGGGCTGAGACCACGATGCTCATTCCATAATAGCTGACAAAATTTATTCTGCCAAGCTGAAATTTCTTTAAACACGAAAGGAAGAAAGCATAGCTTCTAAAATCACCTAAATCCCTTTGTGAAAAGTAACTATCGTGCTTGGGGAAAACAACCACACTGAATAATCAGCACACTCTGAAATGTTTCTGCTGTTTTGAATATATAAATCCTGGTTAGGACACTTTCTAATCATGTAATTTACAACAACATTGATTTAAAATTGAAAAAAAAAAAAGAAATATAAATGTGAAGAAAAGTTTACGCACTTGTTTTACCTGTATGAGTCCGGGTATGAGTCTTCAGATGATCAGATCGGGAGAACTTTCTCTGGCAGGTTTTACACTGAAAGGGCTTCACACCTAAGAGACAAAAAAAAAAAAAAATCTATTCTTGTGTCCAAAAATTTTTGAAATTGTGAATGAAATTAGATATTTCTGAAGTTTCAAAAGTCTGGATTTTTGGTTTAGTTTGGGGTCTGGGGGTTTTTTTGGTTGATTGGTTGGTTGGTTGGTTGGTTGGTGGTGGTTTTTGGTTTTTTTTTTTTTCCTAGTTACTGTAACTTCTTCTCCTAGCTCTGTGCCTACACATTACAGAAAATTAGTCATTATTGAGGCCACCACCCCTTGTGACCTCCTCTTCCAGTGCTTGGGTCTGAAATATCTGAGTAGCTCCATCACAAAACCCCCCCACTTAAACCATTGCACCAAGGAAGATCTGCAAGCATTGCTAATCCTGACCCTGTGGTTTGGCACTGTGGATATCCTGAAGGAGCAAACAGGACAGAAGAAAAACCAGGGTGCAGAAATATATTTTCATATGCTCCCAATGGGTTTAACTTACTTCACATTACTACTTTACACATGACACATAGGTCTTGGGGAAATTTTACAAATTTATTGGCAAATTTTTCTTGCAGAACTGTTTAGTTTTAAACACAATATATTCTCTATATTGGGCATGGAGTATAGAGCAAAGAGTTTCATTATGAAACTTGTTTCAAAAGACAGTGTCAGGATGTAGAAGTCACCTAAACAGCCACAGTAGTGCTAAAAGGCCAGTTAAAACACCTAGCCACAGCCTTCTCCAAAAGTTAACTTCAAGAATTTGGTGTTATGAGCAAACAACATCACAAAAATAGAAAGAAGCCCAGGAGTATTTCAGGATCACAATTCCCATATACAAATGAACTCCAGATAGTAGGCAAGCCTTGTCCACAAACCTGTGTGTCGTCTTTGGTGCCTTTTGAGTTGGTCTGAACGAGAAAATCTTCGTTCACAGTCTTTAAAATCACACTGATAAGGTTTTTCACCTGGAGAGGAAAAACAGTTTGTCAGAACTTGTGGCAAAATGGGAGAACACCTCAAGCTGAATCAGAAGATGAAAGGTGTTGATCCGAAAGATTTCTCTGCAGTCTGAAGCAGTCTAGTGGCACAGCAGGACTGATTTGTCATAAAGCCATACAACTCTTTGGAAAGGCTGGCATAATTCTACTGCATTGACGCTGACACTGAATCTGCTCTCTCTAAGAAAGTAGTCTCCTAGGTTAAAGCTGCAAAAAAAATCCAGTTGAGTGATTTTTTTTTTTTTTCTGCTGGAAAAAACAGGAATATCTTGGTTTATATTTCTAAAAATTCCATTAAACCCTTTCCACCTGTTTCAGTAGCACATAATTTGTACGGAAGAACAACTTACAGTTTGAACTGAATTGGGTTTAAAGCAAAAACTAAATAAGTTCTATCCACATAAGCGACAGTTTTAACCACAATAAATTCATTAGAAAAAACTGAGCAAAAAATTCAACCTCAGAAAAAGACATATTCTTCCCCAAAACACAAATTAGGTTTCTTCCATAAAATGCCATTAAATGGAATCTCTCACATAGCTGCACAGCTCCCACAGGCAAAGCCATGAATTATTTATTGCAAAGCTTCATGTAAACATAAGCTCTTCCCCTCCTCCCATGAGGTTCAGCAGAGGTCCTCAGGGTGGGATTTCTCTGGGATGAAAAGTAAGATCCTGAGTTTTTTAGAAAAAGAAATCCTTACAATTTGGTATCTCAAATGGACATGGATTTCAATGCCAAGGACTTCACCAGCCACATAAACATACAAAAAGAAATGCAGCAGCTGAGGAATTTGAGGAAAGAGGGAAATACTGCCAGTGAGTAGCAGAGTACCGAGGTGGGGGAATTTGGCCAAGTTAAGCCAAAACAATCCTTATGCTGTTACAGGAGGGGCGAGTGACATTCCAGGTCTGACTTACTTCTAAAGCAGGATCCCTTTGCACAACACTGGCAGCCTGCTGAAGCCTCAGATATAATTACATTTATGCCCACAGAAAGTGGTTCCAGTGCCACAGCACAGAGCCTCGGCACGAGCAGGAGCGAAAGCTGGGAGGATCCTGGACTTTATCTGGGAGAGGCTGGGACCTGTTCTGCCTGCTGTGGGAAGCTGAGATGTAAACCAAAGGTCCTGTGGGAAGAACCTACAGGAAAACACCACCTGGAGCAGGCACTGGGTTTGATTTCTCTTTGTTTAATTTTAAAAACTTTTGATAAAGTATCGCTTTGATAAACCTTCCTTGTGGGTGTCTGCATGTCTGATTCTACCATAACGAGGAAATGTATTCTGGTTGCCCTTGTATTCTGAGACACCCAAACAAAGCAATTTAGTTTAAAGCAGATGCCTTTTGATCCAGGTGACAGAGAACAAGCAGCATATCAACAAGAGCATTCCAAATTCATCCTGGTATAGCTAAAATAAAAACGGACTTTACAAAAGCAACTAAATCTGCAAGAACAAGCTAACTTCCTGTGACAGTCACCCCAAGGAGTTTACCGATTCTCAAACCTAGGTGTGGACAATTTCTATGTCTGCTGTGCTGAATTTATTAGCATAAGAGATTAAAGTTGCCACAGGTGTTTGAAATAGTTCCATACACTTTGACCGCAAGGACTCCCTGGGGGTGCCTGCTCCTCAGAAACCACTTACTTCCAAGGAATTCAGCCCTTGGCAGATTTAAGAGGGGGAATGTCAGCAGAGCAGAATGCAGTGACAGGATGATTGTCTGCTAATTGCAATACGAACTTAGAAGATGGTTAAGGAGGTATTGGAATTAAACTGTGTAGAGAGTCTGATGGCATGCACGTGAAAGGATTTCGTTAAATACTTTGGAGTATAATCTTGATTAAATTAAAGTCAGGTTTAACCCATGCAGATATTAAAGGAATCAGTTTAAAATGTTTGTGTAGGGATATGATGACACTGGGAAGAAAACAAAAAAAAGCAAATAAACAAAAAGAGGCACAACATTTAGAGAGAAATCCTAATTTCCCTTTCCTTCTACATCTTCCGTGTCAGGTGCCAAAGCTGACGGTCACATGCTTGTGAACTCCCATAAATTTCCTCAGAACAGGACGACAGAAACATCCCAGATTCGAAAAAGTCTGTTAGTAACCCATCAAATTCTCACAGTGAGAGTGCCTCATTTCCCCAGACCTATCAAAGCCTCTCCACTAAAAGGCTAAAGTCTCTCTACATATGAAAATATCCAGTAATGCTGTCACCTTCTTATGTGAACACACACAGTCCCAAAACAAAACAGATGGAGAGATGCAGATGGAGCTTTGCCAGCCCTTCTACCCGAGACATGATTACTTACACAACTGAAAGACGGCAAGCAAAAGAAAGGCTGAACTCAGTGCATAACAGAATAATAAAGATGAGAGAAGGTAGAGACAATGGCATGTCTAATATTTAGGAATATAATTTTTTGATAGAAGGTCAAGTATTGTAAAACTAGTGTGAATCTGCTTTTGCACATATTGCAATAAATGTTTCTAATAAAACAAACTGATTTTGTCAAAAGTAATTAAACTAAAGGAATCGTGCACATTTTCTCTGGAGCAAATTCATTTGCTCAGGTGCATGGGAAAACAGAAAATTTTACTGCTGCAGCAGTTGCACAAAATATTCACAGTCACCGCTTTTAATTAAGGAATTCTGCAAGAGTAAAAGCCTGTTTTTAACAGAACACATGAGAAAAGGAGCCTGATTTTGAAACCAGAGACTGCAAGTGTGAGTGAGAATCTGAAGGCTGGTCTACACATCCTTGACCAATTTAAACTCCCTTTCCTATATAAGTGTACCCACTTAATCAAACATGATCCCAACTTTGCCTTGCTAATTCTACATTTTTATTTAATATAATTTGCTTTAGCAAACCCACACAAAACACATGTTTATTTATTTAGTAGGGAGCCTTTGTAGTTAACATTTTCTGTTGTCTTCACACCATATGTGTGACATGACATTGCTATTCTGAAACCAATCTTGTACTTTAGATCCCTAAGTATATCTATTTTATGCTGTAGAAATATCAGCCTGAAAGGATATAGCTTGACACCCTACCATAAAGGACAACCTTCCTGATCTGCAGATTCTCATACTCCATTGCAGATCATACCTGCAGCTGAGCCTGTTTAGGCTAAAGAATACCCCTGGCAAACAGGCAGAGGATTTTCTCTCTGGAAACCTGCTCAGCTTTGTAGCAGGATAAATCCGGTTTTCCCAATGAGTGGCACTGAACCCAAAGGGTCTCTGGCAAGAATGCTGATGCCTCCACCAGAAGTGAAATTTATGGAGGTCTAGACATCAATTTGTTTCTGCAAGGAAGTGCCTGAAGCCTGCCACAGAATGACAACTCACATTATTTGCTGAAAAGTTGAAAAGTTAGATGTATTTCTGCATTTCCTTTCAGAGGCCTATCTGCTGCAGCAAAATACACCAAGATAAGAAAAAAGCTTTTTTGGCTGTGCATGTTTCAATAAAGGCATTGTTAAGAGCAGATAAGCAGCCTCGGAGGGTACAAAGTGTTAACATATTTTCAACTAGGGCTGTTTGAAACATTGGTAAAAAACTGATTACAGAATCCAACTTTGTGTTTCAGGGCCTTGCTTGGTTTTGCAATACAGCAACAGGGAAAGAAGGATGGAAGATCTGATGAGCCAGTCCTTTGTATGTATCTATTAGAGAAATTTTTTTTTAAATCTAGAGCAAAAAAATCTCCTGCAAAGATACAATCTATGGGTTTAATATTGTGTATATGTAACAGCTTGTTTTCAAATCATGTGTTCATCATTTTAAAAATGACCAGAATCATTGACCTACCACTACACTAAGATAGCATAAGGTGGAAGAGCTTCAAACCCATGGGTGAGTCCAGAACCACCTTACAGGAAGGTTAATAAATTTTTTGTTTGTTTGATTAGGAGAGGTGCTACAAACACAACCACATTACTTTTGGAGAAAACTCATTCCCAGTTTTGCTTTTGACACGCAGGAGAAACAAGGAGACTCAAAAGTCAGGGTTAGACAAACACTGAGGTTGCAAAGGGAGTGGATCTGCATCACAAAAGTGTGCTTGACTGCCCAGGACTCCTGAAGAGCATTGCAGTGGAAAACCTTCATGGCCACTAAGTCCAGACCATCCACACATCAAACAGCCAGGAAAATATGATAACTGGGACGTTATCCCCTCCAGGTACTCCCACAGTTCACCAAACCCTCCCAAAATCCAGAACTGACACAGACCACAGGAGAAGACAGGAAATTAAGAGCATCACATTCTAAGCCTCTACAGCAACTGGGAATTTGGTAAGTAGAATTACCAGATCACAATAATAGGAAATGTCTAGCACCCATTAAACAAGGACAAAACCCTGCCAGATGATGAAGGGAAAAACACCCTTCTGCTCCTAAAGCTGAATGCATCAGCCAGCCAAGCTACCCAAGCAATTTTCATTCCCTCCCTTGCTTCCTCTCTTCAGCTGCAAGCAGCTTCAAAATCTTACACAGCAATGCCGGTATCAGCAAACACAAGCTTTGGGAAACAAACTGGCCTCTTATGGAAAGAAACTTGCAAAAATTAGAGAAATAAATAATTTTTGTTGTCAACATAGCAAAATGTGTGCGCGGAAGGATCTCCGCCCACCTGCACAGAAAAGGTGTTTGGGGGGAAAAAAATGTTTTTCCTCTACTCAGTCCCACTGCAGCATGAACAAGAGGCGAGACATGCATGGCCTCAAAGACAATGGGAGAAGCCTCTCTGGGGTGTTAGACAGACACAGGCCTTTCCCCTATGTCTTTTGGGGGTTTTCTGACTCTACAAGCCCATATTATATATGATATAATATTAAAAATCTTCTCCTCCAGCTAAGGAAAAAACATAAGATATGTAAGCTGAAGTCCTTGTGAATGGTCCAGAAATAACACTGGGAAAGCCAAGCAACTAAATGGAATAAAATACAGGACCAGAACAAACAAATAATGACTGCTAAAACACACTGTAAGTCAATTCAGGAATGCAGGAAATAGTGATTAGGAGAAAAATTCAGAACTGTTTAGGCATAATGGAGAAAAATATTGAATTTAATGGCCTTCAAAAGATTTCCAAATGTTCTTGATTCCAATTTATTTATAGGAAGTATAATTGCATTTCTGTAGACCTTACTTTCTAAAGATAAACTTGCACTTACAGTCTGAAGTATCTTAAATTTTTAATTTCAGCAGCTCTGAAGACAGCTGTCTCAATATTTTCTGACTTGCCCATTCATTAATTAAAAGTGCTTTGTGTGCATTTCTCACATTTGACACAATTAACTGACTGAATGGCCTCTAAAAGGAGAAGATTGCAACTATCTTTTGTGACATGTTAGACAATCTCCTAGGTCACCCAGCATGGGCTGCCTTCCTGTTCTCTTTCATTTCTTTGATCTTCCATCCTATCAATGGTTAACTGAAAATCCATATTTACAGATTACATCCACAGGCTTCTAGGTAAGCATGGATAGAACTTTCTAAATAAAAATATGAGAGGCAATTAAAAAAAAAATTAAAAAACTTGTAAGGAACATATCTAAAGATATATCATAGTATTACACATCCAACACCATAAATCTCCCAATAGGGGAAATAACTCTGTTTACTCTTTGGCAAGGTGCAGCAGATCACTTGATTTCCACATTTTGAGGTCCTATTTCCTGAACTCAGAGAGAATGCATTAGCCTACAATAGACTGGGTTCAGGCTCAATTCTTCATGGAAAGATCCCATAGCAGGGAACCTATTGCCAATCCCTGCCTACATCCCCAGCCAAAAAAGATTTATGCAGGAGAACCAGAGCATGCTGAATGTCTAAGTTCCTCTTGCAGAGGAAACTTTCTAATAATTAACATTAGATGAGATTTAGAGTGAGATTCAATGGTTCCAAACAAGGGGGAAAAGAAGGAAAAAAAAATTAAAAGAGAAAACAACTCACAGCCCTGTAATAGTAAGAGAGGCAGGAAGGTGATCTACTTGCTGTGTGTTTTTCTTAGCTAGGTCCAGGGAGCCTTCAGCTCCAAAAGAGGGGTTGCCCAGATGACAAAGAGGGGTTGCCCAGCTGTCAGAGCACACGCTCACTCCTCTGATGGATTCTCGCGCTCCCTGACCTGCCAGAGCTCTTCTTGCCCCTTGTGCTGTCTCAAACCCGCCCTGCCCACTCTGCTGTGCCGTGATTGATACCCACCAGTGTGCTTTCTGCTGTGCATCTGCAGGTGGGACAGCTTGAAGTATCTCTTGTTGCAGCCAGGGTAGGCACACATGAAGGGACGCTTCTCGTTGGTCTCGCTCGCCGAGCGCACGATGGTCGGAGCCACTCCGGGCACACGCCGCACGTCCTGCAAGGACAGAGACCTGCTCAGGACACCTCTGTGTGCTCAGCTCTGACTTCACACCTTCGGGTCACTCAACACCTCCCCAGGACAGAGAGATACTCAGGTAGTTCATGCTGCAAACAGGAAATTTTGTTGTGTTCTACATCGACAACCTCAGTATGCCTTAATCAGTTCTTTGCAGAGTGTTAAAATTATCCGAAGGGGAAGCACGGTGAACTCTGCTTAGTGAATTATCTCACCAGTGTTTGTAGGTGAGATTGACTGGCCCACGCTCTGACCTAATGTACAACCACATAATCCTGGCAGAACTCTCATTGCCACATAAAAAAATTTCAAGTTTATACCAGGGCGAAAGGTAAGAGTGTGAGACGGAGGAGTATTTTAAATACTTTTTATTTTAAATACTCATATGAAGTTAAAGGACAAGAGGACAAGGAAATGGATGTCTTAGATTAACACAAACTGATTACCAACAAAACAAAAACAACTGTCTAGATGGAGCTGGTGAATAGTTCAGCCTTAATGCGTTTTGGCCACTGTCACAATGTTCCATCAAAGATGATCTCCTCCTTCTGGGATAATTAACTTCCTTAAACAATGTCAACCATTTACTTTTATTCACTCAACAAAAGCTGGCTCGGGAGCCTGTTTCTGAGAGCTTGCCACTGAATAATGACTTGTTAAACTACCCAGAAAAGGAAAAGGAGAAAAGATGCTATCTAAAAGCACTGATGTATGACAACACAGAGAAACACAGAAGAGACAGATACTCTGTAATGACTTTGCCATCAGTTTTAACAAGGTTCATCTTTTACAGGGGTGTTTAATAATGATAGGACTGTCTCAGAAAGGGAGGAAATGAACTCCCATGAATCGTAACTTCCTCCCAAATATTCACTAATTACTTGGTTATTGGGAAACAATCACATATTTCGTTTTAAGGAAATACATTTGAACTAGTAAAGTTTCAGAAACACATAAAAGCCAAATGTCATCTAACACTTTCATATATGTAGTTATTAGATATAGTCCATCATAACCACAGAGGTTTCACATGACCAGAGTGATTGGAGCTACAAGCTGGAAACTGGATCATGTATTTTGGACCATCCTGAGAAGCTGGTGAGTATTGCCTTGCAGAAGACATATTTCAGAAGAAGAGATAAGCAATTTTAAATGACTATGTCAGAAAGAAATCTTATGCTAGAATTCAATGGCTTCAGTGAAGGCAGGACACTTACCTAAAGCATTTCTTGACAACATGGGGAAACAAAGGATGGGTTTACCAGCACCGGTGAAGATGTGAATCAGCACTATAAACAGGCAGCAGTTTTACTTTCCTATGAAGAATACCCCACAATACTCACTTGTATGCCTCTGAAGACTCCATGGGTGTGTATTCTGTACTGGGCCCCACAGCTGTACAACATGGGGGTGCTGTGGTTCTCATTTTCATATCCCGCTGTATGTCTGTAAATAAAGTGGAGAATAATGAAAAAATTAAATATTTTTCAGTACTCGGCTCCATGTGAGAGATTTCTTCTACTAAGCAAGTGGCAACATTTGCAGGGTTCACTTTTACAGCCATGATATCCAAGTTCAAGCAAAATTCACCAAAGGAAACCTGCTCTGCCTTCATTCACATGGATCTGCTCCCACTGGCACAACGCACTGACTCCATACATACATCTATTAGTATCCATTAAGATATCCAAGGGAAAAAGAAAAAAAACCCAGAAATTGTCATGATTTGGACTCTGGTGTATTTCCACAAAGATTTTAGGTAAGAGGAAAAAAATCACATAGCAGCACAACGGTGTCATGTGCACATGTTCACGTTATTTATCAGTCAAACGTGGGGCTGGCCATTGCTAATATCTTTTGGAATGAGCAAAATGCCTCAAGTTTCACATTAAGTGCAGTGGATTTTTGTCAGCACCTCATGACTCAGATATTACCTGATACTACCAAGCAAGTGATGACATTTATAAGAATAGCAGTCATGTACTCATAAACAGAGATTACAAATCAGTGTCTAAACTATTTATCCCATGTATCAGCTTGCAGGATGCACTACAAATTAACCCTTCAAAAAAATAAAATTTAAAAAAACCCAGCCTACCCTACTAGATATAAATTTTCACAATAATTTTAAGAATTCGTAAATTTTGGTGTGTTTTGGGGTTGCCACAGCCATACGTTTTGTCTAATTATGTTCTTCAAAATACTATGTTCTCCTGTCCTGAATGTTGGAACATTGCTGTGTCTCCTGTTTGCAGCCTTCCTAATGTCACAATCACGTAAACGCATTTTAGGTTTAATTTTTGAACGAGTATGTTACATTATCACTTGTAAAAGTGTACGTTGGCAAGAGTACATGGTAAGTGTACAAGTGTACATGGCAAGTGTACATGTTTTGCACAACAGCAGAAATTAGAAAGCCCAGAACAAAACCCCAGGGCACACAGCTAGGGACAAAGATGGATATGTAGGATGTTATCCCAGCCTTTGCCAAATGCTTGCAATAGCAATTTGAAGGGGTCCCTGAGGTCCAGACTCTCATTTCACTGGTCCTTCCTTTCCCTTCACTCAAAGTTCATGTGCAGAGTAGAATTACAAGGAAGTTTTAAACCTCTTAAGTGATTTGCAGAACAGGCAGTGGAGCTGGAATGCAGGACATGTCTAAAGGGGAGCAGTGTTTGAGAGCAGCTCTCCCTGCAGAGGGTGGGCTGCACTCCTCACCATTCACCCCATGGTGACTGGCAGGCTGCTACCTGGCAGGGGTGTTCTCTGGAGTCAGTTCTTTCACTGCTCTGCAGTTCTAACTTCAAATCCTGGCTCCACCTGCCTGTTCAAATCAAAGGCTACATCTTTTGGGAAGGTATGCTCTGCTTATTCCAAATTTAATTCAGTTTTAAGGTGATCATAATGAAATAAGTTATGGAGGGGTGGCAAGAAAGGATCTCTGTTCTGCAGTAATATCTGTAATAATAGATAAAGAAGATACCATTGGCTGATTTAAATGGATTAAACTATGCTGTAGATTGCACCATGCCCAAATAAATAGAGTCTTCTCTCTCTCTGCTCAGAGCCCACAAGCAGCCTTTTGTAGCCTAATTCAAGTAACAAATTACCATTTGCTATCACCATTTGATCAGCACAGATTCCCCACCAGCATTAAATTTTCCTCTCTGTTCAAAGGCAGTAAGTCTCTACATGTTAAAAAAAAAATCCAGAAAAAGCTGGGGAGAGGGGTGTTGAAATCCCCCAACCCATGGTGACACCTATGTTGCTCACAAATTACCCAGTGCATTTTGAAAGAGGAATGGAATGAGAACCACCATTGATAAGGAGGAAGTTCTGCAGCAGAAGCTGATGCTGACCTGTAGCACAGCAGTAAATCAAGGGAAAATGTGAACTTCAGCACTGGTCACCCTGAGTGTAACCTCCCCTTCACGCCTGTCCTAACAACCTTAAACACCACAATAAACAACAGACACAAAGGCAGATAAGAATTCCCAGGACAGAAACTCTAGAAGGAGAAGCAGGGATATGTAGTAAAATCTTATACCATAAAACACAGCCCCACTTTCCCGCCAAATTCTCATGGTTTTCATTTTCAGTGATAACCTTTTTTGTAAAGACCAGTCAGTTCTGAAATATTTCCTCCCAGGAATAAGAGGCAGAACAAAGACCCTGTCTTTGCCCTAAGGAGAGGCTCTATGAATGAGAGGTATCCTCCAGATGATCTCCATCTCAGTTTTTATTGTACAGTTGGGAAGTCATCCTCAACAGCCAGCCCTTTAAATATTTCCTCCCCTTATTTCTAGTTATACTTCACTAAAACTGCACATACAACTGTAAAGCCATGAAGATTAAAGCCTGTTTTCTGAGCCCCTTGACCCATAATATACTAAGTCCTTAGCCAGCTCCCTAGGAGAGATGCTTTAATAATCAGGAGCCCTATTTCCCATTTTACATTGGGCACATTTCCATCAGCATTGGCTGGTACTCAGCATGGCCATATGGCTGCTGACAGCAAAATGGATCATGAGAGATTTCTTGGTTAAAACACCATTTACTCATTATGGAGCACTGTGGAATAATCTGACCTTCGGGGAGATAGAAATTAACAGGTGGATACTCTTTCCAGTCAGTGGGAAACTGGAACACCGAAGGAGGAGTTTTCACAAACTCTCCCTACACCACTGCTCCCTTGAAGTTCAGCCTTCACTCGACATCCAGAGTAACCTCGTGGGGAAATAGAGTTCTTCCTCTTCCAGCCTCTCTACTCCATGCTTTACCCATGATTTATGCCACGAAGTACATCACAGCTGGCACAGTTGGCTTGTTTCATATGGCTGCAGTTTATATACTATAATAAAAGCCGGGATAGAAGAACAGATACAAATCTAAATCCATTATTAAACTCAAACACCTGCTTTATTGCATGCAAGAGATAATGAGAGGATACAATGCCACACTCAGGAGGAATACAACTAACTGGTGAATTTATACCTGCAGTACATCAACTAAATGAAAATCTCCAGAGGTTAGGACTGTCCTTAACTTTCATCTTTTCTCATCAGGCACTCTGTGTTTAAGTGGGCAAAGAGACAATGCCTTATAAGCTCAGCTGAATTAATCAAGGAAGAAAAAAAGCCAGAAAAAATCCCCAGTAAGGCCCGGAGTCACACTCAGGAGAGAGACTAGACTGATCCCTCCACAGGTCCTAAAAGGACTCAAAACTAAGCAAGGCTAGATGCAGCCAAGGTGCCCTGCAAGGATCCAACACAAATTTTTGTTTGAGCAAGAACTGAAGGATTTGGCCTCACAGTCCAGCTCTGCCATTATTTGTAAATATACAACTCCCTTAAACTTCAGTTGGAGCTGCTCAAAGGCAGAAATAGGCTATGAATATTTAGAGTTTGGGTTAGTTGGTGAAAAAAGGACTCAGTGTTTTTTGTTCTCCAGATCTAGACAGACAGACCTGGAAACACAGCCATAAAATATAATTGTAGATAACTGGGAAACAAAGGCTGATACTTACAAAGGAAGAGCTCTGTGCTGTAGAGTGTTTAGAAGCACTTGCATTTACCATTAGCCCAGCAAATCCTTAGCACTCGCAGAGTAGCTCTTTTAAAATGATTAATCTCAGAGTTGTACAGATTGTACAGAGATTAATAAAAATGAAGGGTTTACAGATGAGAATGTGTGATGAAAAACAGAACAGCTTTAGAGAGTTGTATCAATCTAAGTGGTTAAAAAAAAAACCCTCATAAAAGATGACATTCTAATCTGAATATTTTAAAACAATAATCAAGCTGCAATTTCTCTCTCACACCATTTTTACTTTGTAAAACTGAAATTGCCTGTCTAATGTATAAAGCAGCTACAACTTAATCTGAGGAGTTAAGCTTTTTATTATTATTTCATAAACCAAAAAAGGGAAGCTTTAGGGCACACCGAGGAGAGCTAGAAAATTTCATCTGAAACGTGAATACACATTGATTCATGAGATTCAGACTTAGAAGAATAAAAAAAGCCAGAAAGCAAGATTACATAAAACAGGCACCACATTAAGCTTCAATTTAATTGTGTTTCACTGCAGGAACAGGAATTTTAGGGTTTAGAAACAGAGCCAAAAATGAGGCAAAGTGAGGGTGTGGGCTAGTCCCGTTGATAACAGAACATAAAGGAAGAGAAGTAGAGTTAATTCCCTCTGCTAAAATATTTACCATCCTAGCACCCTGGGAAAAATATGTATGGAGACAGAAAAAGATTCTGATTAGTTATATAGAAGATCCTGTTTCTGCCTGGTTTTTGTCTAATACTATTACTGAGGGTGGAGTATGAAGCTGCATTTTTATCTGCCCTTTCCAAGGCAAAGGAATATTTAAAAATGTGATTTCACAGATTTGAACCCTTCTGCCATCCTCAATGGGAGAGTCAGCTGGCTGATGAAAGGAAGGCTCTAAATTTTCAGGGGACCCTTATGTTTCTGACTTCAGTCATCTTTCTTTGGTTTGGGATTTTTTCCCATTGACCTGAGTGGAATCAGGATTTCACCAAACCCTTCCCTTCAGAATGAGACTCTCAGCTATTGGTGGGAAAGGATAAATTCCATATTAGAGACTGGAGGTTATTGCCCATTTCCAGCTCATCTTGACTGTGGAACTAAACCCAAGTTTTTCACCTCCAAATTTTACTAATAGTACCACCAAAGCTAAGTAGAAAAACCTTTACAAACCACTCCTAGACAAGAAAGGTTTTCATTGCCTTGTTTTAGACGTGGTTTTAACAGTGTTCTACAGATATCCTACCTAATATTCCTTACAGTGAGCCTGAGAAAACAGCAATAAATACCAATTTCCATGGAACGTGCTGAGTGTTTAACATCCAAGCAAAACCAAAAGGGGAAACCAAAATGTTGTCTGATTCTATACCTGATTTCAGATGACTGTTAGAAATAAGGATCAAAGCATTTTACTCAAGCAGCTGAAGAGACAAATTGAGCCTTGCTGTTGGGAATTTAGCTACACTTCTTGTCTACCATGCTGTATCACTTCCTGCTTGGTATCAGTTATTTCCATGTCACTTTTATACTTAACTCATCAAAATATAAAGGAGAAATTTATAGCCCTGAGGCCTTCTTCCAGAACCACTATGGAACAAAGCAGTGTTTTCCCATTGGACAAATTTAATAAAAAGCAACACAAATATATGAAGGACAGAAACTGATGGCAAAAGTGTCCAATAATGTGGGACATGAATTTTGAGATGTCTGGGACCCACTGACTTTCCTGCAACAGAATAAATCTGATCCCAGCAGCTCCTAACAAAATACCACAAATGAGGAATAAATCGTCAGCAGGCAATCTGAGGAGATAAAATCCAGTCCCACAGTGAGGTTCACTGCCTTGACAATGAAGTTTTCCTTTCAGATTCTAGAAGCTGCCAGTTTGTGAGACAGCTCACAGACAAGCCAGCCCTCCCTCTGGTCACCCAAAGTTCAGAAGGTGACAGAGGGATTCCTGGACAAACAAGCAACACAATTAACACACACAAGCTCACAAAGCACTCCTCTTCTCTCACGTGAGTTGTAAGAACAATCTGAGCTCAATCAAAGCTCAATCAATTTGGAATTCAGAACCCAAGTGGAAATCTAAAATGCAGATTGATGTCACTTGGACTGTATGGCAGCAGTAGTGGGTTGTCTTCTTCTCGAAGGACAGCTCTTGGCAGAGGGAAGGTCATCTTGGGCCATCAGACATCTTTTTGGTTTGCCAGCAGGTAGAAACCTCTAGAACTCATGGCTGCAGCCTTTTCTATCTGCTTCCCTGCTAACACAACACTCCCCTTCCCCTGCCAGTCCATCACAGGGCTGTACTCTGTTCAACATCTCAGTTCACTTCAGCTGTCTCTGTTCACCATTTAGCAATGGCTGGCCAGGATCCCAGTTCCATACTGCCCACTTCTGCCTTTCTCTCAGGCCATGCTTTCCACAGATGCTTACACCTACTGAAAGCACTCAGACCAAGCTCCATTAGTACATAGAAACTTCTTGCTCTCACTTCCAATATCCAAAATTTAAATATCCATGAAGAAAAAGGCACTCAGGACAGTCTTCCATGGCCTTAAAGCCACAGGCTGAAGCAGGCTTTGAGCAGATAAAATCATTCAACGGTTTAGAGGCCAGGCTCTTGCTGCTGCTGACACACATGTTCATGAGCTTGCAACTCAACAGGAATGATTTTCATGACTGGAAAGAACACAGCTTTGCTCACCTGACAGTATTCTTTGTCCAATTTTAAACTTTTGATCTGGATTGAGGAGATTCTGGAGTTGATCACTCAAATATTGGCAAGACTGTAAAGAGCTAGAACCAGGATGCTCTTCATCTAGACAACAACAGCACAGAAACTCTCTACTAACTCTACCTAAATTCCACTGCAAAAGCTCCATTTCAGTGTGTTAAACTTACACTGAACATGAACCCAGAAAAGCAAGCTACTGACCTGGTCTGCTGTCAAGTATAAAGTGTGTGACCCATAAGTTTTATATAACTGTAGAGTTCTCTAACAATTTGCAGAACTTACTGGCAACATTTTCTTCCTTCTTATAATGTGCAAAAGTCTCACTGAAGCCAGGAAGAAGTGCTGGGGAGAACTGAAGGCAAGGAGCTAAACAGGGACTGTCATCATTGGACAGAATCTAGAAGCTCCATATTTCAACAGGAAGATTGACTCCAAAATTCTTAAATTACAACTATGAGATTGAGAAAAGCATCTGAAACACTAAACGCCTGGGAATCACTTATGAACAGTTCATATATTTTAAAGATGTAAATCTTGGGAAGAATACCTTATGTTCATGGCAACAGAGATTGGAGGTACTGTGTATTGTAACTCTCAGCCAGAAAAGACAGATAACTATTTTGGCTCATATTACCAGTGATGAGGCTATGTCTAGCACTGATTTTCCACAGATTCTACAATCTTGGCCTATACCAAAACTTTCAGCTTTGTTTTACCATAGATCATTCATCTTGATTCTTTCCCCCTTTTCATGCATCCTAGGTCACATACTTTACACTGCTAACAGTCTGACTCCTGGACAAGTAAGAAGCCATTTGTTTTGTTCAGTACTCCTTTAATATTTCTATTGTGCCTTCTTTTTTTTTCACTGAGTTCCCCAAAGAATAACCTCTTCCTTGCTTTAATAGCTTGGACCTCAGTCAAGGTTGATGTGTTTCTCCATTTTGCAGGATATTTTCTTCAGAAGAGACAAAACAGTGTCTAATATTGCAATGACTGATCTTTAAAGGGTACAGTTTCCAGAGGAAATCAAAAAGACTTGGGGAAGAAAAGTAGGAAATAGCTTTTAAAAAGAGGGGATCAGCAGCAAAGACAGTGAAATGTACACAACTGTAGGATTTTAAGATCTTCTCTAACCAGAACAAAGCTCCTTGACGGATTTCTTCAGGCTCAATTTGCTTGTTCAATACAGATGGTTTACTACACTACTCCTTCAACCTTCAAACACCACTGGTTTATGAGCTACAAGGAGACCCATAATATTTTTTTTTCCTTTATCACAGTACAACAGTGTACACAAAGTCCATCTTGAACAAGATTTTCACATCTGTGGACAACTACATGGAAGCACAGACCTGTGCAGGCTTTTATTGGCCTCTCCTGCTGTTCCCTTAAGACTACACACGCTTGGACACAGAGAACATCTCAAAGCTGCCAATACCTGCCTTCGGTGGGGGAGTTTTCCGAGACAATTATCTCCACAGAGCAGTGAATTATCTACTCTGAGCAGAGCAGGCAATTTGTGGCTTTCCCTTGGCTAACATCAAAAGGCGGCTCATGGCATCCACATGGCGGATGGATCGAGGTGACGATGCGGTAGCACCCCAGCCCCGCGGGTCCCGCTCCAGCCCCTGGGTGCATCGGGGGATCCCCGTCCCCGGCAGAACCGGCGGAGGCACCGGGTTCGGTGGATGTGGAGACGGAGGCAGCGGCCCCGGAGCGCTGCCCGCCCTGCGGCGGCCGCCACCCCGGCGGGGCCCCGCGGCGCCTCGGAGCCTTCCTGCCCGCCCGGCCGCAGGAAGCCCCGCGGGGGAGGCGGGCCGGAGCCTCTTCCCGGCAGGTGGGAGGGCGACAATGGCCGGAGGAAGGAAGCCGGGAGGCGGCCGGGCCGGGACACAGGACGCAGGGCCTGGCGAAGGCAGGGAAAGGGAAGAGGGATGGTAGGAAGGGGCGACGGCTCAAGGAGGAGAGCGCGAAGTGACCGCGGCTGCCCCTCCGGGAGGGGCGCAGGCACCGGGAGTGGGCACAGCACAGCCCAGCCCTGCCCTGCCCGGTGCCACCGGAGCCCCCGGCACACCCAGCGCTGGGCTCCGTGGCACGGGCAGCCAGCATCCCGACCCTCTGCTCAGGCTGGGGCAAGGATCATCAAAAACACGGCAAAATACCGCCAGGTGATGAGCCACTCTCAGAACCGGACAGTATTTTTTTCGTGCAAGTGACAGGATTCAAATGATAAAATCCAAGATAAAGTTAGCTCAATAATGCAGCTTCACTAGGGCCACAGGTTAGAAGAGAACAAAGCTCCTTACCCTTTCAGTGTGGATCCCAAGTTCATTTGATTCCATGTCATGCATTCAAGCTGTGAGGTCATCTGGTATAAATTGTCACTGTTGTAAAAAGATGTAGAATTAGAACTAGAATTGCAGCTATCAAATAAAAACCGAAACATTAGACTATCAACAATTTCTTTGTTGTTTGTTTTAAATATAAAATAGTAGAAACGGAATTTATTTTATATAATCCCTTTTATCGATGCATTATGAATTTAAAAAAAAAAAAAAGAGGAATTAAAAGAAAAGGAAATCTGTGGCTCGAAAGGACACCTTGAATCTGCAAGCCTGACGATTGGTAAAGAGCTGGAAATAGAAATACAAGGCTTTTTCCTTCGCGAAAAATAACATCCGATATTGACACATTGAAATGAATGGAACGAATACAAGCAGCTCGGCGGGGTAACGCAAATGATTATTTGTTTTAAAAAGTCAGATCTGTTAACTATTTTAACCAGGAGTGTGAGAGACCACGTGGGTAATGGAGTGAAACAGCTATCGTGACTCGTGATGGATGTTGCTACATAGAGGGGCTTGACAAGCAGGAGAAAAATGGAGTGGCTGAGCGATAAACGAAGCTCACCGCTGGAGCAGCTCTTTCCCCGCCGGCACACACCGCAGGCAGCCCGGCAAGGGCTGCAGCCGCCGCTTCCCCGGCTCCGCTCTCCTCTCGGAGCGGCAAACGCGGGCAGCGCGGCCGCGGTGAGGGGCGGCGGGAGGCGGGCACGGAGCCCCGCGGAGCCCCAGGAGCGCTCTCCTGGCAGGACAGGTCCCCACGGGGCCGGGCAGGTCCCCCGGCCCGGGCTCTCCCCTGCCGGGCCGGCGAGCGCGGGGGGGCGCGGGGCGAGCCCCCGGCCCCTCGGGCGGGCGGTGTGATTGATGCCGGGGAACGCCGCGCACAATAAACGCGACTCTCTCCGCTGATTAATTACACCTAAATTCGCTGGATTTACGCGGTGAATTTATATAATTTTGTTATTAGGAGACTTTTTTTTTTCTTTTTTTTTTTTGTTTCCTTTACTTCGTGGCAGGTAGAAGCGACCTAAAAAAGCCAGAATCCAGTGGGAAGCTTTTGCATATAAAAACAAATTAAGTGACTTCAATCTCGAAGTATGCGTAATATCATTTGTCAGTATCACTGGACACTATTATTCATTAGTGTGTCTGAAGTGCTATTATGCTACTACAATGTCCTGCATATCAGCTCAGGAATTGTTAAACTCTCCTGCAGTTTCCCCATTTGCAATAGCAGTCCGTGCTGGTCTGTGCCAACTACGTTTTGCAATTCCACGAATTCTTCCTGTAAGGCTGCTATAATTAATTCCTCCAGGACCCTGATTTTTATTAGAAGTGCCCGCCCGATGCATTTACAGCAGGAGATTTCCCTTTAACTTTCTTTCGCTTGACAGTTCATTTATAAGAGCCTCCCCCACAATATCCACTTTTTCCCCCCCTCCTTTGCTTTTTCATAAAGCAATACACTTATTCATCTTGTCACAGCTCGCAGCCACCGTATTCCATGCCGCCCTTGGGTGACAATGTCCTAGACAAGGCGCCCCGGGAGCAGCGCGGTGCCCGCGCCCCGGTGCCGCCGCAGCTCTCCCGGTGCCCGCCTGGCCAAAGGCGCCCCCCGCACTCCGGCCGCGCCCCCCTCCTGGCTCTGCAGCGCCGGCCGCGGCTCCCCGGTGGAGCCCGAGCTGGCTTCAGCCTCCGAAGGGATCTCCGAGCGGCTTTCGGGCAGGCTGGGCACCGTGGGAAGCACCGAGAGAGGGATGGGAGCTGAGCTCCGCTATCTGCGCTAAACCCTGCACTGCCCCGTTTGGTTTCTTCTGAGCGGGGCGCCTCAGGAGAGACCCTCAGCCCTCGCCCCCCTTGTCCTCCTACTGCTGGGGGCTGGAACCTGGGAATGAGTGTGGGGAAAGCAGGTGCCCGGCCCCGGACCCCAGACCAGCCCGGGGCACGCTTTGGACTCTCGGCACGCCCCGGCTGTGTCACACCCGGGCACAGGGATGCTCATGGCACGGCGCCCACGCCCGCTCCCACGGGCTGCAGGTGGGGTCTGTGCCATCTCTGCGGCCGGCAGCGGCCAAGGGGAGAAATTTCTTTTCTGTACAGAGCCACGGAGCTGCGAAGTTCTCATCTCAAAAAAGCCGGGATTGCCGGAGCTTTGGCTAAATCGGCCCTGGGCGGGAGGCAGGTGGGCACCGCCGTTCCCGGAGATACGAGCTGCCCCGCCGGCCGCCTCTTGCCCGGGGGCCACCGAGCAGTGGCTCGGATTAAATGTCTCACATCTGGCATGTGACAGAGAACAGGACGTCCCTAACGCCATTTACGCCCCGCCATGGTTCATTATTGACAGTACCGTGAGATGATTTCATGGAACCAACAGCTCCGCTCAAAATCTCGGCTTTGGATGGGGTTTGCATGAGGAGGAGGAAAGCGGGGTCTCCAGGGATATGCCTGCACTGATTCCAATCTGAATCCTTGGCCCTTCGAGCGGCCACAAAGAAGACACTAAAAATAACTTATTTTCATTACAAAGATGCTTTTAAAGAGAAACGAGAGGAAGGGGGGAGAAACATTTCTACAGCAGGGATTAATGTAAGTTGGAGTGAAATAAAAGGAAGTCAACGCTGAGCAAAAAGGGAACTTAAAAGGAAACCAGTAGTAGATCATATAGAGTTTGTTTTGGCCTGCACTGCAGTATTACCGAGTTCTTGACCTCTGCACAGAAAGAGCTATAATCTGAACCGAGACTCCTCCACTTTTAAAGTCTTTGCAAGTGTGACTCACAGTAAATTTTCAACATCGAGTATGTTTACTACATTAAACAGCGCGAGGTAGAAAAGTTCACATCACCATTTTTAATGGACCCACAAACGCTCGCTTGCGATCTGCGCGGGTTTGTCGCGCGTGTCCAGCTACCAACCACAGCCGCGGACCAGCGCAGCAGGCCGGACCATAAACGGAGAGCAACTAGTGGCCGGGGCGAGAGATTTCAGAGATAGTTTTGCTTCCAGACTAAGAATTACGATCTTTCAACCGTTTCTTAGCCGCGGTACGGAAAAGAAGGCGAGGCTCTTGAGCCCCGAGTGCCTCCGCACTGCAGACGGGCCGGACCCTCCCGCCCACGCCCACTCGCGACCCGGCCCGGCTTCGGGCTGGGGCTGCTCTCCGCCGAGAGCGGGGGAGCAGGAAGGGTCCCTCGCACCCAGCTGGAGAGAAGGCGAAGAGAGGGAAGCGAGAGCATCAGGTGGAGGTGACTCCCTCCGCATTCTCTCACTCTGCCCTCTCGCTCCACCTCCGCCCTCCGAAGCATCACCCCTCTCTCGGGTCCTGATGGGCGCGGCGGATCCTGGACCGGGGAGAAGGAGGGTTGGCTGTCCCTGAGAGGCGCTGCAAGGCGCAGCGGACCTGCAGCCTCAGCTGGGGTGAGTGGGCGAGGGACCATAAACCAGCGCTTCTCGGCGTCCCGGGAGACGCAGAGAGGAAGCGGTGCAGAGAAATACGGGTGCAGGGAAACACCGGTGCAGAGAAATACCGGTGCAGGGAAATACCGGTGCAGAGAAATACCGGTGCAGGGAAATACCGGTGCAGGGAAACACCAGTGCAGGGAAACACTGGCTGCCGCATCCCGCCGGGGACAGAGGCAACACCTCCCGGTCCCGAACTCGTCTCCTCTGCCGCATGTTCCCCTCTCCCTCCACTGCTAAAGGCGAACGGGAGCGCCTGCTGTCCCCAGCCACTGCGAGGAACGACAGAGCCCCCATTCCGGGGCTGAGCACCATTTTCCGAGGGCTCTCTGAGCACTCCGCGCAACAGGCGCCAGGTTCGCAGGGGGCGCGCAGAGCCCTTGGGCATGGTGGCCAGGCCCGGCACTCGGATGTGGCCACCGAGCAACCACTGGACAAAGCAGAGCTGTCGAACTTGGCCCGAACTGCTAAAAGCAGAAGAAATCTTCGAGAAGCAGGTGCGGAATAAATATGGTCGTGGAAAAAAAAAAAAAAAAAAAAAAAAAAAAAAAAAAAAAAAAAAAACCAACACCACAATAATCACGATTTTGCCAAATCAAGATAAATATGGATAAGGACAGCGCTGTCGTTTTCAGAGCGTTGGCGATGTGACAGAGGAGTCCCTCCCGTCCATTTCTGTACCGCAAGGACTTATCCGCTTCCCTGACCACATTTTCCAGGCGGATTGGAACGTGCTCGGTAGGGGACAAGGAGAGGCCGCACCGAACTCAGCAACCTGTGCGGGCCTCGCTGCGGGAGCAGGCTTTGTAAAGCTGGGGCTGCCCTCCACGTGGAACAAGCTCTGCCTCGCTTACACCCCCACACATCAATATTGACTCCTGTGAGCCTTAAAGGCTTAAATCCTTATCTTACTGGAGTAAGCCGTAAACCTCCCAGGGAGCAGGGCAGGATCAAGGCTGAGGTCGGGAGGAAATCGGCCCCCGTGGCACAGCGCTGCCCACTCGCGCCGGGTGCGGGTCCCCAGGCGCTGGGCGGGAGGCGGCCGCGTTGGGGAGGCGAGCTCTGTGCTCACCCCTGTCTCGGTGGGGTACCATGGAAGATAGAGCTCTCGACACTATCAGCCTTCTGCTATCGGAATCACACCTCCAGGTGCTGCCGCTTCCAGGAGCGGGGCCAGGGCGAGCCCCGGGGCCCGGGGGCCATGGGGAAGGCGGCGGCTGCCCGCGGCCGCTCGGAGCTGCCCTCCCCAAGCCTCCTCCAAATCATATTTATAGATTTCCCTGCGCGGCGAGCAATCTCTGTCACTTCGGCAGGAGTTCCCCCCGCCAATTATTCTGCAAGCTAATCTCTCTGGATAGGCTTCTTTCCTTCCTTCATTACCTCATTCCCTCCTTCCCTTGACGTCAGCTCACGTTCATTAGCGAAGTGGCTTCTGGAAGTGACAGAATTTTTGTTGTCTCACGTCCAGTGTGGATTAATCTGAGATGATACAACCGGCCTACAAGAGGAGCCGCTCGCGGCTTCCTTCGCAGAGGCACATTGTTTTGTGTGCGAGAGTTACTTAGCAACTCCGAGATACGGGACTGGCTCCAAGTTCACAAAAAGTTGAGGAATAAATTTTGGGGAACTTCTTTTCCTCACTAAACACGTTGTAAAACTCCAACGCCCAGCCCCCATGTCAGACCGAAAAAAACAAACCCGGGAAGCCGTGCTTGCCACGGGCCCGTCTGTTGGCAAAGAGGTTTCGTTGCTTGCAGCAAAGCTCCAGACGCACCTTTCTCCCAGCAAGGAAATCCGATAGGTTTATTGCCCCAATTTCAATAAATAACCTCCCTGCAGGCCAGCTCCCATTACTCCTGGGAGCCATCGGAACGGCTCTTGGCCTACAAGACGAAGCCCTTGGCCGGAGCTGGGGTTTAATTGCCTGTACCACGCTCTGTTCATGGCTGCTGCTCACCAGCCGGCACTCCCACACCTTCCCGGCCTCGGGGAAGAGCTTCGGGGCTGCCGAGACTCCTAGAGCAGCTCAGCCGGGCTGCCCCAAGCGCTTCCCCCGGCTGCGGTGAAGGGCAAACCACAAATTCATTGCACTGGAGAGCTACGGGACAGGCCCAAAGAGCGCGGGCAGCCCGGCTCCCGTTCCCCAGAGGCGGCCGGCACCTGCTGCCGGAGCGCGGCTCTCCCGACACGAGTACGCTGTGCCCGGCTCCGCCGGGATGCTCCGCCAGAGCCCAGCGGCGCCGCCGCCCCCGCCAGCCCCGGTTCGGGAGGGAGAGCCGGTCCGGGAAACCAGTGGAGCCCGCGGCGGAAGGCACGGCATCTATTTTTCGTTTGTACGGGTTTGAGGATGTCGGGGGTTTGGGTTGGTTTGGTTTTGTTTGTTTTTGTTGGCTTTTGCTTGTTTGTTGCGGGGGTTGGGGTGGTTTTACCTTGGCATGGTTTGGTTTTTTCGTGTGAATCTTCCCTTTTTTTGGTATGGTTTTGGTTGTTTGGGTTCTTTTGTTGTTGTTTTTGTTGTTGGGTTGGGGTTGGGGTTTTTTTTGGTTTGGTTTTTGTTGGTTTTT